>SJYT01006504.1:250265-289121 GCA_006410635.1 Cephalophus harveyi | reverse complement strand
TGCAGCCATGAAATTAAAAGACGCTTACTCCTTGGAAGGAAAGTTATGACCAACCTAGATAGTATATTGAAAAGCAGAGACATTACTTTGCCAACAAAGGTCTGTCTAGTCAAGGCTATGGTTTTTCCTGTGGTCATGTATGGATGTGAGAGTTGGACTGTGAAGAAGGCTGAGCGCTGAAGAATTGATGCTTTTGAACTGTGGTGTTGGAGAAGACTCCTGAGAGTCCCTTGGACTGCAAGGAGATCCAACCAGTCCATTCTAAAGGAGATCAGTCCTGGGATTTCTTTGGAAGGAATGATGCTAAAGCTGAAACTCCAGTACTTTGGCCACCTCATGCGAAGAGTTGACTCATTGGAAGACTCTGATGCTGGGAGGGATTGGGGGCAAGAGGAAAAGGGGACGACAGAGGATGAGATGGATGGATGGCATCACCGACTCGATGGATGTGAGTTTGAGTGAACTCCAGGAGATGGTGATGGACAGGGAGGCCTGGCGTGCTGTGATTCATGGGGTCACAAAGAGTCAGACATGACTGAGTTACTGAACTGAACTGATATAAATAATATGTATATGGATTTTAGAAAAGTTATAAATTTTTACAAATTTACAACATTTTGATTCCTCTTGTTTGACTTAATTTGAATAGAATGCTAGATTTATAATTAAAAATATGATATGCAACAAGCATCAAAGGTTTACTGTATAGCACAGGGAACTATAATCAGTATCCTGTTAATAACCCATAATGGAAAATAATTTCAAAAATAATACATGTGTACACATATAACTGAATCACCTTACTCTGCACCTGAACCACTGTAAGTCAAATATACTTCAATAAAATATATATATTAAGAAAAAAAAATCTAGGGTATTTCTAAAAATACCAATGCCTGTTTCCTGTACCAAACCATTTAAATCACATTTCTCTCCTTAGTGTTTTTCAAGTGGAGGTAATTTTGTCCCCCAGGAGGGACATTTTCAATATTTTTTGACTGTCACAATTGAGAAGAGATACACTACTATCATCTAGTAGGTAGAAACTATGGATGCACCTAAACATCTTACAGTGCATAAAACCAACCCCAGTAACAAAGATTTTCCAGCTCCAAATCTCAGTGGGGCTGAATGGAGAGACTGCCTTTGGACATGTAGCCAGAATTGAGAACCACTACACCAGCTTTCAGTCCTTCAAGAGTTCATCACTGCCTTAATAACATACAACGTTAAAGACAAAAGCCAAGACCAAAGACAAAGGAAAAGTGGAATGATTTGATTATGAATGTAAAACACTTACAATTTTCATTCCTTTGAAGGTTTATAATTGAGCTTCATCAAACTCTTAACATTAAGCCTAAACGGTTAACAATAACAGCTATCATCTATGGATCTAGGTACCAAGTGATTTATGTATGTGTTCTCATTTAATCTTTAAAACAATCTTGTGAAATACATAATGTTACCTCCACTTTGTTAGCTGGGAATAACAGAGGCTACTTAATTTCTCAAGGACACCCTGCAGGTAAGGAGGAAAAGCTGAGCCTAAGACTTACTTTAACCTGAAACACTAGGATACACAGCCTTTCTGTCTCTTTGTGGTGTGCAGGGTTCAACAGACCTATTTTCTTTACAAAAGGCACAACTTGTGGCTATCAAATGGGAGGTGGAACAGAAATTAGCTGGCAGGAAAAGACAAGTTGTAATTCTTGTACCACTAGGCCTCCTAATGATTCATAAGCAATCAGGAAGTCTTTTAACCTCCTCCCTTTAACCTACACCCTAGCAGAAACAAAGTCACTCACGGTCTTTTCCATGAGTCAGCTCTTCGCATGAGGTGGCCAAAGTATTAAAGCTTCAGCTTCAGAATCAGTTCTTTCAATGAATATTCAGGACTGATTTTGTTTAGGATTGACTGGTTTGACTTCCTTACTGTGCAAAGAACTCTCCAGAGTCTTCTCCAAAACCACAGTTCAAAACCATCAATTCTTCAGCACTCAGCTTTCTTTATGGTCCAACTCTCAGATCTGTACATGACTACTGGGAAAACCATAGCTTTGACTAAACGGACCTTTGTTGGCAAAGTGATGTCTCTAGGTTTGGGCTTCCCTGATAGCTCAGTTGGTAAAGAATCCACCTGCAATGTAGGAGATCCTGGTTCAATTCCTGGGGCAAGAAGATCTGCTGGAGAAAGGATAGGCTACCCTCTAGTATTCTTGGGCTTCCCTTGTGGCTCAGCTGGTAAAGAATCCACCTGCAATGGGAGAGACCTGGGTTGGATCCTGTGTTGGGAAGATCCCCTGGAGAAGGGAAAGACTACCCACTCCAGTACTCTGACCTGGAGAATTTCATGGAATTGTAGTCCACGGGGTCACAAAAGAGTTGGACACGACTGAGTGACTGACTTTCACTATCTTCCAAGGAGCAAATGTCTCTGAATTTCACTGCTGCAGTCACCATTCACAGTGATTTTGGAGCCCAAGAAAATAAAATCTGTCACTGTTTCCACTTTTTCCCCATACATTTGCCATGAAGTGATGGGACCAGATGGCATGATTTTAGATTTTTCAACGCTGAGTTTTAAGCCAGCTTTTTCACTCTCCTCTTTCACCTTCATCAAGAGGCTCTTCATTGGGATGGTATCATCTGCATATCTGAGGTTACTGATATTCCCCCAAGCAATGTGATTCCAGCTTGTGCTTTATCCAGCCCAGCATTTCACATGATGTACTCTGCCTGGTGACAATATACAGCCCTGACATACTCCTTTCCCAATTTTGAACCAGTCCATTTTTCCATGTCCAGTTCTCACTGATGCCTTTTGACCTTCATACAGGTTTCTTAGGAGGCAGATAAGGTGGTCTGATATTCCCATCTCTAAGAATTTTCCACAATTTGTTGTGGTCCATACAGTCAAAGGCTTTAGGTCAATGAAGCAGTAGATGTTTTTCTGGAATTCCCATGCTTTTTCTATGATCCAGCAGATGTTGGTAATTTGATCTCTGGTTCCTCTGCCTTTTCTAAAGCCAGCTTTACATCTGGAAGTTCTCTGTTCACACACTGCTGAAGCCTAGCTTGAAGGATTTTGAGTGTTACCTTGCTAGGATGTGCAGTAGCTTGATCATTGTTACTGCTCTTCTCTGGGACTGGAAGGAAAACTGATCTTTTCCAGTCCTGTGGCCACTGCTGAGTTTCCCAAATGTGTTGGCATATTAAGTGCAGTACTTTTACCAACATCATCTTTTAGGATTTGAAAGAACTCAGGTGGAATTCCTTCACCTCCACTAGTTTTGTTCATGGTGATGCTTCCTAAGGCCCACTTGACTTCCCACTCTAGGATGTCTGACTCTAGGTGAGTGATCATACCATCATTGTTATCTGGGTCATTAAGGCCTTTTTTGTATGGTTCTTCTGTGTGTTCCTGCCACCTGTTAATATCTTCTGCTTATTTTAGGTCCTTATCATTTCTGTCCTTTATTGAGCCCATCATTGCATGAAATGTTCCCTCGGTATCTCTAATTTGCTTGAAGCAATCTCTAGTCTTTCCCATTCTGTTGTTCTCTATTTCTTTGCACTGTTCACTTAAGAATGCTTTTTCCAACATCCCCAAAATTCCAAAGTCCTCTGGCCCACTTCCTATACCGTCCATTCCCCATACCACATCCTGCTCCCTGGACTCATCTCCCTATTTACCAGCCAACTCTAGTGACCAGGACAGAATGTTCTGTATCACTTTAACTTAACCTTTATGTGTCACTTTATACTGTTCATTTCTGCATTTCTGCCTGTTTATGGATTCTTTCCAAGAAGAATTATGTGCAATTTGGGCTTATTTCAGTTAAGTCCAGTTTACTTTCAACTGACTATCTGACAACTTGCTGTCTTTTTTAATTAAAAACTTTTTTTTTAACTTTTATTGAAGTATCATTGATTTACAAAGTTGTATTAGTTTCAGGTGTACAGCAAAGTGATTCAGTTATACACACACACACACACACATGCTTTTTTTTTTTTTTAACATTCTCTTCCATTGTAGTTTTACCAGATATTGAGTATAGTTCCCTGTACTGTACTCTAGGTTCTTGCTATTATCTATTTTACGTACAGTAGTATATATATTTTAACCTCAAACTCCTTATTTATCCCTCCCCTTCTTCCCCTTTACAGTTTATGTTCCTTTTCAAAGCTTCAGACAGATCATGACTCACATTTATCCTTACCAGTTTCCTCACACTGGGTTTCTATCCTCAGCTGAGGTTACTCATGACCCTTTTCCTGTCACATTCCTTCTGTTTTCTTGTTTCCCTCCACTATTCTGATGCTAGGGTTCTTTGAGACTTTTTAAGCCAAAATCACTGTAACCTCTGTGCTGGAGTAATTACACACCCTAAGAACTCAATTGAAGTCTTCTAGGGCTCTTGAAACAAACACCATGATTAACTCTATTTTCCCTTTCAAGCACATTTTTAGGCAAGTCTCAACTTTCCTAAAAAGATCTGCTGATGCACTTGCTGATATTTCCCTGTTGGGCTCTCCCATTCCCAAGCACTCCAATGCACCTGACATGCATTTTTGTGTTTCGGGTATCTTAGCCTTGTGCTGGCTTCATAAGCTATTGTCACAGTCAATGTTTCAGAGCTTGAAATTCAGAATATACATCATAATACGTGGAAAAGGGATTTACAGATATCTTTATTACCTTTTTGTCTTCCATAGCATTCAGATTCAAATTAGATCATCTACTGAAACTGTTCTTCTGGACCAATCCGTAGGCTCTGCATAGCATGGT
Source organism: Cephalophus harveyi (assembly GCA_006410635.1). Classification (NCBI taxonomy): domain Eukaryota; kingdom Metazoa; phylum Chordata; class Mammalia; order Artiodactyla; family Bovidae; genus Cephalophus; species Cephalophus harveyi. Next base: position 284,332 of record SJYT01006504.1, on the reverse strand, counting down.
GCACTAAAAATTCATGTTTTCTGGTATCTTGCATTTATGCTCCAGTCTTAGATGACCATGAGCAGAATCTGAAAACAAAAATTTCTAAGAATATATTCTGTGCTCTATCAACTTGATGAGAGTCTCAGGAAAAAGCAACATCTCATGAATAGGTAACCATATCAGTAGTAAAAAGGAGCCTCATCTTAAAAAATAGAGCCTGAATCAATCTATCTATATATATGCACATCTGCAAGTTATTTTAAAATTTTATAAAACTGTATTGCATTTCTGTCCAAGTCAGGGGCAAGAGATAAAGGAGGTTATAAGGAAAGGAGGGAATTGAAAGTTCCAATGGTACCAATGAAAGTTAAAATGCTGCAATATAATTCTCATATTTCTAAGAATCCCAGAATCATAACCTCCTGGACAAGGTGGTTATTAGTTACTAATCTAATCAACAGTGAGTTGAGAAAAGTAATGGACAAAATCCAGAGTTCTTTGGACTTTGGACTGACTGGAAATTGTGCAAGGCAGCTTGTACAGATGGGTCAAAGTGAAAGCAGAAGGCCACCGTAGCTTTTAAAAAAAAAAAAAAAGTTGAGTTTGGGAGGAGTATATTGATAAAGACACTGATATCAACTTTTCTACCTGTTTATTCTTGTTATTCTTCTTGTTAGAAGAATAAACAGGTAAAAAGCAGAGACATTACTTTGCCGACTAAGGTCCATCTAGTCAAGGCTATGGTTTTTCCTGTGGTCATGTATGGATGTGAGAGTTGGACTGTGAAGAAGGCTGAGCGCCGAAGAATTGATGCTTTGGAACTGTGGTGTTGGAGAAGACTCTTGAGAGTCCCTTGGACTGCAAGGAGATCCAACCAGTCCATTCTGAAGGAGATCAACCCTGGGATTTCTTTGGAAGGAATGATGACTCGATGGACATCAGTCTGAGTGAACTCCGGGAGATGGTGATGAACAGGGAGGCCTGGCGTGCTGCGATTCATGGGGTCACAAAGAGTTGGACACGACTGAGCGACTGAACTGAACTGATTCTTGTTAGAAAGGCAAAAATTCTTTCAGAGCCAGGGCAAAATAGATCTCCAACCACAGAAGGCATAGTCCCTCTAGACTGTCCTGAATCCTGGCTATGCATTAGAATCTTATGGAGTTTTCCTTTCTTTCAATATCAGTGCTGTTCCACCACCAAGAATACAATTTAATTGAACTCTATGGGGCTCAGGAATCAGTAGGTTAAGTCTCCCCAGGTGACTCCAAAGCAGAACTACTCTTTTAGGCTAACATTTCCCAAATGAACCAAGCACACTACTACAGGATCCTCTACAAAGAAAGGTCTTGTGTCCAATACATCCAGGGAGCCCTTACGGTACACGTTTTCATGGTAACTCACAGAGCACATTAGCCTCTGAAATGCTCTGGGATATTCTGAAGAAAAGACATCACTGTGTCTCTGTTGGCCTCTGATGATCATACCTAGCAGCATCGCCTTGTCAAAGCTGCCCTGAGACTAGGTTTTCCAACTGTTATTGTTCACATATGAGTTTCCCCCACCCGCTATTTCCTTGGAGGTCATCCTGAACAATATTTAAGATATGCAATTTTCACATACCTGTTATTCAGCCATAAAAAAGAATGAAATAATGCCATCTGCAGCAACATGGATGGACCTAGACCCTGTCATACTGAGTGAAGTCAGAAAGAGAGAAATGATATCACTGATACAAACAATCTAAAAAAAAGATACAAATGAACTTATTTACAAAATAGTAACAGACTCACAGACTTAGAGAAGAAAATTATGACTACCAAAGGGTAAGGAGTAAGGGAAGGGACAGTTAGGGAGTTTGGGTTGACATGTACACACTACTATATTTAAAATGGATAACCAACAAGGACCTACTGTATAGCATAGGGAATTCTGTTAAATGTTATGTAACAACCTAAAATGGAAAAAAAAATTGCAAAGAATTGATAGATGTATATGTATAACTGAACGTCAGTATATGTATCTGTATGAATGTATGTATATGTATCACTTTGCTGTACACCTGAAACTAACTAGTCCCTCTAGACTGTCCTGAATCCTGGCTATGCATTAGAATCTTATGGAGTTTTTCTTTTTTCAATATCAATGCTGTTCCACCACCAAGAATACAATTTAATTGAACTCTTTGGGGCTCAGGAATCATCACTAATCAACTTTACTCCAGTATAAAATAAAAAGTTTAAAAAAATTAGCCTGAGAGGGGAAACGAGGCTAATATTGAATTTACTGTGCTACATATTGATCAAAATTTCATGTAAGTGATTTATTAGTTATGCAGAATCATCTAAAGCATATTCAGTCTATCCATTCTGTCTGTCCATTAAGCTAAAAATCTAAAACCTTCTCCCACATTAAGCCAGATTATCAGAGCTCTGGGCCTACCTAGATAGCATACTCAAAAGCAGAGGCATTACTTTGCCAACAAAGGTCTGTCTAGTCAAGGCTATTGTTTTTCCAGTGGTCACGTATGGATGTGAGAGTTGGACTGTGAAGAAAGCTGAGCACCGAAGAATTGATGCTTTTGAATTGTGGTGTTGGAGAAGACTCTTGAGAGTCCCTTGGACTGCAAGGAGATCCAACCAGTTCATCCTAAAGGAGATCAGTCCTGAGTATTCATTGGAAGGACTGTTGCTAAAGCTGAAACTCCAATACTTTGGCCACCTCATGTGAAGAGTTGACTCACTGGAAAAGACCCTGATGCTGGGAGGGATGGAGGGCAGGAGGAGAAGGGGACGACAGAGGATGAGATGGCTGGATGGCATCATGGACTCGATGGATGTGAGACTGAGTGAACTCCGGGAGTTGGTGATGGACAGAGAGGCCTGGCGTGCTGCGATTCATGGGGTCGCAAAGAGCTGGACACGACTGAGTGACTGAACTGAACTGGGCCTACTTGCGTCCCAGTGGCCCTGCCCAGGTATACATGCTTCCCGAACTACATTTTGATACAGCCCCAGCAGCTAACATCAGGAAACATTGATGGTCCACAGAATCTCATGGCAACTTTTCTTTAAGGATGCTATTGAGGATTCTGCTCAATACTTTGCAAAGTGTCCTCTTTAAGGGGACCCAGAAGAGAAATCTTTCTTAACGGCAGGAAGTGCTTTGCTTTTTCTGAGCAATTGGGTTTTTTTTTTCTTTCCCCATTTTAGGTTGTTACTTTGGTTTTGGCTTCCCTTGTGGCTCAGCTAGTAAAGAATCCACCTGCAATGCAGGAGACCTGGGCTCGATCCCTGGGTTAGGAAGATCCCCTGGAGAAGGGAAAGGCGACCCACTCCAGTATTCTAGCCTGGAGAATTCCACGGACTATAGAGTCCACGGGATCACAAAGAGTCGGCCATGACTGAGTGACTTTCACTTTCACTTTGGTTTTACTTTAAGGACATTGTGAGACCCAGAGCCAAGCAACTTTTGTCTTTAGTGGCAGCTACTGGAAAGCTTAGAGTGAACGTGTGTTCCATTTCTCATACACGAACTATGGCTCAACATTCATTACCCTTGTTCCCATTACTTCATTAAATCTTTCCTATTTTAACTGTATTATATCATATTTTTGAAGTGTCCTTAAATTTTTTTTTAAAGCAAGATGAGGAAGATAAATGACTGGATATATAAAATACATGTAGTTACCTAAAATAGTGCTTGCTTCTACTCATATTCCCTCAGCCCCTTCTGAATTTGGAAGAACTGCACCCAGCTTAATGGCAGGCAGGAATCACTGACAGCTGCCAATTTTGACATCACCCCTTTTTCAGCACTGCAGCTTCATGGAGTAAGAAATCTCAGAGGCCCTTGATTACTTTCAGGTCACTCTGAGTATACATATATGGGTAAAATCAAGGACAAATTCCAGAGCCCCAAGAGCTTCCAATAACAATTACTGTGTGCTCTGATCACTAAATGTATATAGCTACCATATTACCCTGCAATTGGCATATATTCAGAGAAGCCATAACTGAAAAAGATACACACAATCCAATGTTCACAGCAGCAATATTTACTATAGACAAGATATGGAAGCAACCTAAATGCTCATCGACAGAAGAATGGATAAAGATGGGTGTTTGTGTGTGTGTAGTGTGTGTCTATTGTGTGTATGTAGTTTATATACACACACAACAGTACATTATTCAGCCATAAAAAAATTAAATAAACGAAATAATGCAATTAGCAGCAACTTGGATGGACCTAGAGATTATTGACCATCATCAGATCACCAATAATGAAATCACATTGATTATATTCTTTGCAGCTGAAGATGGAGAAGCTCTATAGAGTCAACAAAAACAAGACCTGGAGCTGACTATGGCTCAGATCTACACCTCATTGCAAAATTTACACTTAAATTGAAAAAAGTAGGCAAAACCACTAGGCTAATCAAGTATGACCTAAATCAAATCCCTTATGACTACACAGTGAAAGTGGCAAATAGATTCAAGGGATTAGATCTGGTAGACAGAGTGCCTGAAGAACTATGAATGGAGGTTTGTAACACTGCACAGGATGGGGTAACCAAAACAATCCCCAAGAAAAAGAAATGCAAGAATGCAAAATTATTGTCTGAGGAGGTCTTACAAATAGCTGAGAAAAGAAGAGAAACAAAAGGCAAAAGGCAAAGGAGAAAGGGAAAGATATACCCAACTGAATGCAAAGATCCAAAGAATAGCAAGGAGAGATAAGAAAGTTTTCTTAAGTGAACAATGCAAAGAAATAGAGGAAAACAACTGAATGGGAAAGACTAGAGATCTCTTTGAGAAAATTAGGGACACCAAGGGAACATTTCACGCAAAATGGGCACAATAAAGTAAAGAAATGGCAAGGACCTAACAGAAGAAAGAGATTAAGAAGAGGTGGCAAGAATACACAGAAGAAATGTACCAAAAAAGGTCTTGTGACCCAGATAACCAGGATGGTGTGATCACTCACCTGGAGCCAGACATTTAGGAGTGCAAAGTCAAGTGGGCCTTAGGAAGCACCACCATGAACAAAGCTAGTGGAGGTGATGGAATTCCAGCCGAGTTATTTCAAATCCTAAAAGATGATGCTGTGAAAATGCTGCACTCAATATGCCAGCAAACATGAAAAAATCAGCAACACTGACCTGAAAACGTCAGTTTCCATTCCAATCCCAAATAAGGGCAACGCCAAAGAATGTTTAAACTACCATGTAATTGTGCTCATTTCACATGCTAGCAAAGTAACCTCAAAATCCTTCAAGCTAGTGCTTCAACAGTATGTAAACCAAGAACTTCCAGATGTACAAGCTAGATTTAGAAAAGGCAGAGGAACCAGAGATCAAATTACCAACATCTGTTGGATCATGGAAAAAGCACGAGAATTCCAGAAAAACAACTACTTTTGCTTTATTGACTAAACTAAAGCCTTTGACTGTGTGAATCACAACAAACGGTAGAAAATTCTCAAAGAGATGGAAGTACCAGAGTACCTTACCTGCCTCCTGAGAAAACTGCATGAGGGTCAAGAAGCAACAGTCAGAACCAGATATGGAACAACAGACTGGTTCCAAATTGAGAAAGGAGTACGTCAAGGCTGTATATTGTCACCCTACTTATTTAACTTATATGCAGATTACCTCAAATGAAATGCTCGGCTAGATGACTCACAAGCTGGACTCAAGACTGCCAAGAGAAATACTCAGATATGCTGATACTACCCTAGTGGCAGGAAGTGAAGAGGAACTAAGCAGCCTCTTGTTGAAGGGAAAGAGGAGAGTGAAAAAGCTGGCTTAAAACTCAATATCCAAAATACAAACATGGCATTTTGGTCCCATCACTTCATGGCAAATAGGTGGACAAAAAAATGTAAACAGTGTCATATTTCATTTTCTTGGTCTCCAAAATCACTGCTGACAGTGACTGCAGCCCTGAAATTAAAAGATGCTTACTTTTTGGAAGGAAAGCTATGTCAAACCTAGACAGCAATATTAAAAAGCAGAGACATCACTTTGCCAACAAAGGTCTGTCAAGTCAAAGCTATGCTTTTTCCAGTAGTCATGTATGGATGTGAGAGGTGGATCATAAAGAAGGCTGAGCACTGAAGAACTGATGCTTTTGAACTGTGGTGCTAGAGAAAACTCTTGAGAGTCCCATGGACAGCAAGGAGATCAAACCAGTCAACCCTAAAGGAAATCAACCCTGAATATTCACTGAAAGGATGGATGCTAAAGCTGAAACTCCAATATTTTGGCCACCAGATACAAAGAGACAACTCACTAGAAAAGACCCTGATGCTGGAAAAGATTGAGGGCAGGAGGAGAAGGGGACGACAGAAGATAGATAGTTGGCTGGCATCATCAATTCAACGGACATGAATTTGAACTCTCTCCTGAAGATAGTGAAGGACAGGGAAGCCTGTCATGCTGCAATCCATGGGGTCACAAAGAGTCGAACACAACTTAGTGACTGAAAAACAAGATATTATACTAAAATGAAATCAAAGACAAATATGTTATTACTTATATGTGGAATCTAAGAAAATTATACAAATGAATATACACCAATACAAAACATAGAAAACATGGATCTACAGACATAGAAAACAAGCCTATGATTATCAAATTGGAAAGGGATGGGAAAAGATAAATTAGGAATTTGAGATTAACAGATACACATTACTATAGAAAATAGATAACCAAAAATTACCTACTGCATAGCACAGGGAACTATCCTTAACATTTTATAACAACCTATAACGGATAAGAATCTGGAAAAAAGAGATACATATGTATGCATAACTGAAAAAAAATAAATGCTAAAAAATTTGAGATTAACAGATACACATTACTATAGAAAATAGATAACCAAAAATTACCTACTGCATAGCACAGGGAACTATCCTTAACATTTTATAACAACCTATAACGGATAAGAATCTGGAAAAAAGAGATACATATGTATGCATAACCGAAAAAAAATAAATGCTAAAAAAAAAAATCAATCCAGCCAGTAAGCAAATAAGTAAATAAATAATTTAAAAATTCCCTTTCAAATTACTTTATTCATTTAACTTATATCTTTAGTTATAATTTGAAAGGAAAATAGAGATTAGAAATTGAGATTCAATTAATTATTTAAAACAGCAAATTATACCAGATAACTTCTTAATGCTATCAAATTATTTGGAACCCATAAATTATTTGGAATCCATAAATAAACTAGCCAGCCTTTTTTCTTCTTCCAAAATATGACACCACCTTCACAAGCCATCAGTCAGCTAGATGCTGCCATACCACATACCACAGGCGAGCTGTCTCCTGCAAGTGTCAATCTAAGATACACATATTTTCAACAACTGACTTCACTTCTTATACATATAGGATGATATTTCCTTCTTTATATCAAACACATGATTTCTCACTATGTGAAAATAACAGAATTAATCTGGGTCCTACAAACTCACTCTAAGAAAGTTAAAACACCTCTTTTATTGTCCATGTGAGTCTTCCATTTACAAGTAGCAATGATTTTTTTTTTTTCAACATTTAAACAGCATTATCAAAAGCATGGTTAACAACTGTGTGCAGAATCACAGACCTCATATTTGGATTTGAGGTTCTGGCAAAATGTGATCAGAATCAAACTGCAATTTATCAAACTCATATAGTGTTTTTAGGGCTTTGAGTTTCTTTAAATACTTCTGATATTCAGAAATAATCCCCTCAGAGACTGGTAGAAGGCTAACTACCAACCACAGACTTTCTGGTATGCAGTGAAGTTCAGGAAGGGTCATACCATTGTTTTTTCCCCAACCTTCTCACCCCTGGATCAACAATCTGGCAGTTCTGAGGCAACAATATGCCCAGGGCACTAAGTTCATGACAGGGTTATTTTGGAGTTTTGAGGACATTCTCTGGGCAGAAATGCCTGCTCTGACTCAGAATCAAATACTGGGCCACAGTAGTCTAATGAGACAGGCCTCCTTCAGTCACTCCGGAATAAGGTCATAACCAGCCTCCCTGTCAACAAAGCAGGTTGACAGATGTGTAAGAGCTCAGTTTAAAACACAATCTGACGTCAATTTCTGACCTCTATTTCCAAAGAGTCTACACCCAGTGGTGTCAGTAAATAGTTAACATCTGGTTCTCTGAAAGATTTTTAAGTGAACTCTGGTATACATCATTTGCCTATTTCTGTGGTATAAATTGGAGAAGGAAATGGCAACCCACTCCAGTACTCTTGCCTTGAGAATTCCATGGATGGAGGACCCTGGCAGGCTACAGTCCATGGGATCACAAAGAGTTGGATACGACTGAGCAACTTCACTGGTTCACTGATGGTAATAAATACTTCTATATTGATTTATTTCAAGCTCTCTGTTGATCTCATGAATGAGGAGTTGGGGAAGAGATGGCACAATCAGCCCTCACCAGCCAAATCTAGCTCCACCCACCACTGGTGGTTAAACATGGCGGAGCAGAGAACTTGTGCTCACTTGTTTTGCTTAACAGAGCATCTGTTTTTAGCCTTCCTTGTATCCAAACTAGAAGCTGTCTGCCTCCACCTGCTTCTTCCTGCCTCAGATAATCAAATGTTTATCCTCTACAAGGGTACTTCTGCTGGTCCACAATGAACTCTGAGGTCATTTCCTTATTGTCAACACTCTCCCCTACTTTGGGAATATAGTTAAGTAGCTCTTTATCCTAGGCACGATTCCTGGACCCTGACGCCTGTGGAGGAAGGATGTAGGAGGAGGACATCCCTATCATGCAGAGTGGTGGAGAGAGGCACATCACCCTCAGGAGAAACTGGGAAGCCAAGGAGCCCCATTCTCCAGGTGTTGTCAATCCTTATCTCTCATTCATTATCTACCCCGTCCCCCACTGTAATGCACAGGAGTTCAGGGAAAGGCAAGGACCACGTCTTTCCTGAGAAACCACCATTTTTTTTTCTTACTCTTCAAGTTTCTCAATTTAGTTCTGTTTCTTGACCTCAATCAATAATGAATTCTAATATCTTGTTCCCCTAATCACCACTCAGTGCTGTCTTGTTGGATGTGGCATTTATTAATACAGGTAAAGATATTTCAGAAGTGATTTTATCAGACAATGTTAAGACATTCCATCAATGTATGTATGAAAGCATTTCTTTCTGTATTACATATTGTGTTTGTATATGTTATATGTATCTGTAATTAGCATTGTACTGTGGCTGCTCAGTCTCTTAGTCGTGTCCGGCTCTTTGTGACCCCATAAACTGCAGTATAACACCAGGCTTCCCTGTTCTTAACTATCTCCTGGAGTTTGCGCAAACTCGTGTCCATTGAGTCGGTGATGCCATCCAACCATCTCATCCTCTGTCATCCCCTTCTCCTGCTTTCAATTTTTCCCAGCATCAAGGTCATTTCCAATGAGCTGGCTCTTCCCATCAGGTGGCTAAAGTATTGGAGCTTCAGCATCAACCCTTCCAATGAATCTTCAGAGTTGCTTTCCTTCATGATTGAGTGGTTCGATCTCCTTGCAGTGCAAGGGAATGGAAGGGAATCTCGAGAGTTTTCTCCAACGCCACAGTTCAAAAGCATCAATTCTTCGGCGCTCAGCCTTCTTTATGGTCCAACTCTCGTATCCATGCATGACTACTGGAAAAAACATAGCTTTAACTATATGGATCTTTGTTGGAAAAGTGATGTCTCTGCTTTTTAATATGCTGTCTAGGTTGGTCGTAGCTTTTCTTCCAAGGAGCAACCATCTTTTAATTTCAGGGCTGCAGTCACTATCTGCCGTGATTTTGGAGACCAAGAAAATGAAATCTGCCTCTGTTTCCACTTTTTCCTCATATATATGCCATGAAGTGATAGGACCAAATGCCATGATTGTCTTGAATGTTGAGTTTTAAGCCAGCTTTTTCACCCTCCTCCTTTGCCTTCATCAAGCAGCTTTTCAGTTCCTCTTCGCTTTCTGCTATTAAGGTGGTATTACCTGCATATATGAGGTTGTTGATATTTCTCCCTGCAATCTTGATTCCAGCTTTTGCTTCATCCAGCCCAGCATTTCACATGATGTCCTCTGCATATAAGTTAAATAAGCAGGGTGACAATATACAACCTTGACGTACTCCTTTACCAGTTTTGAACAGTCCATTGTTTTGTGTCCAGTTCTAACTGTTCCTTCTTGTCCTGAATACAGGTTTCTCAAGAGACAGGTAATGGGGTCAGGTTCCCATCTCTTTAAGACTATTCCACAGTTTGTTGCGCCTAGGATAAAGTACTGTATTGGGTCAGTTGAAAAGTTTGTTTTCCCCTAGCATCCTATGGAAAAACCCAAACAAACTTTTTGGCCAACCCAATTAGTATATGCATTTGCTTATCCTTATATTCTATGTATACCATATGTATACTCTGTATATATTATATGTATATAACATATGTGCCGGAGAAGGCAATGGCACCCCACTCCAGTACTCTTGCCTGGAAAATCCCATGGACGGAGGAGCCTGGTAGGCTGCAGTCCATGGGGTCGCTGAGTCAGACACGACTGAGCGACTTCACTTTCACTTTTCACTTTCATGCATTGGAGAAGGAAATGGCAACCCACTCCAGTGTTCTTGCCTGGAGAATCCCAGGGACAGGGGAGCCTGGTGGGCTGCCATCTATGGGGTCGCACAGAGTCAGACACGACTGAAGCGACTTAGCAGCAGCAGTAGCAGCAACGTATGTGCATACAATATACACACTCCTAAAATCACACCAGAACTAAAAACTCAAGTTTGAAAATGGGGTATATAGTCCCATGTCAAATATGACTTAATGATCAAAGGCTACAGATTTCTCTCATATTCCTGAGGTCCTCATGCCTTCTAAGCTGATATTTGTGTGTGTACTTTGAGGACCTTGCCAAAGGTCACAAAAGTCTGCAGAGAAGCATTAACTAGTTGGTGCAGTAGCATCTCCAATTCTTGCTCATTGTCCCTTTCCTTTAATTTCTCATCAATTTCTTATCTTGAAGACTAGACTTCTTTCTGGCTGCCCTCCCTCAGATTCAGCTCTAATATGTTGAATTCTCATAATTACAAACACCCCCATTCTGCACGTGTCCCTAATTGATCCTATTATACGTCATGTCTTCTTTCCCTGGCAATGGCATCTCTATAACACCCTGAAATAACTCTGAGGTTTCATACCCAGAAGTTTAAAGACAACCTAGTCCCAATGCTTCTGGGAAGCTACCAGCAAAAGAACCTGATGTGAGAAGGAAAATGGTTTGGATCCTCCCTATAAATCTCCCACATGAAGTTTCCATCTCCAGAAGCTATCCAAGTATCCAATGTCTCTTGGATTATAGGCAAGTAACAAAATAATCCATCACCCTCAAATTGGGACACTTTTTAAAATGAAATAAGACACTGAAAATAAATACATGACTTACAACAGGTATAAACTGAGACCACCTAGGAGTCTCCCTAATTACAATTTTCTTGCCATAGGCTACCTTCACTTGAGATCTTGTGCAGAAAATTCCTGCTGAAATCAGCTTAATGGATTCATACAGTAGAGCAGAATCCTGGCTTTCTGATGGAAACTTTTATTTCTGAACTTTATGCTCCCTCAGGGACTCTAATACCAAAATCCTTCTGTCTCTATACAATTCCTCTTCTGCTGACTGTTCATGACTGGGTAGAATAGCCTTGAAGTCCAGGCACGCCATCTGCCTCTGCCTTCTGTATGTCCCTGATCTCCCCCAGAGTGCCAATTATATCCTGGAAACATGCTGCAAAATCACAGCAGCATCACTAACTCTAGTCTGGGCTCCACTGCTGAAGAGCCTGGGACTGTAGTCCTTTCTAGAAGAGGCAGAGGAAGAAGAAAGTTCATGATTGCTGAGATGAGAAGACCATAGGAGAATTTTTGTTAACAAAGATCTGGAGTTTAGGAAATGTTAGGGGGGTGACTGACAGAGAAGGGTAAGTCTAAACTGGAGATGTTAAGTTTGGAGGTCGCCAGTATATAGATTTTTAGTCATAAAAATACAGGAAAATATGCAAGGCTTATTCAACATTAAAAAATCAATTAATGCAATTCATCACAACAAACTGAAGAAGAATATAATCATGTAAATAGATGCAGAAAAAATATCTGACAAAAATCCAACACTTACTATACAAACTTAGTAAACAAGGAATAGAGAGGAAATTCCTCAACTTGATAAAGAGTATCTACCAAAAAATGTCCACAGCTAGCATCATACCTAATGGTGACAAACTATATATTTTTCCGCTAAGTTTGGAAACAAAACAAAGATGCCCCTTCTCCCCATTCCTATTTACTGTATTGAAATGCATAGCTAATGCAATAAGATGAGAAAAAGGAATAAAAGTTATATAGATTATGAAGAAAGAAATTAAACTGTCTTTATTCAGTGATGACACTCAGTTCAGTTGCTCTTTGTGACCCTGTGGACTGCAGCATGCCAGGCTTCCCTGTCTTTCACCAACTCCCGGAGCTGGCTCAAACTCATGTCCATTGAGTCGGTGATGCCATCTAATCATTTAGTCCTCTGTTGTCCCCTTCTCCTCCTGCCCTCAATCTTTCCCAGCATCAGGGTCTTTTCCAATGGGTCAGTTCTTCACATCAGGTGGCCAAAGTACTGGAGTTTCAGCTTCAGCATCCATCCCTTCCCCAAAGATTCAGGACTGATTTCCTTTAGGATTGACTGGTTTGCTCTCCATGGTGTCCAAGGGAATCTCAAGAGTCTTCTCCAGCACCACAACTGAAAAACATCAATTCTTCAGCACTCCTCTTTCTTTATGGTCCAACTCTCACATCCAAACATGACTACTGAAAAAAACATAGCTTTGAGTGGGTGGACCTTTGTTGGCAAAGTAATGTCTCTGCTTTTTAATATGCTGTCTAGATTGGTCACAGCTTTTCTTCCCAGGAGTAAGTGTCTTTTAATTTTATGGCTATCGTCACCATCCGCAGTGATTTTGGATCCCAAGAAAATAAAGTCTCTCACTGTTTCCATTGTTTCCCCATCTGTTTGACATGAAGTGATGGGACCAGATGCCATGATCTTTGTTTTTGAATGTTGAATTTTAAGCCAGCCTTTTCACTCTCTTCTTTCACTTTCATCAAGAGGGCCTTCAGTTCCTCTTCACTCTCTGCCTCTAAGGGCGGTGTTATCTGAGTATCTGAGGTTATTGATACTTCTCCCAACAACCTTGATACCTGCTTGTGCTTCATCCAGCCCAGCATTTTGCATGATGTACTCTGCATATAAGTTAAATAAGCAGAGTGACACTATTCAGCCTTGATGTACTCCTTTCCCAAGTTGGAACCAGTGTATTATTCCATGTCCTGTTCTAACTTGCTCCTTGACCGGCATACTGATTTCTCAGGAGGCAGGTAAGGTGGTCCAGTATTCACATCTCTTTAAGAATTTTCTACAGTTTGTTGTGATCCACACAGTCAAAGGTTTTGGCGTAGTCAATAAAGCAGAAGTAAAGAAAGAAAGTGAAAAGAAAAAGAAAGCAGAAATTAAAAAGTAGTCAATAAAGCAGAAGCAAGATGTTTCTCTGGAACTTTCTTGCTTTTTCGATGAGCCAATGGATGTTGGCATTTTGATCTCTGGTTCCTGTGCATTTTCTAAATCCAACTTGAACATCTGGAAGTTCTCAGTTCACATACTGTTAAAGCCTAGCTTGGAGAATTTTGAGCATTACTTTACTAGTGTGTGAGATGAGTGCAATTGTATGGTAATTTGAACATTCTTTGGCACTGGAATGAAAACTGACCTTTTCTAGTCCTGTGGCCACTGCTGGGTTTTCCAAATTTGCTGGCATATTGAGTGCAGCACTTTCACAGCATCATCTTTCAGGATTTGAAATAGCTCAACTGGAATTCCATCACCTCCACTAGCCTTGTTCATAGTGATGCTTCCTAAGGCCCACTTGACTTCACATTCCAGGATGTCTGGCTCTAGGTGAGCGATCACACCATCATGCTTATCTGGGTCATGAAGATCTTTTTTGTATAGTTCTTCTGTATATTCTTGCCAACTCTTCTTAGTATCTTCTGCTTCTGTTAGGTCCATACCGTTTCTGTCCTTTATTTTGCCTATCTTTGCATGAAATGTTCCCTTGGTATCTAATTTTCTGGAAGATATCTCTAGTCTTTCCCATTCTATTGTTTTCCTCTATTTCTTTGCATTGATCACTTAGGAAGGCTTTCTTGTCTCTCCTTGCTACTCTTTCCTTTTCTACTTTGCCTTTTGCTTCTCTTCTATTCTCAGCTATTTATAAGGCCTCCTCAATCAACCATTTTGCCTTTTTGCATTTCTTTTTCTTAGGGATGATCTTGATCACTGCCTCCTGTACAGTGTCACTAACCTCCATCCATAGTTCTTCAGGCATTCTGCCTATCAGATCTAATCCGTTGCATCTATTTGTCACATCAAAGAACAATGAATTAAATGAAGAGATATTCCATGTTCACATATAGAAAGGCTCAATATTGTTTAAGATGTCAATCCTCTCCAAATTAATCTATATATACACAGTAATCTTAATCAAAATCCCAGCAAGTTATTTTGTAGATATCAAAAAACTTATTTTAAATTTGATATGGAAATCAGAAAGGTCCAATAAAGCCAACATAGATTAAAAGGACAAAATTCAGTGGACTGATGTCTCCCCATTCAAGACTTATTATGAAGTTGAGGATTGAATCAAGATGGAGGGGGGAGTAGGACATGGAGCTCACTTTCTCCCATAAATATATCAAAAGTACATGTATATGTAGGACGATTCTCAGTGAACATCTACTAAATGCTAGCAGACGACTGCAGACTTCCAAAAGAGGGGAAAAAATCTCCACACAGATGGGTAACACAAAAGGAAGAGAGCGAAAAGAACTGAGATGGACCCGTGCTCCTGGGAGGAAGCCGAGAAAGAAGAGTAGTTTCTGTACTGAGAGAAGTTCCCTTGCTGGCAGGAAGATCAGCTGGGACAGAGGGGGAGTTTTAGAACCTCAGAGGAGAGTAGAGCAACCCGTTATGGAGGGCAACGTGGAGCGAGACCTGCACAAGAGGCCAAAGCCGCTGCCTGGAACTCCCCATCCTGAGGTGCTCCTCCTTGGGGGAGGGGGAGGGCTGGGTGTCGAGGCTTAGGCTTCAGAGGTCGGAACCAGGGAGAAGACTGGTATTGGCTGTGTGGAGACAGCCTGAGGGGGGGCACTGTGTTGTGCCTTGCCACACCCCAGGGAGTACAGAAGAAGGCCTGGGCCCACTAGAGAGGCAGGGTCCCATAGCTGGAAGGTGTGCAGGGAGAGGGGCAGAACCCCAGAGCAGCTTTCCTCCATGTGTGCACTCTCCGGTGGCAGGCATCACCTACAAGAGCTCCAAGAGCAGGCTCGAGCCACTGCTGCCATCTCAGACTCCACAGGAGGGCCCGGACCCCTGACACCACCAGACTCCACCACTGGGCTCCAGCTGCTGCCCCACCTTCCTGAGGGTGTGCACAGGCCATGCGCCTGTACACCCGCTATCAAGGGGGTGACAGCCAGCAAGCACTTCACAGAGAGATGGCAAGCAGCCAAACCAAAAGCTGCCCTCCCACCAAAACGTATTAAACCAACACAAGCTTACAGGAACACTCCTCAAGACTATAGTAGGTTAGCGTTTCTCACAGAGCAAGAGAAATACAAGCAAGATGAAGACTCACAGGAACCACTCCCAGTTAAAAGACCAAGACAGTCACCCTGAAGGAACAAACAATGAAACAGACCTCTTCAGCCTAACAGACAAGAAGTCCAAAACACAAGTAAAAAAAACACCAAAAGAATTAAGAAAGCCTATTGACAGAAATGCAGGGTACTGTAAAAAGGAACTAGAAACTATAATGGGCCAAGAAAAACTAGAGAATTCATTTGCTGAGACAAAAGCTGAGCAAAAGAAAATGAACAGCAGAATAAATGATGCAGAAAAAAAAGTAGCAAGAAGATAGAAGGAGAATCACAATTGGAAATTAAATCACTTAAATTAACTAGCATACAGATAAAAAAGAAAGAAAATCTATTTGTGAAAGTGATGATAAAAACAGAACACCAAAAAGACATGTGAAGATATAAAGAAGGACATCAAAATCATAAATTGTGGGGAAAGAGAGTAAGAAAATTATAGATTTTAAGACTGTGTTTCAGCCTATAGTCATGTATGGATGTGAGAGTTGGACTGTAAAGAAAGCTGAGCACTGAAGAACTGATGCTTTTGAACTGTGGTGTTGGAGAAGACTCTTGAGAGTCCCTTGGACTGCAAGGAGATCCAACCAGTCTATCCTAAAGGAAATCAGTCCTAAATATTCATTGGAAGGATTGATGTTGAAGCTGAAACTCCAATCCTTTGGCCACCTGATGTGAAGACCCAACTCATTGGAAGAGACACTGATGATAAGAAAGATTGAAGGCAGGAGGAGAAGGGGACAACAGAGGATGAGACGGTTGGATGGCATCACTGACACAATGGACATGAGTTTGAGTAGGCTCAGGGAGTTGGTGATGATGGAAAGGGAAGCCTGGCATGCTGCAATCCATGGGTCGCAAAGAGTCAGACACGACTGAGTGACTGAACTGACTTTAGCCTATATGACTATTGATCTAAAGCAAACAGATATAGGAAGAAGTTAACATACCTGAAAAACAGGGCAACCACAAATCAAAAACATACAACAGAATCACACACACACACACACACAAAAAAGAATACAAGCATAAAATAAATGGAAATCATCAAACCACCAAAAGAAAGAGAGAAAAAGAAGAAACTTAGAATCAACCAGAAAACAAGGTTTAAAATGGCAATAAATACATATGTATCAATAATTACCTTAAATGTCAATGGATTGAGCACACCAATCAAAAGATATAGAGTGGCAGTTCAGTTCAGTTCAGTCGCTTAGTCGTGTCTGACTCTTTGCGACCCCATGAATCGCAGCACGCCAGGTCTGCCTGTCCATCACCAACTCCCGGAGTTCACTCAGATTCACGTCCATCGAGTCAGTGATGCCATCCAGCCATCTCATCCTCTGTCTTCCCCTTCTCCTCCTGCCCCCAATCCCTCCCAGCATCAGAGTCTTTTCCAGTGAGTCAACTCTTCGCATGAGGTGGCCAAAGTACTGGAGTTTCAGCTAGTCTGGACTAAAAACAAGAAGCAACAAAATGCTGTCTACAAGAGATTCACCTTGGGGTGAAGAACACATGTAAGACTGAAAATGAAAGATTGGAAAAAGATACCCATGCAAACAAATGACAAGAAAGGAAGAGCTGCAACACTCATCAGACAAACAGACTTTACGACAAAGGCAATAGAGAAACACAAAGAAGGGTACTGTATAATAGTAAAAGGATTACTACAAGAGCATTTTACACTCATTGACATATGCACCTAATATAGGAGCATCCAACATTTAAAACAAATACTAACAGACATAAAGGGAGAAACTGATGGGACACAATAAAGAGTAGGAGACTTTAAGACCCCATTCACATCAAAAGACAGATCTTCTAGAGAGAAAATCAATAAAGCAACAGAGATCCTAAATGGTACAACAGAACAGTTAGACTTGATTTATATTTTCAGAACATTACATCTGAAAAAACCAGGATACACATTCAAGTGCACATGGAACAATCCTTAGGACTGATCACACTTATGGTACAAAACTAACAAACTTAAGAGTATAGAAATTATTTCAAGCATAGTCTCTGACCACAACAGCATGAAACAAGAAATCAACCACAGGAAAAGAAATGAGAAAAAAATAATTACAAGGAGAATAAGTAATACACTACTCAAAAATTAATGGGTAAATGCGGAAATCAAAAAGAACACTTTAAAATACCTTGAGACAAATGACAATGAAAATACAACCATACAAAATCCATGGAATGCAGCAAGAGCAGTTCTTAGAGGAAAGTTCATAGCAATACAGACTCCCCCCCCCCCCCCAAAAAAAGGTAAAATCTCAAATAAACCACCTAACATCAATCTAATCACACTAGGACCACAGCCTTGTCTAACTCAATGAAACCAAGCCATGCCTGCGGGGCAACCCAAGACAGGCGGGTCATGGTGGAGAGGTCTGACAGAACGTGGTCCACTGGAGAAAGGAATGGCAAGCCACTTCAGTATTCTTGCCTTGAGAACCCCATGAACAGTATGAAAAGGCAAAATGATAGGATGCCAAAAGAGAAACTCCCCAGGTCATTAGGTGCCCAATATGCTACTGGAGATCAGTGGAGAAATAACTCCAGAAAGAATGAAGGGATGGAGCCAAAGCAAAAACAATACCCAGTTGTGGATGTGACTGGTGATAGAAGCAAGATCTGATGACTCATTAGAAAAGACTCTGATGCTGGGAGGGATTGGGGGCAGGAGGAGAAGGGGACGACTGAGGATGAGATGGCTGGATGGCATCACGGACTCGATGGACGTGAGTCTGAGTGAACTCCGGGAGATGGTGATGGACAGGGAGGCCTGGCATGCTGCGATTCATGGGGTCGCAAAGAGTCAGACACGACTGAGCGACTGAACTGTAACTGAATACCACCTAAAGAATTACACAACAAAACCTAAAGTCAAGAGTTTTTTGAAAAGGTAAACAAAATTGACAAATCTCTGGCCAGGCTCACCAAGATGAAAAGAAAAAAAGAACCCAAATAGACAAAATAAGAAATGAAAAAGGAGAAATCTCAACTGATACCACAGAAATACCAAAAAAGAAAAAAAAAAAAAAACACACAAGAGAATACTATGAATGATTGTATGCCAATAAATTTGACAACCTAGAAGATATGGACAGCTTTATAGAAACATACAACCCACCCAAAATGAATCAAGAAGAAACAAATACTTTGAACAGACCAATCCCTAGAAGTGAAATATTTAGACTCTGTAATTTAAAAACAATTCCCTACAAACAAAAGTCACACGTGAATTCTACCAAAGATACATAGAACTTATACCAATCTTTATCAGACTCTTCCAAAAGACTGAAGAGGAGGGAACACTTCCAAACACATTCTATGAAGCCACCATTAGTTCAGTTCAGTTCAGTTCAGTCGCTCAGTCATGTCCAACTCTTTGCAACCCAAGAACTGCAGCACGCCAGGCCTCGCTGTCCATCACCAACTCCTGGAGTTCACCCAAACTCATGTCCATTAAGTTGGCGATGCCATCCAGCCATCTCATCCTCGGTCGTCCCCTTCTCCTCCTGCCCCCAGTCCCTCCCAGCATCAGGGTCTTTTCCAATGAGTCAACTCTTCGCATGAGGTAGCCAAAGTATTAGAGTTTCAGCTTTAGCATCATTTCTTCCAAAGAACACCCAGGGCTGATCTCCTTTAGAATGGACTGGTTGGATCTCCTTGCAGTCCAAGGGACTCTCAAGAGTCTTCTCCAACTCCACAATTCAAAAGCATCAATTCTTCGGTGCTCAGCTTTCTTCACCTGATATCAAAACCAAGCATAATACCACCAAAGAATAAAACTACAGGCCAGTATCTCTGATGAATTTAGATGCAAAAATTCTCAACAAAATATTAGCATACTGAATCTAATAGCACCTAAGAAAGATCATACACAACAAACAAATGTGATTCACCCTAAGTACACCAGGATGGTGCAACATACGCAAATCAACCAATGTAACATATCACATAAACAAAAGAAAAGCAAAAAAAAAAAAAATCTCAACAGATGCAGAAAACAGTATTTTATGAAATTCAACATCCTCTCATGATAAAAACTCTTACCAAAGTGGGTATATAGGACACATATCTCAACATAATAAAATTATTTATGACAAATCACAGTCAATGTAATACTCAATGGTGAAAATCTGAAACAAGGAAACAATGCCCACTCTCACTGATTCTACTTGACATAGTATTAGAAGTCCTAGCCACAGCAACAAGAAATAAAATGTATCCAAACTCCCAAAAAAGATGTCCTTTTCATTATAGGGGACTGGAATGCTAAAGTAGGAAGTCAAGAAACACCTGGAGTAACAGGCAAATTTGGCCTTGGAATGCAGAATGAAGCAGGGCAAAGACTAATAGAGTTTTGCCAAGAAAGTGCACGGGTCATAGCAAACACCCTCTTCCAACAACACAAGAGAAGACTCTACACATGGACATCACCAGATGGTCAACACCGAAATCAGATTGATTATATTCTATGCAGCCAAAGATGGAGAAGCTCTATACAGTCAACAAAAACAAGACCAGGAGCTGACTGTGGCTCAGATCATGAACTCCTTATTACCAAATTCAGACTGAAATTGAAGAAAGTAGGGAAAACCGCTAGACCATTCAGGTATGACCTAAATCAAATCCCTTATGATTATACAGTGGAAGTGAGAAATAGATTTAAGGGCCTAGATCTGATAGATAGAGTGCCTGAATGAAGAATTGATGCTTTTGAAGTGTGGTGTTGGAGAAGACTCTTGAGAGTCCCTTGGACTGCAAGGAGATCCAACCAGTCCATTCTAAAGGAGATCAACCCTGGGATTTCTTTGGAAGGAATGATGCTAAAGCTGAAGCTCCAGTACTTTGGCCACCTCATGCGAAGAGTTGACTCATTGGAAAAGACTCTGATGCTGGGAGGGATTGGGGGCAGGAGGAGAAGGGGACGACCGAGGATGAGATGGCTGGATGGCATCACGGACTCGATGGATGTGAGTCTGAGTGAACTCCGAGAGATGGTGATGGACAGGGAGGCCTGGCATGCTGCGATTCATGGGGTCGCAAAGAGTCAGACACGACTGAGCGACTGAACTGAACTGAAACTGTTAAGGAAGAGGTAAAATTCTCCCTTTATGCAGATGACATGATACTATATACAGAAAACCCTAAGATCTCCACACAGAAACTACTAGATCTAATAAATGAATTCATCAAAGTAGTAGGATACAAGATTAACATTCAAATCAGTTGCGTTTTTCTACACTAACAATAAACTATCAGAAAGGAAATTAAAAATTAAACCTTTATAAAATATCTATGAATAAGCCTTACCAAGGAGGTGAAAGACTTAATACTGAGAATTATAAAACAGTAACAAAGGAAATTAAAGAGGATCCAAAGAAATGGAAAGATATACCATGCTCTTGGATTGGAAGAATTAATATTGTTAAAATGGCAATACTACCCAAAGCAATCTACCGATTTAATGCAAACTCTATTGAATTACCCATATTTTTCACAGAACTGCAAAAAATAATCCAAAACTTTGTACAGAACCATGTAAGATGCAGAATTACCAACAAAATACTGGGGAGGAGGGAGTAAGAGGCATAATTCTCCCGAACTTGAGACAGCACTATAAAGCCACAGTAATCAAATAGTACAGTATTTGTTAAAAAAAAAAAAAAAAAAGACATACAGATCAATGAAACAGAATAGAGAGCCCAGAAATAAACCTACACACCTATGGTCACTTAATCTTTGACAAAGCAGGCAAGGATATACAATAGAGAAAAGACAGTCTCTTCAGCAAGTGGTTTTGGAAAACATAAATACCACATGTAAATCAATGAAGCTGAAACATTCGCTCACACCATATAAAAAAATGAATCTAGAAAGAGTCCTGACACCTTTCACATTCTTTTACTCAAAATAATTTATAGACATAAAACTGCAAAAGTTCTATAGAATAACACAGAAGAAAATCTCAGGGAGCTTGGGCTGGATGGGCTTCATTAAATTTAAAACTTCTGTGAAAAACATTTTTAAAGAGAATCAAGAGACAAGACACAGACCAAGAAAAAATATCTGTGAACCACATTTCTGATAAGGGCTGGTATGGAAATGCCAAATTACTTCAGTATTCTTGCGTGGAGAATTCCATGGACAGAGGAGCCTAGCAGGGTCACATGACCATGGGGTAGCAAAGGGTCAGGCACGACTTAGCGATGAACACTTTCACTTTCATACAAAGTATATGAAGAGTTCTTAACACTCAAAAAAGGGAAACCAAACAAACCCAATTACTGTTATTGTTGTTCAGCTGCTAAGACGTGTCCGACTCTTTGCAACACCATGGACTATAGCACACCAAGCTCCTCAGGCCTTCACGATCTCCTGGTGTTTGCCCAAACTCATGTCCATGGAGTTGCTGATGCTATCTCATCCCCTGTGACCCCCTTCTCCTTTTGCCTTCATTCTTATCCAGCATCAGGGTCTTTTCCAATGAGCCTGCTCTTCACATCAGGTGGCCAAAGTACTGGAGCTTCAACTTTAACAACAGTCATTCCAATGTATATTCAGGGGTTGATTTCCTTTAGGATTGACTAGTTCAGTCTCCTCGCTCTCCAAGGGACTCTCAAGAGTCTTCTCCAATACCACAGTTCAAAAGCATCAATTCTTTAGCACTCAGCCTTCTTTGTGGTCAAAGAAGGTCTTTGTGGTCTTATATCTGTACATGACTACTGGAAAAATAATAGCTTTGACTACACAGATCTTTGTCAACAAAGTGATACCTCTGCTTTTTAATAAGGTGTCTAGGTTTGTCTTGCTTCCCTGGTGGCTCG
Organism: Cephalophus harveyi; assembly: GCA_006410635.1. Classification (NCBI taxonomy): domain Eukaryota; kingdom Metazoa; phylum Chordata; class Mammalia; order Artiodactyla; family Bovidae; genus Cephalophus; species Cephalophus harveyi. The sequence goes on along the minus strand of SJYT01006504.1, from coordinate 261,758 downwards.
GAGGTTAAAGCGTCTGCCTGGAATGCAGGATACCCATGTTTGATCCCTGGGTTGGGACGATCCCCTAGAGAAGGAAATGGCATCTTGCCTGGAGAATCCCATGGTGGGAGGAGCCTGGTAGGCTACAGTCCATGGGGTCGCAAAGAGTTGGACACGACTGAGCGACTTTACTTTTCACTAGGTTTGTCTTGGCTTTCCTTCCAAGGAGCAAGCATATTTTAATATCATGGCTGCAGTCATCACCCACAGGGATTTTGGAGACCAAGAAAATAAAGTCTATCACTTCTTCCATTTTTTCAACCCTTCTATTTGCCCTGAAGTGATGGGACCACATGCCAAGATCTTAGTCTTTTTTCATGTTGAGTTTAAAGTCAGCTTTTTCACTCTCATCAAAAGCCTCTTTAGTTCCTCTTCACTTTCTTCCATTCAAGTGGTTTGTCTTCTACATATCTAAGGTTGTTAATATTTCTCCCAGCATTCTTGATTCCAGCTTGTGATTCATCCAACCCAATATTTCACATGATGTACTCTGTGTATAAGTTAAATAAGCAGTGTGACAATACACATCACTGCCATACTTTTTTCCCAATTGTAAACCAGTCAGTTGTTCCATGTCTGGTTCTAACTACTGCTTCTTGATCTGCACACAAGTTTCTCAAGAGACAGGTAAGGTGGTCTGGTATTCCCATCACTTTCACAATTTTTCACAAGTCTGTTGTGGCCCACACATTCAAAGGCTTTAGTATAGTCAATGAAGAAGAAGTAGAGGCCTTTTTTGGAATTCCCTTGCTTTCTCCATGATCCAATAAATGTTGGTAATTTACTCACTGGTTCCTCTGTCTCTTCAAAAGCCAGCTCAGACATCTGAAAGCTCTCAGTTCACATACAGCTGAAGGCGAGCCCGAAGGATCCTGAGCATTACCATGCAAGCTTGTGAAATGAGTGTAACTGTAAGGTAGTCTGAACATTCCTTGGCATTGCTCTTCTTTGAGTTGGAAGGAAAACTGACCTTTACTAGTCCTGTAGCTACTGCTGAGTTTTCCAAATTTGCTGGCATTTTGAGTGCAGCACTTCCACATCATCTTTTAGGATTTATAATGGCTCAACCAGAATTCCATCACCTCCACTAATTCTGTTGATAGCAATGCTTCCTAAGGCCCACTGGACGTCACACTCCAGGATGTCTGGCTCTAGGTTAGTGACCATCGTGGTTATCCAAGTCCTTAAGACTTTTCCTGTATAGTTCTGTGTATTCTTGCCACTTCTTCTGCTAGGTCCTTGCTGTTTCTATCCTTTATTACGCCCATCTCTGCATGAAATGTTCCCTTGGTATCTCCAATTTTCTTTGAAGAGACCTCTAGTTCTATTGTTTTCCTTTAATTCTTTGCATTGTTCACTTAAGAAGGCCTTCTTATCTATCTTTGCTATTTTCTGGGACTCTCCATTCAGGTGGGTATATCCTCTCCTTTCTCCCTTGCCTTTCTGCTTCTCTTCTTTCTTCAGTTATTTGTAAGGCCTCTTCAGACAACCACTTTGTCTTCTCGCATTTCTTTTTCTTTGGGATGGTTTTGGTCACTGCCTCCTGTACAAAATTATAAACATCCTTACACAGTTCTTTGGACATGCTGTCTACAAGATCCAATGCCTTGAATCTATTCATCACCTCCACCAAATAATCATAAAGGATTTGATTTAGGTCATATCTGAATGGCCTGTCGCCTAATGGTTTCCCTACTTTCTTCAACTTCAGCCTGAATTTTGCAATAAGCAGCTCATGATCTGAGCCACAGTCAGCTCCAGGTCTTGTTTTTATGGACTGGATAGAGCTTCTCCATCTTGGCTGCAAATAACATAATCTCATTTCAATATTGACCATCTGGAGATGGCCACCAGTACAGTCATCTCTTGGGTTGTTATTTACTATGACCAGTGTGTTCTCCTGACAAAACTCTGTAGCCTTTGCCCTGCTTCATTTCATACTCCAAGGCCAAACTTGGAGGTATCTCTTGACTTCATACTTTATTCCAAGTATCTCTTGACTTCATACTTTTGCATTCCAATCCACTATGATTAAAGGACATCTTTTTTTGGTGTTAGTTCTAGAAAATCTTGCAGGTCTTCATAGAATTGGTCAATTTCAGCTTTTGCAGCATCAGTGGTTGGTGCAAAGACTTGGATTCTGTGATGTTGAATGGTCTGCCTTGGAAAGAAACTGAAACCATTCTGTCATTTTTGAGATTGTACCCAAGTACTGCATTTTAGAATCTTTTGTTGACTATGAGGGTTACTCCATTTCTTCTAAGGGATTATTGCCCACAGTAGTAGATATAATGTTCATCTGAATTAAACCTGCCCACTCATGTCCATTTTAGTTCACTGATTCCTAAGATGTTGATGTTCAATCTTACCATCTCCTGCCTGACCATGTCCAGTTAACTTTGATTCACAGACCTAATAATCTAGGTTCCTATGCAGTATTGTTCTTTATAGCATTGAACTTTACTTTCCACACCGGACACATCCACAGCTGAGGACTGTTTCTGCTTTAGCCCAGCTGCTTCATTCTTACTAGAGCTATTAGTAATTGCCCTCCTCTCTTCCCCAGGAGTACACTGGACACTTTCCAACCTGGGGAACTTACCTTTCAGCATCATATCTTTTGCCTTTTCATAATTTCCATGGGGTTCTCTAGACAAGGATACTAGAGTGGGTTGCCATTTCGCTCTCCAGTGGAACACATTTTGTCAGAGCTTTTCACTATGATCAGTCCATCCTAGTTGACCCTGCAGAGCATGGTTCAAGCTTCATTGAGTTACACAAGTCCCCTTGCCATGACAAGACTGTGATCCATGAAGGGGGATCCAATTTTAAAATGAGTAAAATATCTGAACAGATATCTCACCAGAAAAGATACACAGATGGCAAATAATTATTAAAAAATATGTTCAACATCTTATGTCATTAGATAATTGCAAATTAAAACAACACAGTAATATCATTGCATACATATTAGAATGGCTAAAATCTATTAAACTAATAATACAAAATGTTGCCAGGATTACAGAGCAATAAAAACACTCATTTATTGCTGGTGGGCATGCAAAATGGTACACCATGGAATACAGTTCAGCAGTTTATGACATAGCTAAACATTGTCATTCATGTGATCCAGCAGTCAAGTTTCTAGGAATTTTCCCCAACTGAGTTGAAAACTAACCTCCACACAAAAGCCTGGACACAAATCTTTTTCAGCAGCTTTACTCATAGTCATCAAAAACAAGAACCAATCCAGATGTCCTTCAATAGATAAAAGGATAAACTGTGATGTAGCTACAGAAAGCAATGTTATTCCCTACTTTAAAAAAAAAAAAAAAAAAAGAGCTATCAAGCTGTGAAAAGACATGGCTTATACACATATTACTAAGAGAAAAAGGCCAATCTGAATAGACTCTGTGACTAATTATATGACATTCTGGGAAAAGAAAAACTGCGAAGGAGATAAAAATATCAGTTGTTTTTAGGAGGGATGACTAGGTGGAGCACAGGGGATTTTCGAGGCAGTGAAACAATTGCATACAGAACTGTAATTGTGAATCCATGTCATTATACATTTGTCAAAACTCATAGAACTATACAACAGAAAAAGTGAATCTTAATGTAACCCATGGATTATAATAATAATGTATCAGTTCATTAACAAATATATCCCACTAAGGTAAGATAGTAATAACAAAGGAAACTGTACCTGAGGAGGTTGGGGTTGGGTATATTAAATTTTATACAATAAAATTCAATTTTATTTATACAATTTAAAAAACTCGGGTATATGCAATCTACAAGAGATCCACTTCAGATCTAGGTAACATATAGACTGAAATTGAGGGATGGGAAAAGGTGTTCCATCCAAACGGAAATGGGAAAAAAAAAAAGCTGGAGTAGCAATCCCCATATCAGAAAAAATGGACTTTAAAATAAAGACTGTTACAAGAGTTAAAAAGGACACTACACAGTGATCAAAAGAAGAATATGCATCCAACATAAGAGTACCTCAATATATGAAGCTGATGTTAACAGTCATAAAAGGAGAAATCAACTATATAACAATAATACCAGAGGACTTTAATACACCTACTTACATCAATGGACAGATCATCCAGATGGAAAAATCAATAAAGAAATACAGGCCTTAAATGATACATTAGACGAGAAAGACTTAATTCATATTTATAAAACATTTCATCTGAAAGCAGACTACACATTCTTCTCAAGAACACATGGAACATTCTTCAGGATAGTTCACATGCAAACTCTGGTAAATTTAATAAAATTGAAATCATATCAAGCATCCTCTCCAACCACACTGCTACGAAATCAGCCATCAACTATAAGAAAATAAAGCTGTAAAACACATAATATCACATATGTAAAATATATGTTACTGAACAACCAATAGATTACCGAAGAAATCAAAGAGGATATAAAAAGTTACCTAGAGACAATTGACAACAAAAACAATGATCCAAAACTTATGAGATGCAGCAAAAGCAGTCTTAAGAAGGTTTATAGCACCACAATCTTAACTCAAGAAACATGAAAAATCTCAAACAACCTAACGCTACACCAAAAACAACTAAAGAAAGAAGAGGACTTCTCTAGTAGCCCAGCGGCTAAGACTTCATGCTTCCAGTGCAGGGAACATGAGTTCAATCTCTGGTCAAGGAACTAAGATCTCACATGCATGTGGCATGGTTTCCCCACAAAAAAATGTCGCAATCTTAAACACTAAATAATAAAACACAAAGTTAATACTACAAGCATTTATATGCCAAGAAAATGGGTAACCTAGAAAAAAAACACAAATCCTTTGTACAACTTTCCAAGACTGAACCAAGAAGAAATAAAAAAAAAATATGAATAAACCAATCACAAGTACTAAGGCTGAAAGTGTGATTAAAAGTCTTTTCAGGCAAACCAAAGCTCAGGACCAGATGGCCTCACAGGCAAATTCTATCAAACATTTAGAGAGGCGTTAACATACCTGCCCCCTTCATGGATCACTGTATTGTGGTGAAGGGGCTTGCATAACTCAAGGAAGCTATGCGCCATGCTGAGCAGGGCCACCCAAGGTGGCCAGGTCATAGTGGAGAGTTCTGACAAAATGTGATCCACTGCAGGAGGGAATGGCAAACCACTCCAGTATACTTGCTATGAGAACCCCGGGAGCTGCATAAAAAAGCAAAAAGATATGACACCAAAAGACGAGCCCTCCAGCTCAGAAGGTGCCCAGTATCCCACTGGGCAAGAGTGGGGGACAACTACTAACAGCTCCACTCAGTTGTGGGTGTGTCTGGTGATGAAAGTAAAATCCACTGCTATAAAGGACAGTATTGCATAGGAACCTGGAATGTTAGGTCCATGAATTAAGGCCAGCTGGACATGGTCAGGCAGGAAATGGCAAGAGAAAACATCCACATCTTAGAAAGTAGTGAACTAAAAGGGACAGGAATGGCTGAATTTAATTCATATGACCATTATATCTTCTACTGTGGGCAAGAATCCCATAGAAGAAATGGAGTAGCTCTCATAATCAACAAAAAACTGAAATGCAGTACTTGGGTGCAACCTCAAAAACGACAGAATGATCTCAGTTCATTCCCAAGGCAAACCATTCAACATCACAGTACTCCACATCTATGCCCCAACCACCAATGCAGAAAGAAGCTGAAGTTGATCAGTTCTATGAAGACCTAGAAGACTTCCTAGAACTAACAAATACACACACTATATATATATATATATATATATATATATGCCCTATTCATCACAGGGGATTTGAATGTAAAAGTAGGAAGTCAAGAGATACCTGGAGTAACAGGCAAGTTTGGCCTTGGAGTACAAAATGAAGCAGGGCAAAAGCTAATACAATTCTGCCAAGAGAACACATTTGTCATAGCAAACACCCTTTTTCAACAACACAGGAGACAACCTTACACATGGACATCAATAAGCGGTCAATACTGAAATCAGATTGACCACATTCTTTGTAGCCAAAAATGGAGAAGCTGTATACAGTCAGCAGAAACAAGACCTGGAGCTGACTGTGGCTCAGATCATCAACTCCTCATGGAAAAATTTAGGATTAAACTAAAGAAAGTGGGTAAAACTACTAAGCCAATCAGGTACAACTTAAAATCAAAATCCCTATGAATATACAGTAGAGGTGATGAATAGATTCAAGGGGTTATATATAGTAAACAGAATGCCTGAAGTACTATGGCTAGAGATTAGTAATACTGTACAGGAGGCAGAAAACAAACCCATCCTCCCAAAAAAAGAAAAACAAGAAGGCAAAGTCGTCTGAAGAGACTTTACAAATAGCTGAGAAAAGCAGAGAAGAAAAAAGCAAGGGAGAAAGGGAAAGGTACAACCACTTAAATGAAGAGTTCCAGAGAATACCAAGGAAAGACAAGAATGCCTTCTTCAAAGAACAATGCAAAGAATTAGAGGAAAACAACAGAAGATGGAAGACTAGAGATGTCTTCAAGAAAATTGGAAATGTCAAAACATCTCATCCAAAGATGGGCACAACAAAGGACAGAAACAGTAAAGACCTAACAGAAGCAGACGAGATCAAGAAAAGATGTGCAGAATACACACAAGAAATGTACAAAAAATATCTTAATGACCCAGTAACAGTGATGGTGTGGTTACTCACCCAGGGCCAAACAGTCTGGATTGTGGAGTCAAGTGGGTCTTAGCAAGCACTGCTGCCAATAAAACCAGTGAAGGTGATGGGATTTCAGCAGAGCTATTTAAAATCCTGAAAGATGATGCTGTTAAAGTGCTGCACAAAATATGTCAGCAAATTTGGAAAACCCAGCAGTGGCCACAGGACTGGAAAAGATCAGTCCTCATCCCAGTTCCCAAGAAGGGCAGTACTAAAGAACGTTGAAACCTCCGGACAACTGCACTCATCTCCCATGCTAGTAAAGTTATGCTCAAAATCCTTCAAGCTAAGCTTCTTCATTATGTGAACTGAGTACTTCCAGATGTTCAAGCTGGGTTTAGAAAAGGCAGAGAAACAAGAGATCAAATTGCCAACATTCACTGGATCACAGAGAAAGCAAGGTAATTCCAGAAAAACATCTACTTCTGTTTCATTGACTATGCTAAAGCCTTTGACTGTATGGATACAGCAAAATGTGGAAAATTACTAAACAGATGGGAATACTAGACCATCTTATCTGTCTCCTAACTTATGACCAACCTAGGCAGCATATTAAAAAGCAGACACACTGCTTTGCCAACAAAGGTCCATCTAGTCAAAGCTATGGTTTTTCTAGTGGTCATGTATGGATGTGAGAGTTGGACTATAAAGAAAGCTGAGCGCAGAAGAATTGATGCTTTTGAACTGTGGTGTTGGAGAAGACTCTTGAGAGTCCCTTGGACTGCAAGGAAATCCAGCCAGTCCATTCTAAAGGAGATCAGTCCTGGGTGTTCACTGGAGGGACTGATATTGAGGCTGAAACTCCAATACTTTGGCCACCTGATGTGAAGAACTGACTCATTGGAAAAGACCCTGATGCTGGGAAAGATTGAGGGCAGGAGGAGAAGGGGACGACAGAGGATGAGATGGTTAGATGGCATCACCGACTCAACAGACATGGGTTTGGGTGGACTCCGGGAGTTGGTGATGGACAGGGAGGCCTGGCATGCTGTGGTTCATGGGGTGACAAAGAGTCAGACACAACTGAGTGACTGAACTGAACTGAACTGAAGAAACCTGCATGCATGTCAGGAAGCAACAGTTAGAACCTTGTATGGAACAAATGACTGGTTCAGGATTGAGAAAGGAGTACGACAAGGCTGTTTATTGTCACCTTAACTTATACACAGAGCACATCATGCAGGATGCCAGGCTGGATGAATTGCAAACTGGAATCAAGATTTCTGGGAGAAATATCAACAACCTCAAATATGCAGATGATACCACTCTAATGGCAGAAAGTGAAGAACTAAAGAAATTTTTCATGAGGGTGAAGAAGGAAAGTGAAAAGCCCACTTAAAATTCAATATTAGAAAAACTAGGATCATCCAATCCAGTCCCCTCACCTCACGGCAGATGGAAGGGGAAAAGGTGAAAGGAGTGACAGATTTCCTCTTCTTAGGCTCTAAAATCACTGAAGCTGGTGACTGTAGCCATGAAAATAGAAAACAATTGCTTCTTGGCAGGAAAGCTATGACAAACCTAGAAAATGTGCTAAAAAGCAAAGATATCACTTAGGCAACAAAGGCTTTTATAGTCGAGGCTACGGTCTTTCCACTAGTCATGTATGGATATGAGAGCTGGACCATAAAGAACACAGAGTCCTGAAAAATTGATGCTTTCGAACAGTGGTGCTGGAGAAGACTCTTGAGAGTCCCCTGGACAGAAAGGAAATCAAACCAGTCAATCTTAATGGAAATCAACCCTGAATACTCATTGGAAGGACTGATGATGAAGCTGAAGCTCTAATACTTTTGGCCATCTGATATAAACAGCTGACTCACTAGAAAAGACCTTGATGCTGGGAAAGATTGAAAGCAGAAGGAGAAGTGAGCAACAGAGGATGAGATGGTTGGAAGGCATCACCGATTCAATAGACGTGAACTTGGGCAAACTCAGGGAGATGGTAAGGGACAGAGAAGGCTGGTGGGCTGCAGTCTGTGGGGTCATGAAGAGTCGGACATGACTTGGTGACTGAACAACAACAATAATACACTGATTCTTCTGAAACTCTTCCCAAAAACTGCAGAGGAAGGAAAACTCCCAAACTCATCAAGTGAAGACACCATCATCCTGCTACCAAACCAGACAAACAGAAAAAGGAAGTTAACAGGCCAATATCACTGATAAACATACACAAAACTCCTCAACAAAATACTAGCAAACCAAATCCAACAATACATCAAAAGGATCATACACTATGATCAAATGGGATTTAACCTCAGGGACAGAAGGATTTTTCAATACCCACAAATCAATCAGTGTGATATACCATATTAACAAACTGAAGAATAAAAACCACATATCATCTCAACAGACACAGAAAAAGCCTTTGAAAAAATTCGACACCCATTTATGATTAAAAAAAAAAATTTCCAGAGGGTGGGCACAGAGGGCACATCAACATAATAAAAACCACATAACAGAAAACCACAGAAAGCTTAAAGTATTCCCTCTAAGATCATAAACAAGACAAGCATGTCCACTCGCACCACTTGTATTCAAAATAGTTTTGGAAGTCCTACCCATGGCTATAAGAGAAGAAAAAGAAATAAATGGAATCCAAATTGCAACAGAAGTAAAACTGTCACTGTTTATAGATGAAATGATAATATACATAGAAAATCCTAAAGACCCTACCAGAGAACTACTATGGTAAAGTTTCAGGATACAAAATTAAAACACAGAAATCTTTTGCAGTTCTATACACTAACAAAAATATCCAAAAGAAAAATTAAGGAAACTCCCATTTACCACTGCATCAAACAGAATAAAATACAAAGGAATAAACCTATCTAATGAGGCAAAAGTTACATACTTGGAAAATCATTAAACCTTGATGAAAGAAACTGAAGATGACACAGAACATATGGAAAGGTACACCATGTTCTTGGGTTGAAAGAATCAATATTCAATATTGTGAAAATGACTGTACTACCCAAAGCAATCTACAAAGTCAATGAAATCTCTATCAAATTACCAATAGCATTTTTCACAGAACTGTAACCCAAAAAAAATTAATTTCTATGGAAACACAAAAAACTCAAATAGCCAAAGCAATCTTAAAACAGAGCTAGAGGAATCACACTCCCTGACTTAGTATACTACAAAGCAACAGCTATCAAAACAGTATGGTACTGGCACAAAAACAGAACTATAGATCAACAGAACAGGAAAGAAAGTCCAGAAATAAACCCCCTCTCCTATAGTCTATTAATCTACAACAAAGGAGGCAAGAATATACAATGGAGCAGAGACACTCTCTTCAATAAGTGGTGCTGGGAAAACTGGATAGCTACATGTAGAAGAGTGAAATTAGAACATTCTCTAGTACTATACACAAAAATAAACTCAAAATGGATGAAAGATCAAAATGTAAGACGGACGTTATAAAACTCATAGAGGAAAACATAGGCAGAACAGTCTGACACAAATTATGGTAGTATCTTTTTTGATCCACCTTCCAGAGTAATGAAAATAAATGCAAAAATAAACAAACAGGACCTAATTAAACTTGAAAGCTTTTGCACAGCAAAGGAAACCACAAAGTAAAAAGACAACCCACACAATGGGAGAAAATATTTGCATATGAAATGATAGACAAGGAAATAATCTCCATGATATACAAATAGTTCATGTAGTCCACTATTAAAAAAACAAATAATCCAATAAAAAAAGTAGGTAGAACACAGGCAAAATAGATAGCCAATGGGAATTTGCTGTATGGCTCAGGAAACTCAAACAGGGGCTCTGTATCAACCTAGAGGGGTGGAATGGGGAGGGAGATGGGATGGAGGCTCAAAAGGGACAGGATATACGTGTACCTATGGCTGATTCATGTTGAGGTTTGACAGAAACCAATAAATTTTTGTAAAGCAATTATCCTTCAATAAAAAATAAATATTTTTATAAAAATGGGTCAGTCAGTCAGTCAGTTCAGTCACTTAGTCATGTCAAACTCTTTGTGACCCCATGAATCACAGCACGCCAGGCCTCCCTGTCCATCACCAACTTCCGGAGTTCACTCAAACTCACATCCATCAAGTTGGTGATGCCATCCAGCCATCTCATCCTCTGTTGTCCCCTTTTCCTCCTGCCTCCAATTCTTCCCAGCATCAGAGTCTTTTCCAATGAGTCAGCTCTTTGCATGAAGTGGCCAAGTATTGGAGCTTCAGCTTTAGCACCATTTCTTCCAAAAACACCCAGGGCTGATCTCCTTCAGAATGGACTGTTTGGATGTCCCTGCAGTCCTAGGGACTCTCAAGAGGCTTCTCCAACACCACAGTTCAAAAGCATCAATTCTTCGGCACTCAGCTTTCTTCACAGTCCAACTCTCGCATCCATACATGACCACAGGAAAAACCATAGCCTTGACTAGACGGACTTTTGTTAGCAAAGTAATGTCTCTGCTTTTTAATATGCTATCTAGGTTGGTCATAACTTTTCTTCCAAGGATTAGGCATCTTTTAATTTCATGGCTGCAGTCACCACCTACAGTGATTTTGGAGCCCAAAAAAATAAAGTCTGCCACTGTTTCCACAGTTTCCCCATCTATTTCCCATGAAGTGATGGGACCAGATGCCATGACCTTAGCTTTCTGAATGTTGAGCTTTAAGCCAACTTTTCACTCTCCTCTTTCACTTTCATCAAGAGGCTTTTTAGTTCTTCTTCACTTTCTGCCATAAGGGTGGTGTCATCTGCATATCTGAGGTGATTGATATTTCTCC
>SJYT01006504.1:161160-249763 GCA_006410635.1 Cephalophus harveyi | reverse complement strand
CTGAGGAAGGCTTTCTTATCTCTTCTTGCTATTCTTTGGAACTCTGCATTCAGATGCTTATATCTTTCCTTTTCTCCTTTGCTTTTCCCTTCCCTTCTTTTCACAGCTACTTTAAGGCCTCTCCAGACAGCCATTTTGCTTTTTTGCATTTCTTTTCCATGGGGATGGTCTTGATCCCTGTCTCCTGTACAATGTCACGAACCTCCATCCATAAAAATGGGTAGAAGACCTACATAGACATTTTTGCAAAGGAAACATACAGATGGCCAAGAAGCACATGAAGAGATGCTCAACTTCACTCATTTTTAGAGAAATGCAAATCAAAACTACTACCTTACATCAGTTAGAACGGCCATCATAAAAAGTCTACAAACAATAAATGCTGGAGATGGTGTGGAGAAATTGTTGGTAGCAATGTAAACTGGTAAAACCATTATGGAGAACAGTATGTGGGTTCCTTCAAAAATTGAATATAGAACTACCATATGCCAGCAATCTCACTGTGGGGCATCTATCTAGAGAAAATCATAGTTCAAAAAGATACATGCAACACAATATTCGGCCTTCCCTACTGGCTCTGTCGGAAACAATCTGCCTGCCAATGCAGAAGACGTGTATTCAATCCCTGGGTTGGGAAGATTCCCTAGAGAAAGAAATGGGAACCCACTCCAGTATTCTTGCCTGGGGAATCCCATGGACAAAGGAACCTGGTGGGTTACAGTCCATGGGGTCACAGAAGAGTCAGGCACAACTTAGCAACTAACAACAACAACCCCGATATTCATTGCAGCACTATTTATAAAACCAACACATGGAAGCAATGTAAATATCCTTTGACAGAGGAACGGATAAACAAGTTTTCATTTATACAATGAAAAAAGAGAGTGAAATAATGACATCTGCAGCAACATGGATGGGCCTAGAGATTATTATACTAAGTGAAGTAAGTCTAAGACAAAATTATATGTTATCACTTATATGTGGCATCTAAAAAAATGATACAAATGAACTTATTCACAAAATAGAAACAGAGTCACAGACTTCGATAACAAACTTACAGTTACCAGTGGAGAAAGGGAGGGGGGTGGGATATATCAGTAGTTTGGGATTAACCTACACACACTAACTACATATAAAATAGATAATCAGCAAGGACCTGGAACTCTGCCTATAATAACCTATATGAGGAAAGAATCAGAATGGATATATGTATATGTGAATCACCTTGCTGTATACCTGAAAATAACATATTGTAAATCAACTATAATAGAAAACAAAAGTTTTAAAAATAGCTATGTGCTGATACAAGTGACCGAATGTAGAGACTAAAGAATGGTGATGCAGGAGAAATAATGGGAGAAACAACAAGGAATGGGATCTAATCTACAAATGGAAAAGGAGAGAGTGGACAATTCATTCACAATAACAGCATGGAAGGCAGAGTATAAGGGCACTAATGCTGGTAGGTAGGATGGCATAGTCATAGGGATCAAAGAAATACTCTGCTTCTGAGATACATAGAAAACACAGTTGATAGCTGACAGTGATAATGGGAAACTGAGGTTTGTAGCTTTGAGGAAAAAGAGGTGTAAAAGAGCCATCCATGAAGGGGAAGAATGAAATGCGGTAGGACTGCCAAGTAGCACTCAGAAACAACTTGAGATGGCATGAGTGTAAAGTGACAGTAGGAAGCACAGTCGTTTGTTTTTCCCCCAGGCACATTTAGATGAACAGGTGCAGGCTTGGATTAGTCAGAGTAGGATGTAACCAAGGATGGGGCTTTGCTAGATGATTATGCAAAGTAAGAAGCTGAAGGGAGTTAAGCATGTATGCAAAGGATGATTCTAAGGGGGGACCACAGAAGCTAAACCAAATGAGGATGCAAATAAGGATATCAGAGGGAAAGACAAGAATCATGAAAAGGTGGCAGGAACAGTGGGTCCTGGAGAGGTCAGGAAATACTTTTTGCAGTCATGGTATCAGAAGGAGTGAAGTTGAAAGATAGCAGGCTATAGTTGGAGAGGGATAGACTTTGTATTGTGAATATGGAAAAGTGGTTGACCTTTTGATTATGACAAGTTCTCTAGTGTTCCTCCTTGAACTGAATTAGGGTAGTAGTCAAGATAATTGGAAAAAAGGAAATTAAATAACTGAGAAACCAATGTTTGGGGGAAAGTCATCTATATGTATATAAAAATTGCCAAGAATTGCTACAGAGGCCTTGTACTGTGACCGACTTGCCATGTGAAAGCTATTAATGCAGACACATCCAGTTCCTTGAAAATGCCATTTCAGTGACACAAGTTTCAGAATTCCTGTGGCTTGACTGTTACTGAGAAACAGATATATTCTGCCTCATATGCTACGCATTTCAGGAGCAAACAAAAATGATGACACATTTCACGGGGGAACAGGACCAGGATCAAGGTTATGGAATTCAACAAATATGAACTGTCAGATGCCAGAGGACTGGCTTAGCAGTAGAGACCCCAGGGTCAAAATACTCAGGTTTCCCGGGAACTAGAGATTCCAATCTCAAAAGCTTCAACTAAGTCCTTCACCCTTTGAAGGCAGATAAATTGAGTAGCACAGAATTGATTGGCTAGGGTCTTGCAGATGACATCTGAAGACCAAAAGCTCCATCAGCTTTCTTAGGACATCAGGTAATTTGTCGGCTTTTTTTTTTTTTTTTTTTTTTTAGTAACAAAAAGTGACATTACAATACTTGGTCAAAGAGACGGAGACACTAATTTTCCTCCGGAATATAGTCACATATAAGTCATCCTCTAAAGGTAAACAGGGAGAGCAGTAATAGGCTATCAGAGCAAAGAAGTTCAACGTTGCTGGGTAGCTCAAAAATTCTGTTGCCAATTATCTATCTGTTCATCCATTTTTATCTATCAATCAAGCAATCAAATGGAGTGAAATATCAATCCTGAACAACTGAGTTTTTTTCCTAAGAACAAACACATGACTTCAATAAACAAAATCTTATTTTCTGAGTTATTACTGATTATAATTTTATTCTAATAATTTTACATTAGGGTAGGTATTAAATAGAATGGATTATCCTAGTTAATTTTCCACATGGTCTCCAAGTAAAATTATCAAATGAGGCAATTTCATAATATATAATGAATATAATTAAGAGAATTAGTAATTCAAACTGTGTAGGCATCACATCTGATTAATGTAAAACTCATCTTGTCCAAGTAATCATCACTACAAACTTTTCAAAGTACTTAAACAGGTTCAGTATATGGAAAAATAAAAAGACTAAATCACTGGGTTACTATACAAACTTTGTACTTATAACAATACATTAGGTGTTAGGCAAATTGCAGGTAAAGTTATTTGCTGTGTGGAAGCATCCAGAAAATAATACAGATTGCAGATAAATTGTAATTAATAATGGCTTATCTTGCACATGGGTTTTTTCATGTTTTGAAATGCACTAGTAGACATGAACCCACACACTCTGTGTGCAGATTCTTTCTTGCATGAATTTATTTCATAAAAGCAGAACCAGGTTTCTAAGTAGGAAGTTACCATCAGATGTTAAAATACTTGACCAGTTTTAAATGTATTTAATGATGTCAAGTCAAGTCGTCTTCTTCCAAAATTCCTGGTATAGAAATGTTTCTAAAGTACTCAGGCAAATTCTTCAGTGGAAATATTTTCCCCCAACAAAAGACTAAATGATGTCCATAGATACAGTTAAACTAACTGACCAGTTAAAGATGCTCTGCCTTCCTTCAATTCTCTGATTTCTCTTTTCCAATGATGACTGAATTCACAGCCTATAGATTAAATGTCAGCTATTTAGAGAATTTAGATCTGTCAAAAGTGGTGGTGATTACCATATTATATACCTTTTATGAGACCAATAAATGTAGTTTCTTTCTCAAAAAGAAGCCTTTGGAGATGATTAAAAATGAAAACATATAACCAGACCAAGAATGAAGAAGGTATTTCCATCCTCCAAGTCATATACAACTGTTAAATATATTAATCATGATCATTGCTTTAGTGCTTTCTCTTACTCTTTCAAATGGACCCTAGATTAGTGCTAAAGAAACTTGGCAGGGGCTGGAAGACACTGGCCCTTACAACAAAATAATATTTGATTCTATCTAGTAGAAGTGGTGCTGTGCTTCACAGTCAATCATCAATTTATTTTTAACAGTTTTTTTTACTTATTAATTTATTTATCAAATGCTAATTCACTACTCCCAGCACAACACATGCTCCAAGGGAATTCCCCTTAATATGGTCCTATCCCATCTTATGATTAGAGTCCTAAACTAGAGAATGATAAGGGACTTACCCAGGCTGTTGACTCAGTATGACATGACAGTCATAGGACTCTCCTCAGAAGGAACATTTCCAAGTAAGAGAGAGAAGAAATTGTATGCCCCTACTCACAGATGGTGATTGCAGCCATGAAATTAAAAGACGCTTACTCCTTGGAAGAAAAGTTATGACCAACCTAGATAGCATATTCAAAAGCAGAGACATTACTTTGCCAACAAAGGTCTGTCTAGTCAAGGCTATGGTTTTTCCTGTGGTCATGTATGGATGTGAGAGTTGGACTGTGAAGAAGGCTGAGTGCCGAAGAATTGATGCTTTTGAACTGTGGTGTTGGAGAAGACTCTTGAGAGTCCCTTGGACTGCAAGGAGATCCAACCAGTCCATTCTGAAGGAGATCAGCCCTGGGATTTCTTTGGAAGGAATGATGCTAAAGCTGAAACTCCAGTACTTTGGCCACCTCATGCGAAGAATTGACTCATTGGAAAAGACTCTGATGCTGGGAGGGATTGGGGGCAGGAGGAGAAGTGGACGACAGAGGATGAGATGGCTGGATGGCATCACTGACTCGATGGACATGAGTTTGGGTGAACTCCAGGAGTTGGTGATGGACAGGGAGGCCTGGCATGCTGCGATTCATGGGGTCGCAAAGAGCCGGACATGACTGAGCGACTGAACTGAACTGAACTCACATTTTTAGAATCTAAATAGGACTGTCATTTTTGTCCTTCCAGTGCACAGCAGTAGCATGGTGGCAGAGACAGGCACAATGACAAAAAACATTCTGTATTTACTGTTATCTTCAATTTGAAGTTAAAATTATTGCTAAAGGCCAACTTATTTTCCTAACATCCATGAAGTTATAGGAAGTGATAGTAAGGCAATATTAATCCAGATTTTATGAATGGGAAACAGAATTACAGCACTTCCAGAAATAAGCCTAACCTTAAACACACTTCAGGACTTTCCAACCTCTTGCCTATTCTTTCAATCAAACAGTCAAAATAAGTTATTTTCTAACTCTAATCAAGTAACCTTATGTATTTTCTTAGGAAACAAAGGTGAGTTATTTGAATTGAACATTTTAAAAAAATTCAGTAAGAAAACACTCAAATTAATACCAATTCTATTTCCTAAAATCTTCACACAGCTCCAGGTTGAGTTAGTAGTATTCATCAAGCTTTCCTGCTCTGAGATGATATCTGATCTATCTTAAAGAAACGATTATAAAATATCACTGACACTGTCCCTCAGTATCTCCCAAGTTGCACATTAACTAAACTTTGGCATTAATAACATCAACATTGTCACAGTGCAATTATTTGAATCACAGTGCAGTTATTAACCATATCTGAAAAATGTAAAACTTATTTAATAAAATATCAATTTTAGCTTATTGATGCTATCCAGAAATTCTATGTGATCAAGATGTTGGGGGGATTTTTCTCTGACACCAACCATTACTCCAATTCTCTGTTACCAACTGTTTACCCAAGAATTCAATTCAATTCTGATATTACCCAGAGTCAGCACAGACCCTGCAGGTTAAGAATGGAGGCCCACAAGAAGATACCCACTTCAGATACTGGTCACAAGTTCCAAGGCACCTTCTGACCAACTGGTTATAAACTAGAAGTTCCCAGGACCCCATACTCAGCTTCAGTAATTTACTAAAACAGCTCACAGAATGTAGGAAGACATTTTATTTATGTGTAACAGCTTATTATAAAGGATATAAATAAATAGCTAGATGAAGAGGTACACAGGATGAGGCCTGGACAGGCCCTGAGCACATAAGCTTCTATGTCTGTGGAGTTGGGGTGCACCCCAAAAGAGAAGCACCCCAGGATGGTAGGTGTCCAATATGCTACTGGGGAAGAGAGCTCTAGAAAGAATGAAGAGGCTGAGCCAAAGAGGAAACAACGTCCAGTTGTGGATTTCTTTGGTGGTGAAAGTAAAGTCCAATGCTGTCAAGAGCAATATTGCATAGGAACCTGGAATGTTAGGTCCATGAATCAAGGTAAATTGGAAGTGGTCAAACAGGAGATGGCAAGAGTGAATAACGACATTTTAGGAATCAGTGAATGAAAATGGACCATAATGAGCCAATTTAATTCAGGTGACCATTATATCTACTACTGTGGGCAAGAATCCCTTAGAAGAAATGGAGTAGCCTTCATATTCTTTGGTGCAAGCTCAAAAACAACAGAAAGATCTCAGTTCACTTCCAAGGCAAACCATTCAACATCACAGTAATCCAAGTCTATGCCCCAACCACTAATGTTGAAGAAACTGAAGTTGAAAGGTTCTATGAAGAGCTACAGACCTTCTAGAATGAACACTAAAAAAAGATGTCCTCTTCATCAGAGGGGACTGGAATGCAAAAGTAGGAAGTCAAGAGGTACCTGGCGTGACAGGCAAGTGTGGCCCTGGAGTACAAAATGAAGCAGAGCAAAGGCCAACAGAGTTTTGCCAAGAGAACACACTGGTCACAGAAAACACCCTCTTCCAACAACACAAGTGACAACTCTACACACAAGACAACAGCAGATGATCAATAATGAAATCAGACAAATTATATTCTTTGCAGCCAAAGATGGAGAAGCTCTATATAGTCAGCAAAAACAAGACATGGAGCTGACTGTGGCTCAGATCATGAGCCCCTCATTGCAAAATTCAGACAAATTGAAGAAAGTAGGGAAAACCACTAGATCATTCAGGTATGACCTAAATCAAATCCCTTATGCTTATACAGTGGAAGTGACAAATAGATTCAAGGGATTAAATCTGATAGACAGAGAACCTGAAGAACTATGGACAGAGTTTTGTAACACTGTACAGGAGGTGTGACTAATACCATCCGCAAGATAAAGAAATTCAACAAGGCAAAATGGTTGTCTGAGGAGAACTTACAAAGAACTGAGAAAAGAAGAGAAGTGAAAGGCAAAGAAGAAAGGGAAAGATATACCCAATTGAATGCACAATTCCAGAGAACAGCAAGGAAAGAGAAGAAAGTCTTCTTAAGCGAACAATACAAAGGAACAGAGGAAAACAACAGAATGGGAAAGACTAGAGATCTCTTCAAGAAAATTAGAGATACCAAGGGAACATTTCATGCAAATATGGGCACAATAAAGGACATAAACAGTAAGGACCTAACAGAATCTGAAGAGATTAAGAAAGAAGTGATAGGAATACACAGAAGAACTGTACAAAAAAAGTTCTAATGACCCATATAATCACAATGGTGTGGTCTCTCACCTACAGCAAGACATCCTGGAATGCAAAGAAAGTGGGCTTTAAAAAGCATCACTAAGAACAAAGCTAGTGGAGGTGATGGAATTCCAGCCGAGCTATTTCAAATCCTAAAGGATGAGCCTTTTAAAGTGCTGCACTCAATATAACAGCAAATTTGGAAAATTCAGCAGTGGTTACAGGACTGGAAAAGTTCAGTTTTCACTTCAATCTCAAAGAACAGCAATGCCAGAGAATGTTCAAACTATCACACAACTGCAGTCATTTCACATGCTAGCAAGATAATGCTTAAAATCCTTGAAGCTAGGCTTCAACAGTACATGAACCAAGAACTTCCAGATGTTCAAGCTGGATTTAGAAAAGGCAGAGGGACCAGAGATCAAATTGCCAACATCTGTTGGATCATAGAAAAAGCAAGGGAATTGCAGAAAAACATCTATTTCTGTTTCACTGACTACAGTAAAGCTTTTCACTGTGTGGATCATAACAAACTGTGGGAAATTCTTAAAGAGATAGAAATACCAGACCACCTTTCCTGCCTCCTGAGAAATCTGTATGCAGGTCAAGAAGCAACAGTCAGAAAAGGACATGAAACAACAGACCAGTTCCAAATTGAGAAAAGAGTACGTCAAGGCTATATACTGTCACCCTGCCTATTTAACTTATATGCAAAGTACATCAGGAGAAATGCTGGGCTGGATGACTCACAAGCTGGAATCAAGATTGCTGGAAGAAATACTAACAACCTCAGATATGCAGATGACACTACCCTAATTTCAGAAAGTGAAGAAGAATTAGAGTGTCTCTTATTGAGAGACAAAAGGGTAAAGAGGAGAGTGAAAAGGCTGGCTTAAAACTCAGTGTTCAAAAAAACTAAGATCATGGCATCCAGTCCCATCACTTCATGACAAATTGATGGAGAAAAATGGAAACAGTGACATACTTTATTTTTTTTAGGCTCCCAAATCACTGCAGACAGTAACTACAGCCATGAAATTAAAAGATGCTTGCTCCTTAAGCTATGACAAACCTAGACAGCATATTAAAAATCAGAGACATTACTTGCCGACAAAGTTATGGTTTTTCCAGGAGTCATGTATGACTGTGAGAGTTGCAGCATAAGGAAGGCTACGTGCTGAAGAATTGATGTTTTCAAACTGTAGTGCTGGAGAAGACTCTTCAGAGTCCCTTGGAAAGCAAGAAGATCAAACCAGTCAATTCTAAAGGAAATCAACCCTGAGTATTCATTGGAAGGGCTAATGTTGACGCTCCAATACTCTGGCCATCTGATGCAAAGAGCCCACTCACTGGAAAAGACTTTCATGCTGGGAGAAACTGAGGGCAAGAGGAGGAGGAGGTGACAGAGGATGAGATGGCTGGATGACATCATCAGTTCAATGGACAAGAGGTGAAGTCGCTCAGTCGTGTCCGACTCTTTGCGACCCCGTGGACTGTAACCTACTAGGCTTCTCCGCCCATGGGATTCTCCAGGCAAGAATACTGGAGTGGATTGCCATTTCCTTCTCCAGGGGATCTTCCCGACAAATTCTGAGAGATAGTGACAGCCTTGGAAGCCTGGCATGCTGCAGTCCATGGCCACATGGACACGACTAAGCGAGTAAACAACAGCAACCCTCCTCGCACATGGACATGTTTGTCAATGTGGAAGTTCATAAGATCTCCTTGTTATAGAATTCTTACAGAGCTTAATTTTCAGGATCTTCTCCCCTTCCTCAAGCTGGGTGAATGGGTCTGAAAATTCCCACCCTCTAAGCACTGGGATTTCTGATCATAATACTTCCATCCTGAGATTACAGAAGGGCCCCACCCTAAGTCATCTCATTAATGGAAACTCAGATATGGTCAAAAGTGGCTCCTTACGAATAATAAAAGACAGTCTTATCACTGAGGAAATTCCATGGGTTTTAGCATCACTGTCCCATGAACCAAGGACAAAGACCAAAAATGTCTCTTATTATAACACAGTTACTCATTATAGACAGATGTAGATATATCCACATAACTGTGTACAGAAAAAATCTCCTGATTGCTCTAAATACTGTATTAGCCTGAGGATACAGTGTGGTAGAGAAAAACAATTATTGCCTTCAAAAGGCATTAAGTCAAGTGGCAAAAGGAGCTGATATTAGGCAAATAGGGGATGGAGGTGGGGGTGAAAAGCAACTGGGATAAGACTCAGAAGGAATGATGAACCATATCAAGGCAGATTGGCTTCCCAAGGCTGTTGAGAGAGAAGGCTTCCTGACAAAGACAGTTCTGAGTCAGGCTGAGAAGCTGAGATGAAGATGGCATGAAAAGGGAAGAAACCAGTTTGTAAATGAAGATGGGTTTGAGCTAAGTACAGTGAAGATCTGGTTTCTGAAAATGACCCCCAAGAATATGTTTCTTCAAATATTACATCTTTGTTTAGTATTATTATAGATATTCTCACTGATTAACACAAAAAATACTATTTCATGTTGCAAGGAGTCACTAAATTACTTACAAGGACTCATTCAGACCACAGAATTAATCTAAAATATGCTGATATAGGCACAAGAGAAAAGGGGACTGGGCTGGAAATTAACCGTCTATGCATTTCTACCAACTATACCTCAGTTTCCATTATAAAATGGAAGTGTGGGTAAGTATATTATTCAAGACTGCCAGTTACAAGTTCAAACAGTCACAAAATGGCTTAAGCAAGAAAAAAAAAAATAATAATAATAATGGCTTACTCCTATTTCTCTGTCTCTCCTTTTGGTTTTTCTTCACACTGGACTCATTTTTAGAAAAGTCCTTTCCATACAGGATAGCCATAGCAGCTCAAAACTTTATAGGCAGCACTCCTCAGGGAAATGCAGAGTTCCTTCCTCACCCCAGGAAAACTCTCAGGAAAGGTTCTAATTAGCTTGTGGGGTCATGTGACCATCCCAGAGCCAGCCAGCCAGTCACTGGGGCTGGGAATGCAGTACTCTACCAGTCCAGGGAGTGTGCCCACCCATGGGGACTGGGATATGACACCCTGTGCTTTCAGTCTCTGCATGCAAAGGATGGATAATTCCTGAAAGGAAAAGATGCTGCTGAACAGATAAAATCTTTGAATGACCACTCTCTGAATTTTTTAACATTTAAAAAAAAATTCATGTTCTACTACCCTAAATTTACTGACAAAACAGAGGCAATATGCATACTCTGAGACTTTACAATGAGGCGTATGTTGTGATTTCCTAAGAAAGCTCTAATGGCCCATGCCAACACACAGAATGGCAATTTCCACTGCCTGTTTATTTGTCATAAACATAATGTGCTTCTCCTTGCTCCTCAGTTTACACATCTTTATTTTTAATTGGCCACTAATGTTCTCTGAATGTCTTCACCTTCTCTTGCAGCACACCACTAAGGTAGAATTTACCCACATACTCACAAAGGTTTTTAAATCTCGGAATACCTAATTAGTTTACACTGCTAAAAAGATAATGTCGCCAAATGGTCACAACAAAGGCGAAGAGGGGAGAAAAAGAGTATGTTATGTTCTCTGTCTGTGCTCCAACTCTGACCAAACAGAAGCAAGAAGTAAAATTTGCTTTTGGTGTCTGCCTCACTCTTGGTTTCTCTCTCTCAAGGACCCCCAGCTTTGTAGATCCATTCCAACCCAAAACACACTGTCTAGGCTGCGAGAATTAAGAACAGAAAGAAAGCATTCAGTGATTCACTTTACATTATAAAGGGACCTTATATCAATAACAATGAGAGATAATTAATGAAAACCCTGAAAAATTGTCCTTGTTCTGTGTTGTTCCACTGAGTAATTTATCACCACCTCATCAACCAACCCAAACACAGACACAATATAAGGAGCAGCATCTCTCTCTCTCTCTCCCCTCTCCCTTTAACTCTGTCCCTCCCATCCTGAATGCCTGACAATCTTCCCACTCCCTCACCAGCCCACCCTGCTATCTGAATCCTGTGACTTCTTGAACATTTTAGTGATGATCACTATGGTTTTGAGTAGTTCCCTCTAAGAACCTAACTCCTTCTGTAACTACTGAACTTTGATGCTTTCCATCAGCTTTAAGAGACTGTGCTTCACAAGATAAAGACGGTATAACTTTGTTTCTCAATTAGGACAGATTGGCTCAACACGGCCCCAAGGAACCTGCAGAGTAACTGGTCCTGATCTCTGTTTGGCATTAAGTCTCACTCCATGGCTTTGTTATCTTTGGACATTGAAATTACAGAGTCGCATGCCAAGTTCTTCTAACAGCAGGTTAATTTAGCAGTCTTGGCTGCTGAGTTCCTATTTCACCCAACTCACCAACTAGCTGCTTAAATCCAAGTCTGGGTCTTTCACTCCTTCTGGGATGGCTTAAGTGCAGCTTGTTAAAGTGACATGATGCCAGTATTATAATAGAGACACAGCTTAAATATTTGAAGTAAACAACAAGGTTATCACCAACCAACTGCCAAATATGGGTGCTTCTGATGTCTTTTTTTTTTTTTTAATCACAGAGTTAGCAGTTTTTACATGCAGACAAGTGGCATTTTAATGTAACCAGAGATGGGGAGGGGGAGACACAACACATTATGCAAATGTAGTAGCAAATGTAAAATGATAAATTAGCAAGCAACTATTTAATTATTACTGTGACTAATTCCTGTAGATGGTGCCACAGCTAATGAACCTGAACTTGTCCTGGTTGACTACAGTGTTCTGCTGAAACATTTCCATTTGGTTTGTGTGCTGCTTGTGCAGCTCAGTGAAGTAGATAGCATCTGTTTAATGAGCTCCCACTTCATTACAGAGCGGGACTACTTACTGAGTCACTCTCCTTAAGTATGCAGGCTGTGTACTCTGCCGCTGTTTTAAAGCAAATACTAATTTATGATTACCTGTCACATTAGGCCATTGAAAATTGTACTCACAGTGGCTCACGTGAGCCGAATGCTCATGAGCTGATTATGGACTGTGGTACTATCCCTTGCTTATAATCTGTGGACATAAATTCAGATCTCCACGACAATATGGGCTCCTGAACAATAGACGCTGTTTGCGAGGAGGGAGAGGAAAGAGAAAAGAGCTGGTGAAATCATCACATGTAAATGCACAGACTCTCAAAGGCCGACAAACTCAGCAATGACCTAATTCAATGTGCACGGATCGTCAGAAACACCCGTTACACTGTGTCGTGTAGAGAGAAAGATGAATGACTCTCTGGCTATTCACTCCCTGCCATGGTCATTATCTAATTGAAGTCTGATGCCCGAGCAAGGCGGATCCTGACATGGTGACTGCAATCCTCTATTGTATGGAATAAATCCTACAGATGTGTCCTAAAATAGTACTTGCAGAGAAAATTCCAATCAATAACACTTTTCCAAAATGCAGCTTTTCATCTTCAAGCCTAATATTTACCTGCAGGCTTCAGTGTAATGCTCTTTTACCAGTTTACCCTCCCTTCTCTCTCCCCCGTTACAAGCATGCCATTTGCACTTTAAAATACAATACAAAATGCCTCATTAAATCTGGTTCTTTTTTCAGTTTATCCTCTATAATTTGCCCCCGTAAACTAAAACTATGGAAGATGTGATTTGGTCTTTTTATTGGCTGTCTGCTGAGTTTGTTTTTACAGTCCTGGCTTCATTCTGCCTAGGGACACTGTGCTTTGCTTCAGAGGCTTCTGCCCTTGCTGCGAGGAATGCTATAAACTCCACTTCCTCAGAACTGTGTGCAACAATCATCATCTTTGGTTACAATACTGCTCTGCTCGAGACACCAAACACGAGCAGCAGAACAATGAGAAGGCTGACCAGGAAGCATCCCTAATTGGCATTGACATACAGAATACCTCGATAGAGCTGCCATGAGCTGTACCTATGTTAAACCCTGCAATGGAGATTAGAAAACCTGCCCAAGTTAGCCATGGTCCATAAACAAGAATATAAAGATTAATAATCTATACATCTGACCTATGCCCCCAGACCCACTTTCTTTTCTTCTCTTTTTTTTTTTTCCTGAAGATCACTTATTTAGAAAGTTCCAATTTTTTCCCCTTATTTTTCTGTGATTATCTACCCAGGACTGACAATCAGACTAATGGGATGGAAGAAAAGAAAGAATAAAAAATAGGGGTTGGTGTGGGGGAAGGGATAACTTACGTATTGAGGATTAGCTTCCCTGGTGGCTCAGAGGTTAAAGCATCTGCCTCCAATGCGGGAGACCCGGGTTCGATCCCTGGGTCGGGAAGATCCCCTGGAGAAGGAAATGGCAATCCACTCCAGTATTCTTGCCTGGAGAATCCCATGGATGGATCGCAAAGAGTCGGACACGACTGAGCGACTTCACCTCACCTCTTCACCTCATATATGAAATAGATAACCAACAAGAGCCTACTGTATAGTGTAGGAAACTCTACTCAATATCTTACAATAAGTTATAATGGAAGAGAATGTAAACAAAGAATTTAAATATATATTCACAAACACACATACATACATATATATATATGTATGTATGTTGAATCACTTTGGTGTACACCAGAAACATGACATTGTAAATCAACTATATTTCAATGAAATTTTCTTTGAATAAAAAGCAAATGCCCACCTGTGACACGATTAAAAGAGAAAGCAGGTGGGAATAAGCATAAATCATAATGTACACTCATTATACATTTTATGCAAACGCCTAACTAAACATTATAAACTGCAATCTACAGCCATTCTGTGTAGCATTTCTCTGGATAGGTCAATCATTTATGGCTCATCTCTTTTGTTCAATCAGCAGAGATGTTGCAGGCAGGGATGCTGAGTCCAACCACCAGCCACCACAAGGTGCTATAGCTTGAAGCTTTGCCACTTCATGTTTAGAGTAAGAAGAGGACAAAATGACAGCTAAGTTTCTTTTCACTCTACTATAATTCTACCTTTTTAGCCATGATTAAAGAAGCCCTAACCAGCATGGTGTCCAAGACCATTAAGTTGCTAATATTAATTCTGACTACATTTCAGGTTTATTCTAGTAAGATGAAAACAGTTGTTAAAAATCAGCAATTTTTCTTCAATGCACAAATGAAGTAATGTGATGCCTCATTTCAAATAATGCCCAATTTACACCATGGCAACCCTGACCTACTGTTTCTTAAAAGACACCAAGTTCAATTTATCTTTTTGATGCCCAAGTCTGAGTCTCACTAACCACAAATTGTAAGTTACTGGGCAAATTTGCATGTAGCTTTTTTTTTCTTTGGCCAAGGCTAAAGAACCTAAAAACCCCAGTTGTTCATTTTACTGCCTTAATATGAATGCAATCCAAAGGATTTGGGGTTATTCAAAAGAATATTTTTCATAATACCTATGTTTAAACTGCAGAAAAATGAAAGCAAATTAGTTAATTACTGCCCCCAACCAGTGAGGGTGCTAACAAATTCCTTCTCGTCACCTATAATGAACTCCCAATCCAGCCAAGACAGGGAAGTGTGGGTAGCGGTGCTGGCTTTTTTCTACACAAGCAAATTGCTTTTCCTGATTTCCATGGGAAAAAAAGACTGAGTGCCTATTTATACACCGGATAATCCAATTTGCTTATTTTGCAAAACAGTCCCTTTCCCCTTATTGGCAGCACTAAGCACTGTGCAGCCTCCCAACTAGAATGAAAAAGGATACGCATTAGATACAAGGCTACCCAATGACCGTGCTCAACTCAGTTCAGTACATACACCAGAGTCCATTTAAAAAGAAGGCAGAGAGAGGCATTTGGAGGAACATTGGTTTGTGCTTTTAAAAGTATATGTACAAAATGCCTACAGCAAAGACTAATGGGGGAGGGGGGATCTTACTAAGAGGTTTATAAAAATGTGATGTTTTATTATAAGTTTTCATTTGAGTTCTCATAAGAAACCTATCAAATAGGATTTTGCACTTTGCCCAATTCTCCGAAACTCACGGTTTTGAGGTCAGATTAGAACCAACTGCTGTTAAATATTCTTTCTTGAGATCAGACAGATAAAATATATATAGATTTATAGACACAGATGAAGACACAGAAAAAGATATATCCACAACCCGGTAATCAACAGGATGAATACCAGCTAGAGAAGAAGGATGTGAAGGAGGCAAAATCCCTGGATTGTCAGGGCCAGGGTGGGGCGGGGGCACTTCTAACTGGATTTGGTTTTCCATAGCTAATCAGAGAGGTCACATGCAAAATCTTCTCTAAGTGTTAAGCCCATGGTTTCACCCCGCAGTAAGCTGGGAAAAGAGAACTCCATCTATTAAAAATGTGATTTTCATGAGAAAGGAAAAGCTGAAGTGGTGAAGTCGGGTGCACAGAGCTTTCTGCATAGGCACTGACCCTGCTGTCAGAGTCGGCTTCAGACTAGCCCAATCAGCCACAAAGACATGAAGAGGGGATGGAATGCAGGGAGACAAAAGTGACCAGGATCTCGGCTCCCAGAGGGACCCGACCAGCAGCGCAGCCATGGCAGCAGAGTGCCCTCCCTGGCCATCAGAGGACCTGTGAATAGAGGAAGTGACAGGCACAACTAATTCGAGGCGGCAGTTGATGAACATTCACCATGTAAAAGCCACCACCAAGTGTTTCCTTTCCCAAGGATCTGAGAAATAAGCGAGGGTCCAGAACAGGCTCCCTGTTTATCTGGGAGAGACTGAGTACAGAATGTGGTATATCTTCTCTCTCTTTTACACACACACACACACAATAAAACAGAGCACTATTTGAGTTCTGACATTTTAAGCTCCTTCTGTAGGTGTTACTATATAAGACGTGTAAGTAAAGTTAAAATGCAGATTTGAGAGCCCATTCAATCTTATTTTATGATGAGACAATACTTTCTAGGAATAAAGCTTCCAGAATGTGACAGTCAGACCTGGTAATTAGAAATTAATGCTAAGGCAGGTTGAAAAATATTTAGCCGTGGGTGCAGTGGAAGGCTGGAAAAGAGGTCACAAGTTCTGAAAAAACAGTCCTACACTCTTTTTGGGGGGAGCCTTGCACCCCCATTCCCGCACTTTGATTTGCAAACTATTCTTTGAGTGGGCCGCGGCATCTCAGGGTCTCTACTGACTTTCCAGGCAAAAGGCAGACACTGGCCGACAACCCTCTCCCCCATCAGGTCCTCCTGCTCTGCACCTGGGTGGATGTCTACCAGTTACGTGACTCGCAATGACTGGTCTCCACGTCTTGGTCCACGCAGCACTGTGCTGGGGTCAGGAGGGGCTGCTTTTACTCAGGGTGATGACCCTCTAGCTGATCAACCTTTCCTGTGGGGGGGTGGAAATCTGCTTTTATTTTAAGTACTCAGATGTGCTGAAGTAATGATCCTGGCAACATGTTAGCAAAACATTAGAAACACTTTGGTAAGCAAATAATTTAATTACAGCTTTCTCTGAGGTAGCTGATATTGCCTGACCCCTGACCTCTTCTCTTGCTGTAGCTAAACTCAGCCTGGGATTCACACTTCCTATTCTGTTCCCAGAATCTCTCCATCTTGTACCATTTAATATAGTGTGCTCCAGGTGTGCTGTGGTGAATGAATAGTTATATTACTACCTGTCAGACACAATCACACTCTATTCATCATTCTCGGCTGGCTGCGTGAAGCCCAGCTTCCAGCCGGCTCCCTCTCTATTTCCTTGTTCAAACGTCTGCGGTGCTTTTGGCCCATCTGTCAAGACTGTCATTTAGAGGGAAAACAGTATCAGCGCTTTAAATATATGGAGTTCTCTATTGAAACAGTGCTGTGATTGAACTGTCAGCATTCCTGGTATCACAGACAGTGATTCATGACTGGTCAGGGCTCCACTGAGGTTGCTATTACTATGGTGACCCCGAAAGGTCATGCAGAGGGTTTTTGCTTTACAGTCTGGTCTATAAATAGTGCAATTAACCTTTCAAGAATTACAAAATGCTCCTGAAATCTCTTTACATGTGCTTCATGCTTGCACGGTTTACAGAAAAGGGAAGAAGAGGGGGAAAAAAAAACCCTACAAAATTGCTGAAATGGGAGCCATGTGAGTAGAAACATATATATACATATATATATATTGTTTTGAGAGCAAGCATTTGAAATGCATGAAGTGTATTTTAAACCACCGTTTGCTATTTTGGAGCAAGATAACATATGCTGAGATTTCTGCTGAAATGAAAAGGTTTCTGAATCTGAAATAAAATATGATGGATGTGAATGAAAGGACTTCTGTTCGTCCTTATGGAAAGGAAGTGAAGGTTTTCAGTTCTCCCAATTGTTACCTTTCTGAAACAGAGTGTTTTCTCACTGTTTCCAGCAGCAGTTTCTCAAGCAAAACACCTGCATTCTCAGCTAAACCCAGAGAAAACACTCTCAGGAGCCAAATGCCATCTCTAATCTTAGAAAACAGTCCCTAAAGGAAAAGAATTTGAAATGCTGAACAGGCAGGCTTCTGATGACTCCCTCTCACTTGAAAGCCTCAAATCACTGAATGTCGTTTTTCTCCTTTATCCTTCAGGAAATCAAGGCCCTTTCTAAAGGAAACGCAGAAGGTCAGCAGCAGAAATACAAACTCCTAACTCCAAACCTCAGCTTTCCACAAATCTTGCGACTGGCCACCGACCCCTCTTTCCTCCCTGGAAACGGTAATAGTAAGTGATCCCTTTTCAGGATCTCTCTATAGACAATTACATTTTAAGTGATTCAGAGTAGTCACTGGGACTGATTTCTCAATACAGTGCCGGTTTCTGATCCTTTGGATTTCTGCCTCCCAGGGATGTCTCCTAACACAAGAGTGCAGAATCCTGGTGCTGCGTGGTTGCCTCTCAGATGAATGTCTGATATGTTTTCTTTTTGGCGGGATCATTTAATGACTGCCTTATGCCATTATTCCCACAGCTCACAAAGCACAAACAGATTTTTCTTTTTTTTAAGCCAGTTGTTCAATGGACAAAGCCAACGAGCCTTTTTAATTTGTGATACAAAGATTATGCAGCTAAAAATGATGCCTGGTTCCTGTCAACTGTATTTTTTCTTGCCTCAAAGGTAATTTTACCCAGCTTCTTTCTTTAGGGGGAAGGAAAGTGATGCTATTTTTGTGTGCGCAGGTCAGAAGAGGAAAGCCACAAGGTCCTAGCAAAAGGTCCTTTATGACACATGTTGACCATCCTCTAAAGGCAAAATAACATCATTTTCTTAAACATCCACATCACTAAAGAAGCAGGATTAAGGCAATATTCCGACTACAAGCTTAAAGGCTACTATATTCCCACAACCTTAAAGGCTTGTAGGAGGCATAAGGGGAGTAGAGAGGTTATAATCCTTCCATTAAAATTACTTTCTGGGAATGCTTCTCACACCAATCCATAGCTATGCAGAAGTAAAAGCCTGTGCTCATTACAGTCACCAAGCAAAGATAATTAAGCAGTAATCTCTTCCAGTTCGGGCGCACTCTCCTTTTTGGCGACAATCACAAAAGGTAGAGAGAGGTGCCCAACAACCCCACGTTGTCACTGTTGTTAATCTTTTGTGACTCTTCCTTCTCTTCCTGTCCTCAGATGGAAAGGAAAAAGCCTTTGCTTATTATAGAGGCAGAGTAAGTGCTAGTCTCATCCCATTAACTGTCATATTACCAGGCTCCGTGCCATCCCATTTGAGTTTCACTGAGCATTCAGAACTGCTTAATTATGTACAGTAAAGACAGTCTGCTGAGACTGTCCTTCTTGATTAATCTGGGAGGGGAGGGAAGGTGAAGGGTCGCCAGCAAGGCGCACTTGTGCCTTGTGCAAAACTAACTCAGTGTGACAAAGGCTTTTGTGAGTCGGAAAAAAAAAAATAAATAAAGCCCATCTGGAGAGAAAGATGCTTGCGTCGAGGGATGAGGCTACAGATTTCCCTGCTCTGTGCTGGCATTAAACTCATAGTACATCCCTTATAAATTATACCACCTCATGTTAATTACAGTGTGCTGACAGAGCTTGTCATTACCAAGCCTGCTACGGGCTTTGTGCACTTGGATTTTAATGGTTGTTTGTTCTGAGGAATGTGGCAGAGCTGCCTAAGTGGCTGAGCCGGGTCATGGCTAACATCCCTTTCTTCAGCCCCTCACACTGGTTCTATTTTCACAACCCTAATCCCTCCTCTCCCGGGTTGCTTCACTCATCCCCTCCCCCCGTAAAACAGATGTATAGGTTACAGTCTAGAAATGCCAACGCATTCATTCAGACACAATAAACTGAGCCCTATATTATGCTGCACTCATTGTCAGCCCTTCAAAGCCTCTAGCTGAAATACTCTTTTCTCCTTTATCCAACCTCCGTATAAAAACACAAGTGCTCTGATCTAATGGGGTATTCTGAGGTTCTTCTCCCAGTTTCTAATTTGTCATTTTCCTCTCAGGCAGGAAGCTCTATCTGCTATTTTATTCATGCCCTGGCAATAGCATGTAAAGGAAGATGCTACACAGATGGAAATAAAGTCAGAAACCAGCCTTCTCCTCTTCCTCTCAATCCAATAATTTTATATTTCAGATAGTTATTTCCATAATCAACACACACAGAAATCACTCTTTCAACTTTAAAAATACCACCGCCACTTGGTGAGCACCTACTGTGTACTGGGGCAAAAGCTAGACTCTGGAAAAGTAAAGATGAATAAAATATACTCCTGGCTGGCAAGGCCTTAGAGCCTAGGAGGGGAGTGGTTATGTAAATAAATAATTACCATTCACCAGGAAGTTTAATAATAGAGATTAAAAACAAATTGTGTCTCAGCCTCACTAGCCTGTAGTTACAGATGTGGTCACATTAACAGTAATAATTCAAATTTCTCTGCTTTGTACTTTCACCAATTTCTGGAAGTCCCCCGAGACTCACACGCTCATCAATAATTCTGATTCTACTGGTACTTTGGCTGTTGCGTCAGGTGTCCAGGCGCCAAATGCTCACAGCTTCTGCCCCATCCTGTCTTTTGAGCTGCCCTTCTCAGAGGGTGACTGAGGCAATGCTGTCTGGGCCACATCTCTTACAGAGTCTCTAGGAAAGCAGTCCACCCTGCTCCTCCCTAGAGGAGTCAGAAACGAGAACACAGAGCGTTGGGTTAGGAGGGAGACCCGAGTGGAAAAGGCCATGCTGTCTCCAGATACATCCTCACAAGCACGGACAGCTAAGTCTGCCTCACTGGGCCCAGCTCCCCGTGCCAGACTCCTTCCTCCCTCAGATTAAATTTTCACACAGACTTCCTTCGTCTTCCAATCAGAAGGTTTCTTCTGGACTCACTCCCACAGGGTGTAAAAAATTCCAGACATGGCTGCGCCTCCCTCGCACTCAAGCATTGACAAAGGTTTGTACGTGATGTCCCGATACACTCAGGCACTCACCACACACACACACACACCCCAACACACACCCCATAAGCAAACTGAATTGTAAAAAAAAAAAAAAGGGGGGGGGGGAGGTGGGCAGAGAGAGACTGACAATGCATGTTTTATGGTCAATATAATTTACCAGATACAGTAAACCAATTAATTGGTACTGACTTCAGGAGATGAAATCCACCTTCCACCAAAATAAAAACAAGTGCAGGTAGTCAAAGTGTAAAGGAAATGACTTCCAGAAGTGAAATCAACTCAACTTGAAGTCTATTTCCTCAAAGCGAAGTGGGACTGCATCATATACTCCTTTACCTTCGGCACAGGCTTTAGAACTCAACTTCCAGGAGCTGAGATTCCAGTACCTTTCCTCATCTTCATCATTACAAAATAAAAGAAGTATTTATTAGGAGTATAGTACCCTACTATTAAGATAAAATGCCAGAAAGCAGGAATCCCTTAAAATCATGCAGTCTCCCATCCCAACAGGGACTTGAAAGCTGTTTTGGAGGCCTGCTGTCTATGCCAAGTAGAATGGTTTTAACATCCAAATATCAGCATGAAAATTTTGTATTTGTTCTTTCTTCAGTCAAGCTCATTCTATGCGCACTTACACGTTAGCATGTACAAGTGTTACTATTAAAAACAAAATTGTACATACTGTTTTTATAAGCAACTTCAGAGCTTTCCAGGGGTAAGTTTATAATTCATGGTTTCTGTTTCACTTGTTGACTTTAGAACTTGATCCCAACATAAGCCATAACTCCATTGTAAACACTGCCTTGTGTGTGTGTGCATATATACACTCTCTCTAGGCATTTTAGGACATAAATTTGTGATTGTATGTTGCAAACCTTCACTGAGAGACAGAAGATCATATAATGCATACTAAAGAATGCTGTGCTAAACCAGAAGTTACATAGGTCACCCTCTTTCTTGGCTTCTTATAGTAAACTAACACACTTGGCTCTCATCAAATCAATTTCTTACAACACTTACTCTGAAACACAAATTCTCAGTCCCTTAGCTTCCAATGTTGTTTATACATATAATGGCAAATATATACATTTACCATATGTTTGCATGTGTATATATATACACGAGAAATAAAGAGAAAACTTTTCTCAGGAGATGTAGTCCCAATTCATATTCATAACCACCAAATCACTAGATTTGAAATTCTGGAACCACTCCCTAATTAATAAGTGTTTAAGTGACAACTCCTTCCATTAACTTTCCCTGTATTATTGACCTTACCAACCTCCAATAAAGGGGTTAAGACTCAAATGTCTTCCCACATTAGAATTTTTTTCTAAGATTATGTCTCAAAGATTCATTTTTCTAATTTATTCTTTTACTGAGGTATAGTTGATTTACATTGTGTTAGTTTCAGGGATATGTGTTTCTCTGGCTCAGCAGTAAAGAATTTGCTTGCAATGCAGGAGACTCGGGTTAAATCCCTGAATCAGGAAGATCCCCTGGAGTAGGAAATGGCTACCCACTCCAGCATTCCTGCCTGGAAAATCCCATGGACAGAGGAGCCTGGTGGGCTATAGTCCATGGGATCACAAAGAGTTTCAGGTATATAGCAAAGTGATTCCATTATATAGATGATATATATACTAAATATATATTCTTTTTCAGATTATGTTTCATTATTGGTTATTATTGGTGTTGGAGAAGACTTTTGAGAGTCCCTTGGACTGCAAGGAGATCAAACCAGTCAATCTTAAAAGAAATCAATCCAGAATATTCATTGGAAGGACTGATGTTGAAGCTGAAGCTCCAATACTTTGGCCACCTGATGCAATGATCTGACTCATTAGAAAAGACCCTGATTCCAGGAAAGACTGAAGGCAGGAGGAGAAGCAGACAACAAAGGACGAGATGGTTGGATGACATCACCGATTCAATGGACATGAGTTTGAGCAAGCTCCGGGAGACGGTGAAGGACAGGCAAGCCTGGAGTGCGGCAGCCCATGGGGTTGCAAAGAGTCAGACAGGACTGAGTGACTGAGCAACAACAATTGGTTGTTACAAGACACTGAATGTAAGTTCCCTGTGCTATATAGAAGGCCCTTCTTGTTTATCTTTTTTATATACAGGAGTGTGTATCCGTGAATCCCAAACTCGTAACTTATCCCTCATTTTTGAAACACACACATGCAGCTCTCTAGCTTAGGCCTTGTTTGTGGTCCCCAAAACCCCATGTCTCCTTTGCCCTCATCACGACCCTCAGCACCAACAACAAATAGTCTGAGGCTATTTGCATCCTGCTGGACACAAGAACCACTAAGCCAGAGCACCACTTTCTTCCATTCCTACAGCTCTGCAACTCTGCTCTGGAAGCCACGGAGCT
This sequence comes from Cephalophus harveyi, assembly GCA_006410635.1. NCBI lineage: Eukaryota > Metazoa > Chordata > Mammalia > Artiodactyla > Bovidae > Cephalophus > Cephalophus harveyi. The sequence continues at coordinate 226,485 of SJYT01006504.1, read as the reverse complement.
CAGATTCCTCCTCCACGTCTCTTCCATTCACACTCAACTTTCTCCACAAGCTGAGAAATGCCCACCCCCGCCCCTCCCCACCGGATCCATCTGCAAGGACCTCCCTCTTGTACTGAGCTGCCGTTTCTGTCAGAGATTCTGTAATACATCTGGAGGGGAAGTTCTGACCCTGAGGTGTCGGCATTATGACCATCTGGGCGGCTGCAAGCAGCTGCAGACAGATAGACAATTACCTTGGCACTCAGGCCTGGCAGGCAGGGACTTTATGGAAAGAAAAGCCGAAGCCGGGTTTTTCCTCCTCACAAAGACTCACTGAAGGTGTTTTACTTTCCAGTGAAAACTGGAGACTTGGATGAAGTGACTCGAGGGCATGACCTCAATCACACCACAGTAATGAGGTGTTTTTGGCGTGGTGTCAGCTCCACCACAGACATAAGCCCACTTTCCAAAGAGGGAGAGTCCAAGGTGCTGGGGGCATTTGCTGAACTGCTCTGCTCACCTTTCCCATTTCCAAGGACGAGTCCACTGGGCCTTTGCAAAGTACTGCTCAGGAATTCCTGATAAGTTCATCTGCCTCCAAATGACCAACTCCATGACTGAAATATGATAGTGATTTCAATCATTGCTTTTGCTCCTCCCTGGAGAAAACTCTGCATTCAAACTAAGTGTTTTTACATAATCAACTAGCTTGTCTGACAAGCAGAGCCAAATGTCATTCTCTTGAGCTTCAAACTGCTTTAGCTCAACTGAGAGTAAATGAATTTTCACATGTCATGCAGGCAGGAACAGTTACATTCAATAAATACAAGTAAATAAAGCAGCCAAGAAAATACATGGTTTTAAAGGTTAGCTTTTTTTTTTTTTAGATTGTTTTACCTTTTCAATGTTTACAAAAAATATTCACTGTTAAAAGGGTAAAAAAAAGAAATCCTAACATTAAAAATAAGCAGAAATTTGCAATATATTTTTCCATTATAAAGGGCTTCCCTCATAGCTCAGTTGGTAAAGAATCCACCTGCAATGCAGGAGACCCTGGTTCGATTCCTGAGTCAGGAAGATCCTCTAGAGAAGGGATAGGCTACCCATTCCAGTATTCTTCAGCTTCCCTTGAGGCTCAGCTGGTAAAGAATCTAACTGCAATGTGGGAGACCTGGGTTTAATCCCTGGGTTGGGAAGATATCCTGGAGAAGAAAAAGGCTACCCCCTCCAGTATTCTGGCCTGGAGAATTCCATGGACTATATAGTCTATGCGGTCGCAAAGACTCAGACAAGACTGAGCAAATTTCACTTTCACTTTCCATTGTAAATATGTGCCCAAAGCGAAACACATGATAATGTGGGTTTGTTCTGGAGTGTGGGTGTGAAGCTGGAGATTCTCCCATTTTTATTTTGTGGCCATGATTTTGAACCAGTTGGCAAGCATGAAAGGTACTTTACACCTGTCTCCTATCACTCCTGGGTGTGCAGTGATTACATGCAGGGCCAGCAGCAAACCCATGCTACGGAAGGCACTCTGATACCCCATGATGCCTGGAAGCCTCACACGATCTCTGTGGCAAGTGCTCTTACTGCAGGAAAGTGTAGCCACTGAGATAATAGAAGGAAAAACTCATTTCCCCTTTTAAAATTAGGATATCTTTGACATATAAAACTATATTCAAGTCTACACCACCTTTTAATTCCTTTAATAGAAATAATGATAACTAGGGAGGCACAACTGAAGAACCACATATTTACTTCTAGGACTGTTTGTACCTTCTTCTTGGAAACACCTTCCAAAAAGGCAAACTAGATACAGACAATGGGGTTTTTTCCTACCAATGAAGACTTGAGAGGAATAGCCTGACTTTTCTCCCACTCATTCACACTAGATCAGGCTTCTCTATCAGGGATGCAGAAAGGGAGAGCAGGTTATCCAGCTAGAAAACAGATCCCCAGGTCATTCTAATATTACAACTCCTTCCCCTTGGCAATAAGGATCTAAGTAGATGGACCAGAAGAACAAATAATTTGAGACTGTTCGTAAGAATGAGGTATCAAAGACAGAATCATAGAACCCAAAATGACAAAGGAGACAATGAGATCATAAAAGGTGCTAAACTCAGAGACTAAGAGAAGGTCAAGTTTGGGGGAGAGCTTGATAAACATGGAGGGCAAATAATGGAATAATAGGAAGAGATTTAGCTACCTCTGTTCATTGGATATATCAGATGTATCTATCTTTCCTATACTTTATTTTCCTAACTTCACAATAATAAAGTATAGGAGTGTACTTTGCTGTTATGATCATTTACAAGGGGAAGAAGAGTGAGAATCAGATCTAATGTTTCTAAGATAGTAGTTTCAAGACAGTCCTTTTTTTATTACACAATCCTGCCAAAACCCCTTTGGAAGACAGGGTAAGATTTAAACTTGCTAAATAAAATACAGAATGCCCTGTTAAATGTGCATTTCAAATTAAAAAATGAGTAATTATTAGAATACATATTTAAGATTAAATTATATTAAAAATTATATGTTGTCATGTGAAGCTCATTTTTAACTGAATATCCTTTATTTGTATTTATTAAATCTGGGGGCCTGGGGAAAATAAAGCCTGAATTGAGCAATTAGAACAAATGATTAATCAGTAAGATTTCTCTTGTAATCCCTATGATTCTAAATAAGAGGCTATTTCATCAAATAATTTATATGCTTCTATGTGATCATTCAAGTTTATGAGTGACTAATCAAACTCCTCTTTCTTAAAAAGAACCCAAGTGTCAAGAGTCGTTTCCACTTTGATCTAGGTTGGACTGCACCCTTAATCAAAAACTCCCTTCAATTTAACTAACAGGATGACAACCAACAAGGCGTCAACATGATCTGTGGCTCTTTGGCACTGAATTTGCTGCCAGGACATTTCTGAAAACTTCCATCATTTCTGTCATTTTGCTGGAACAGACTCTGCCTGGTTTCCCCACTGTCATGACTTACTATAACGTTTCTTTCTCATCTGCATGTATAATGAAACTCATTAGAAATAAAAGATATAATTTCCCTACCAATTGGCAATAAATGGAACACAGCATTATTTCAAAGTATTTTTCACCAAAATTGGGGAGTTTTGGCTTATGAAGGCATACATGAAATAAAACGTTCATAGAAATATTAGTCGATGTGGGCTTTAACAGGAAAGTAATTAGTAAAATCTCAACGCATGAAATATAGGTTACCCTGAGCTCAATGACTGCACCAGTGATTCTCAACCCTTGACATAAATTATAACTACCTGGTGAGTTTTAAAGAGAATGCCAATGCCTAGACCACAGATTCATTAAATCCAGATTTTCTCAGGTATTTCTAGTATTTGGACAGAGCTGAAAATGACAGCCCTATCTAATATACAAATGCATTTTTTTGTTGTTTAGTGTGAACCTGAGTTAGGTTACACATCCAAAAATAACGATAGCTACTGCTGACATTAGTAGAGTTTCTTTTTCTAAATTTATTAAGTACAGACTGATGCAATGAAGAAAACGAAACAGGAAAAAGTTAAATTTTAAAGGCTATTTCAAGTTTTTTCTTCTTAAAGTAATCTGAGTTCTCCCCTTTTAAGGTTTATAATTTTCAAGTTTCTAAATTTGGACTCATTCTATATCTCATCAATGAAGACAGCTCAAGGATTACCATTCTCTAATACACTACTTTACCAAATTAAGCTTTCAATGCTATGACATAATTTTGAAGAATTATCAAATCCATGAGTATTAGCCTAGGTGAAATACTGAAATACTGTTTTTGTTGTTAATTCAGCCCCTTCCTTTTACAGACAAGAAAAGTTCACTTTCTCTAAGCAGCAGCTCTGAGTGTGCTTATTACTAGACCAGCATCATCTGGGAACATCCTCAGAATAGCTCCAGACCAACCACACAGGAAATTCTGGGACCTAGAAATCTGTGCTTTAGTAGGCCTTCCAGGTACTTTGATGTTCACTGAAGCTTGAGACATCCATTCACATGCTTGTACTACCCCACTCTCTTTACCTTTGGCAGTTTTTCACTGGGTCTTTTTAGCTACTAGGAATGCCTGATTTGGGCTTCCCTGATAGCTCAGTTGGTAAAGAATCTGCCTGCAGTGCAGGAGACCTGGGTTCTAGCCCTGGGTTGGGAAGATCCCCTGGAGAAGGGAAAGGCTACCCACTCCAGTATTCTGCCCCAGAGAATTCCATGGACTATATAGTCCATGGGGTCACAAAGAGTCAGACACGACTCAGCGACTTTAACTTTCACTGCCTGATTCAGTGCTAGGAGTCTTGGGGTTGGGAGGAAGGAGTCTGCCCTCCTAGCTTCTTATTCCCTGAATTGAGCTCCATGAGGAAGCTGCTTCTGGAAACAATGGGATCTGAGCACAGATCCAAGGGCCAGCTGATGAAAGGAAGAGCTGGAGAGGACATCGAGCACAGCTGGCCCACGGATGGAAACCCGATGTCCACCTTGAGAAAACAGGTGCCAGTCAAGCTGGGGGTGAGTGGGGTGCTTTTCTGGGGATTCTGTGAAGCCGTAAAATTATCATTTCCCGGAAGGCAGGAGTGGCTCTGTTATTCGTCATTAAGTGGTGTTTAACGCTTTGTGACCCCATGTACTGCAACACGCCATACACTCATCTGCTGGCTCAGATGGTGAAGAATCTGCTCACAATGCGAGAGACCAAAGTTTGATCCCTGGGTCGGGAAGGTCCCCTTGAGAAGGGAATGGATACCCACTCCAGAATTCTGGCCTGGAGAATTCCAGGGACAGAGGAGCCCAGTGAGCTACAGTCTGTGGGGTCACAAAGAGTCTGACACAACTGAGCATTCTTTACAAATACTAAAACAAAACCCCAGCAAAGCTCTGCTCCTTGCTCCTTCCACTTTTCTACCTGGTGTGCTCCTATTAACCTTCCAGATACATTCAACACTCCCTCCACTGTGAGGACTTCTGTGAAAACCCCTTTCCCACATCCACACTCAATAAGATGAAGCACTCCTGCTCAAACTCACTTGCCACTTTTGTGGTGCTTTTTCAAATTAAAAATGTCTGCCTCTACCCCTAGATTTCAAATTTTTCAGAAGCAAGGACAGTCTCACGGCAGATACTTAGCAGATATTGGCTGGATGACTGAATTACAAATAATTAGTCAAAGATATGTCTGGATGCTGACTATAGTTATCAGTGTTATCAATAGTCAGATGTTACACTGTTATCCCCTATTTTTTTTTTAGTGTTTACATAGAAAAACCAGGCATGAGAAGATAGTATATACAATTTTCAATAAATTTAGAATTTGTAATTAGTATTACTTTACAGAACTTCTAAATATGCTATGTCACCATAATAATGTTTCTATTCAAAGTTGGGCTTTAAAAAATAAAATATATAATTTAAAAAATGAAAGATGGCCTTTTTTGAAAAATAAAAACTTCCAAATGTTAGCATTTATTTCTGGAATGTTAAAGATGATTTTTTAAGAAAATATCTCTCTACCATATGTTCAGTCACATCGTGTGAGATTTTTAATTTTCTTTCATAACAGAGTGAAGTTTCACAAGTCTACGATGCTTAGTACTGAACTGTGACTGTCTTGAAACACACTGAAAAATATTTATACTCTCTTTCACAGAAAACGACAGGAATGACCACTCTGAAAGAAATAAACAGAATATAGGTTAAAAGAAAACAAGAAGGATTTCCATGAAAGAGGGGAAGAACTGATTCAGATCTCAAATTCTAAAGGAGATTCTAGATTATTCCTTTGAGACATTTCTAGTGTGTGAATAATACCATTTGATTTTTAAAATAGACTCCTTTCTCTGGCGAAATTCTCCATCGTCATATATTTTTCTAAACATATTAACTGCAGTTATGATATCGTCTGTGCTTGATAATGTGCAGGGACGTCTATGAGTCTATTTTTATCATTTGTTTTTTGATCTTGCTTTCTGGTGCAGGTGGCAGGTGTTTTTTTTAAAGAGATTAACAATATATGAAAGGCACATGAAATACAAATGCAAAGTAATAGAAGCCCTGGAAAAGACTATCTTCCTCCAGACTGACCTCGCTCTAATCTCTAGTGAGCAGGTGAAACAGGCATATTTTAATGTATCAGTGGCTGAGCTACCCCAGGCTGCATCGCAGTTTTCACACGGTTTGAGCCTCTGGTCTGCCTTCATTTCTAGCATTTGGTTCTTCAGAGATCTCAGCTGATGATCTAGAGTGTTTACTGCGGTCCCTCTCCTCCTTGTCACGGAACGATCTCCTGTTTCTTCTTTACCGTGGTACAGTGCAAACACCAGAAACTCCACTCATCTTAGCCATGCACCTCTGCAGCATAAAACACTTAGCGAATGCCTGAATAGGAAAACTCCTGAGTACAGGTCACCCTTTCCTGCCCCCCATTCTCTCTAGGCTCCTGATTCGGCAATTTTTGGCTGCCCCGGAGCTGTCTGACTCCTAAGTCACCCTCTGATGCCTTCAGCTGGATTTTCCATTCAGCCAAGAGGTCAATCAAAACAAACTGGAAATTATTAAAGGACTGATAATGAGCAACCTATCTCCATGAGCATCAATTTAGAACTCAATGAGCATTCAAAATAGAACTAAGACTAAACAACTGTGGAAATGATTGTAGGCAAGAGGATAATCTTAGCAGTATAATTATGAAGTAAAACAAAAGCTGGGAATGGGGGATAGAAGGTATACCAAGGTCGAGAAAGTGCTTATTTTCTCAACTTTCATAATTTAAAAAATCTATTATTCACTAAATTGAAAGATAAAAGTTGAAAAAAATGACTTGAATTGCTGAATATACATAATGTTGTACCCAAGCCCTAGCAAGATCTTTTAGAATTTCACATCATTTGCAGTGAAGGAAAAAATTTTGGAAGTTTTAGCAATTCCTTGCCTATCACTGTAGTTATATATTTTTCATTTAGATATAAATAAAGTTCAATAATTTCATTTTTAAATACATAAGACTCCATTTTCACATAAATAGTGGGACCTGTTTATCTTTTCGCCTGTATCTATCAGACTTTCAATTTTGTGTATTCACAGAGATTCACAGGGTGATTGTTGTTGGTTCGTCAGAAAGTCGTGTGAGATTCTCTTTTGCGACCCCACGGACTGTAACCCGCCAGGCTCCTCTCTTTCCTCTTTTCCAAGCAAGAATACTGGAGTGTGCTGCCACTTCCCCCTCTAGGGGATCTTCCCAGCCCAGGGATCGAATCCACGTCCCCTGCACTGGCAGCAGATATTTTTTTACCACTGGGCCACCAGGGAAACCTAGAGTGATGATTACTTCATGATAATAGATTTATTTCAGAGTGGTAGATTTTTAGGTGTTTTTTTTCACCTTTCTCCTTTATTATTTTCTATAGTTCTTTTTCTTCTGAAGAAGATACATTATTTTGATATTTGCTGAAATGGAAGGCTCCCTTTTCCTGTCCTAAAGAATTGGTAACTTATGAACCATAAGCCCCCCCTCCAGTGGACTCTTAAACACAGGGATTTTTGTCTCATTTATTGTTCTAGCAACAACTGTTAGCACAAGTATGGCCCAAACATAGAACGTATTCACTCAGTAAGTAAAAGTTACAACTAAAAACATTTAGTTCATATTCTTTATCTAAGCTGAAACTCAAATCCTCTGACAAATTAATGACTACTATCCGCAATTCCTGAGGAAGAACTGGGGTTCAGAAACGAAGAGATTGTAAAAAGATCACACAGCTAGTTCATATCAGAATTGAAACACAAACCTGTTTTCCACTTAAGTTCTCCACTTCTAAAGTTCTCTTTACTCCAAAAGCCTGTGCTTCACTCATTTCAGTACAGTTAAATCTATCTACTTCTCCTTTTTCACATACTCTGAAAAACGTTTTTGTTTTTTTTTTCCAATCCTGTTTTCTCTTAGCTTTAACTAGTATAGTTACTTACTGGTAAGGATCACACATTTGTTTGTCTGCCCTCAGTATTCCATCTCACAGTTTCTCAATATGTTAAAGAAAATATATCAATTTGGGAAGTGGAAATCTAACTGAAGTCATTAAATCAGCCAATGGCATATGAAGGCACTGGACCTTACACTTAAGAGATATAAAGACACTATATAAATCACAGAGCTAAAAATAGACAACTGACTCAAAGTCCCAAATCTGCCTCGATCTCGGAGTTCACTTAAATGTATTTACTCGGAATACCTGAATAAGTACAGCATCTCTCATTGCGTGGAAGAGCATCTGAATGTATAAAACCTTAAACACCACTATGATAAAGCCAAAGAATCTGACTTTCTCATCTGAATCAACGCTGAACACTTACCCACTCTTTCTCAGAATTCATAAATCATTCAAGAGTACCTCTCGCTCTGTGTAACACATTGGTTCTGCCACTTGAATTCATATTTTTTCTACACTTACAGTGTCTTTATTCTGCACAAGAAATTTATTTCTAAGCTCACTGCATTAGATATCTAACTTCCCAATGTCCATCCATTTCTCCAGTCTTTGTGCAGAGCATGGTCTCCCTTTTCTGGTGTTCCTCCTGGTATGGACTAGATCTGCACACTTCCACATCCACCTCCAGCAATCAAAACCCCAGGAGGGAGGAAATATAATGCTCTCTGTCCAACCAAGTCATAGTCTCTTTCCTGGAGACAGCACAAACTACAGAGATAAATACTTCAGGTTTTACAGGATAAACTCTGGAAGGCAATACACCTAAAATAGTAACAGAGGTTACTGATGGGTCATGAAACTAACTAGTATTTACATGACTCTCTATACTCTGTATTTGCTGCTTCTTTTCCTATAATGAGCATCATTTATTTCTTCCTTCAAAAAAAAAAAAAGCTGTTAAACTCAGCACCATAAAATAATTCATTGTACAATCACATGCTAATGTATCCAAATCTTGGATAAAATGGATGACTTTTAGGAAACTATGTTTAACGAAATTGATTCACAACGGGTTAGAGAGCTGAAACAATCACAAACAAGGAAGAAATTGTGAGCTGTCAGTCCAAGAGTTATTTAGCCCATTACTTACTGCCACTACCACCAACAATAAACATCAGGCTCAAATGACTTTGGAGTTGATTTCTGTCAATATACCAAAAACATAAAAACTGCCCATGCCCATTTTAATTTTTTCAGACAGTAAATTAGCATAACACTGATTTGAAAATGTCAGCAAACAAAAATAAAACAAATTAAACTTACTTGTATAATGTTGGCCAAAATTTTACTTAGCAAAAAACACTAAGCAAATAGAGCCAGCAAAATATTTATTATAAGCCAGCATAATCTAGTGAGTTTCACTAAAAATTCAAAGAGATTAAATATTTTAAGTATCTAATTATATTAATCACCAAATTAATAACCCAATGAAGAAAAATAATAGGGCAATATTTATGGAGCCCAAGGAGGTATGAGATATTAAGTAATATTTGTCAAATTGTGAAAATTTTAAAAACAATATAAGATAAATGTAACTTCATAATCTAAGACATGATACTTAAATTTTTTTTCTTAAATTCAAGTTCTTTCTTTATTGGAATATAGTTGATTTACAATATTCTTTTCATTTCAGGTGTACAGCACAGTAATTCAATATTTTTATAGATGATGCTCCATTTAAAGTTACTAAAAAATAACGGCTACATTTCTCTGTACTTTATAATATATCCTTGTTGCTTATCTTTTTTATACATCGTGGTTTATACCCCTTAATCCCAAACCCCTATCTTGTCCTTTTCCATTCCTTCTCACCACTGGTACCACTAGTTTTATCTGTGAGCCTGTTTTTTTAATATATATTTGTTTTTCAGACCACATATAAGTGATAACATACAGTATCCGTCTTTCTGTGTCTGACTTATTTAATAAACCATACTACTCCCTAGGTCCATCTGCATTGTTGCAAACAGCAGAATTTCATTCTTTTTAATAGCTGAATAATATGCCATTCTGTGTGTGTGTGTATATATACATACCGTATCTTCTGTATCCCTTTATCTGTTGATCAACATTGGGTTGCTTCTGTATCTTGCCTGTTATAAATAATGCTACTTGGAATATTGGGGTGCATGTATCTTTTTGAATTAGTGTTTTTGCTTTCTTCAGATATATACTCAGTGGTGGAACTGCTGGATCATATGGTAGTCCTATTTCTAGTTTGAGAACCCTCCACACTGTGTTCCACAGTGGCTGCAACAATTTACACTCCCACCAACAGTATACAAGGGTTCCCTTTCCTCCACTCCCTCACCGATATTTGTTATTAGTAAACTTTATGATGATAGCCATTCTGAGATGTGAGGTGATGTCTCATTGTGGTTTTGATTTGCATTTCTCTGATACTTAGTGATGCTGAGCATCTTTTCATGTACCTGTTGGCCGTATGCGTGTCTTCTTTGGAAAAAATGTCTATTCGTGAATCGTGCCCATTTTTTGATTAGGCTGTTTGTAGGTTTTTTGATACTGAGTAACCTGTATGCAGATCAGGAAGCAACTGTTAGAACTGGACATGGAACAACAGACTGGTTCCAATAGGAAAAGAAGTACATCAAGGCTGTATATTGTCACCCTGCTTATTTAACTTATATGCAGAGTACATCATAAGAAGCACTGGGCTGGAGGAAGCACAAGCTGGACTCAAGACTGCTGGGAGAAATATCAATAACCTCAGATATGCAGATGACACCACCCTTATGGTACAAAGTGAAGAAGAACTAAAGAGCCTCCTGATGAAAGTGAAAAAGGAGAGTGAAAGTGTTGGCTTAAATCTCAACATTAAGAAAACTAAGATCATGGAATCTGGTCCAATCACTTCATGGCAAATAGATGGGGAAACAGTGGCTGGCTATTTTTCTGGGCTCCAGAATCACTGCAGATGGTGATTGCAGCCATGAAATTAAAAGACGCTTACTCCTTGGAAGGAAAGTTATGACCAACCTAGACAGCATATTAAAAAGCAGACATTACTTTGTCAACAAAGGTCCATCTAGTCAAGGCTATGGTTTTTCCAGTGGTCATGTATGGATGTGAGAGTTGGACTATAAAGAAAGTTGCGCACCGAAGAACTGATGCTTTTGAACTGTGGTGTTGGAGAAGACTCTTGAGAGTCCCTTGGACTGCAAGGAGATCCAACCAGTCCATCCTAAAGGAGATCAGTTCTGGGTGTTCACTGGAAGGACTGATGTTGAAGCTGAAACTCCAATACTTTGGCCACCTGATGAGAAGAGCTGACTCATCTGAAAAGACCCTGATGCTGAGAAAGATTGAGGGCAGGAGGAGAAGGGGATGGCAGAGGATGAGATGGTTGGATGGGATCACCAACTCAATGGACATGGGTTTGGGTAGACTCCAGGAGCTGGTGAAGGACAGGAAGGCCTTGCATGCTGCAATTCATGGGGTTGCAAAGAGTCGGACATGACTGAGTGACTGAACTGATATGGTTGTTTATATATTTTGGATATTAACCCATTATCTTGTCATATCGTTTGCAAATATTTTCTCCCATTCAGTGGGTTTTTCATTTCATTGATGGTTTCTTTTGCTGTGTAAAAGCATTTAAGTTTAATTAGGTCCTACTTATTTATTTTTGCTTTTCTTTTTCCTCAGGAGAAAGATCCAAAAACCTATTGCTACATTCTATGCCAGAGTGAATTCCTTATATAATCTTCTAGAAGTTTTGTGGTTTTATGTCTTATATTTAGGTCTTTAACTTATTTTTACTTTATTTTTGTATATGGTATGAGGAAATATTCTCATCTCAGTCTTTTACATGTAGCTATCCAGTTTCCCCAGCAACATTTATTGAGGAGACAGTCTTCTCTCCATTGTACATTCTCACCTGCTTTGTCATAGATTAATTGACCATAAGTAAACAGGTTTATTTCTTGGACATGATGCTGAATTTTGAAATACCATTAAACTCGATGATAAGAAAAATGCTTTTAGATTACAATGTTCTGGAAGTACTATCTACTATAATGACAACATAAGTAATTAAGATTATATATCTGAAAGGCAGAGCAAAAAATATTATCGCTTGTACCTAGATGGCATAGGTAGAAAACACGAAATGATCAACTAGAAAACTAGAAGAGAATGAGACTGGTTAAAATTTTTTAAATCAACTTATTTCATATAAATAATGAAGATTTATAATATAAAACAGAAGGAAATTCACAATAGCAACAAAACAGTGTATTTTTCTTATATTAAATATAAAAGCTATTAATGTTTGCATAATTACTAAAAGTGAGAAATACTAAGGGAAACTGATTTAATGTAAAGATATAAACTACCATAGCCTTGACTAGATGGACCTTAGTCGGCAAAGTAATGTCTCTGCTTTTGAAAATGCTATCTAGGTTGGATATAACTTTTCTTCCAAGGAGTAAGCGTCTTCTAATTTCATGGCTGCAGTCACCATCTGCAGTGATTTTGGAGCCCCAAAAAATAAAGTCTGACACTGTTTCCACTGTTTCCCCATCTATTTCCCATGAAGTGATGGGACCAGATGCCATGATCTTCGTTTTCTGAATGTTGAGCTTTAAGCCAACTTTTTCGCTCTCCTCTTTCTTCAAATCCTGAAAGGTGATGCTGTGAAAGTGCTGCACTCAATCTGCCAGCAAATTTGGAAAACTCAGCAGTGGCCACAGGACTGGAAAAGGTCAGTTTTCATTCCAATTCCAAAGAAAGGCAATGCCAAAGAATGCTCCAACTACCACACAATTGCACTCCCTACATTAAAGCCAAATTTAATGCCATCACAAGCAAAATCTCAACAGAATTATTTCTTAACCTGGCAAAATTATCTAAGTACTTATGAGAGAATATCTACAAACAATTAAAGCAAAGTTAAAGATAATGTTTTGGGAAAAGAGACAGAAGTGTCTTCATAACATATTGAAACATAGTAAAGCTAACATTAGTAAAAGAGGGTGTTGGACTTCATCCAGCAAAGACAAAAGTGAAAAGTATCAATCATGCTCTCCCACTGTGAACAACTCTAAAACCAGACCAAACTTATGAAGTCACTCTTTTTAGGTATTCAACAACAGGCAACACAAAGCAGATCATGGACAAAAGAAACATCTGTGAGGTGAGCCCTCCACCCCCGTTACCCTTCCTTTCTGTTCTGAATCCTTTTCGGGACCATGAAACAAGAAGTAGAACCCAAGCAAAACAGTCTAACTGAGATGATGACAAGACCATGTTTAAATTTCAGCCAATCCATAAGAGAATTATCTTCTTGATCGCTTCAGGCATTCGTAAGAGACCACAAAAGATCATACATTAGTAATAATGCCAACAGACTAGAGTAGGACCATGACCTAGGATTAAGAGCAAAATCGAAACATTCCCACACAAGCGGCTCAAAAAAAACAAACCCTGACAAGATCAAGAGGATATGCTAGGGTTTCACTGCCTTCATGAACAAAATTCAACATTCCCCCTACAACGTTCAATTATAATTTCCAGCATATAATTAAAAAAGAAAACTAAGCATTAAGAGAAAGGAAAATATGACCAAAAATAGCCAAATAAAATAGCCAGTTAGAGGACTTTCATTTTCCAGGCTAGCATATAAGGAACTTACAAATCTCTACTGTATCCTAACGAGTTAAAAACTGAACAAACTGAAAAATCAACAGCTCTTCTCAGATCTCCTTGGGAGGCCAAGTGACAGGGCAAACTGCTGTCCCCAACATTGGAGAGATGAACAGGTGGCTACAGAGAAATATTAACTTACTAAAGCTGAAATCCACAGTCAGAAACCTCCGTGAGATCCAGTGCCAGGATAGGAAAAACTGAACTTTAACAGATGAACTGCCCAACGCTCAATGCAGACAAGTCTGAAGAGTAAAAACTCCAGAGAGGAGGTGAGGGAGGGAAGCTCTCACACTCTTCCTTTAGTTAGTTCCTGTAATTCCACCAGATTTTCACAGCAAATATTGAAGAAAAAGTCCTCTTAGACTTCTGGCAAGGGAAGGGAGAAAGCAGTCATCTTGAAATATGCCAGAGCATTCTATAATTTTTAACCACACTAGCCTTCCTCACCATAAACTACCTTATCAGTGCCTAACCAACCTGGAGGAAGGAAATAGTAAAGTTCAGCCAGCCCTAGCTTTTCCACAGGAGGGAAGGGAAATACTGGGCTTCAGAGCCCCTCGGTCATTTGGGCCCACTTGAGGCTGGGGAAAGAAACTGACAAGCACTTAGGAAGTTCACATCCCAGGGCCACTGGCTCACTAAAAATCTGAGATATAATCTTAAGATGAACAAATGCTTCTCTTACCTCCACACCTTACCACCACATTACTAAAAACCTATTAACAAGTGTTCCTTTCAGTTCGCACATCATGGAATAATATTCATAATCATTTAAATATCAATAGTACAAACACCAATTAACTGTATTGGTATTACAACTGTATTGGGATTGTCAGAGTGGATAAAAAAATAAGACCTAATTATATGCTATCTACAAGAAATCCATTTAAAAACACATATATAGGTTAAAAGTAAAGGGATAGGGAACAACAGCAAAAATATGTATACTTGTACACACCATGTTAATAGGGCTTCCCTGGTGCCTCAGCAGTAAAGAGTCTGTGTGCCAATGCAGGAGACAGGGATTCAACCCCCTGGGTCAGGAAGATCCCCTGGAGAAGGAAATGGCAACCCACTCCAGTATTCTTGCCTGGGAAATTCCACGGACAGAGGAGCCTGGCAGGCTACAGTCCATAGCGTCACAAAAGAGTTGGACTCTTTGGTGGAATGACTTAGCAACTAAACAACAACAATTATGTTAATACTAATTGAGAGAAAGTAGGACTAGCTATATTAATTTCAGACACAGCAGACTTCAGAGTCAGGAAACTTATCAGGGATAAAGAGGGCATTACATAATGATAAAAGGGTCAATTCTCTAAGAAGATATAATTCTTAATGTGTATGTGTCTGGCAACAGCATCAAACTATATGAGGCAAAAACTGACAGACCTGCAAGGAAAAATAAATTAGCTCACTATGATAGTTGGAGACTTAAACATCATTCTCTCAGAAATGGACAGATGCAGCAGGTAGAAAATTAATAAGAACATAGTTGAACTTAAAGAGGGTATCAATCAACTGGATATGACTGACATCTATATAACACCACTTCTAGAATCAGCATACTATGCCTTTTTCTCAAGCTCACATGGAATACTCACTAACAGAGATCACATTCTAGGCTATAAAACACATCACAACAACTTTAAAAGAATATAAATTATTCTATGCCTTTTCTCAGAGCACAATGGAATTAAACTATAAATCAATAAAAGACATAAGGAAAATCCCCAAATACCTGGAGATTAAGCAACATATTTCTAAATAACACAACTGGTCAATGATGAAATCTCAAATTTTAAACACTAAATATGAAAAGTTTTTAAATTATCAAAATTTGTGGGATGTGGCAAAAGTAGTGCTTATTGGAAATTTTATAGCATTGAGTGCATATATTTGAAAAGAAGATAGGTCTAAAATCAATAATCTAAAGCTCTTATTTTAGGAAACTAGCAAAAGAAAAGAAAATTAAATTCAGGTAAGCAGAAGAAATAAAATGTTTCTTTGAAAAGATCAATAAAATTGATAAGCCTTCAGCCAAGTTAATTAAGAAAAAAGAGGATGACACAAATTCTAATATTAGAAATGAAAAAAGTGACATCACTATAGATTTCACTGACATTAAAAGACAAAGGAATATGAACAACTGTGTCTACAAATTTGATAACCTAGATAAAATGGACTTATTCCATGAAAGATACAATCTTCCCAAATGGACACAAGGATAAATAAATAATATGAATAGGCTTATATCTGTTATAGAGACTGAATAATAACCTTCCAAAACAGAAAGCATGAGGCCCAGATGAATTCTACCAAATAACTAAGGAAAAAATTATATCAATTCTCTACAATCTCTTTCAGGAGAATATCAGAGAGAATACTTCCTAACTTATTCTATGAGGTCAAAATTATTCTAACACCAGACCAAACAAAGACAATTAAAAAAAAAAAAACACTGCAGATCAGTAACTCTCATGAACATACCCTTAAAGATCCTCAAAAAAATTTACTAAACTGAATCCAACAAGGTGTAAAAAGAATCATATACCACAACCAAGTGAGTTTTATACCATGTATCCAAACCTGGTTCAAAATTCAAAAATATATCAATATAATCCTCACATCAATAGGTTAAAGAAGAAAATTACATGAAAATAGATGCAGAGAAAGCATTTCACAAAATCCAACACCCACTCATTATAAAAGTCTTCAGCAAGCTAGGAATAGGAAATGACTTCCTCAACATGATCAAGAATATCTACAACAAACCTATACCTAATATCATACCTAAAGTTAAGAAACTAGAAGTTTTTCCATTTTTATTAGGACCAAGGCAAGGATATCCATCTCATTACTCCATTTCAACATTTTACTAGAGGTCTTATGTAATGAAATATGACAAGAAAAAGTTTCCCTGGTGGTTCAGTGGTAAAGAATCCACCTGCCGATGCAGCAGACACGGGTTTGATCTCTGATCTAAGAAGATCCGACATGCCATGGAGCAACTACGCCCATGTGCCTCAACTATCGAGCCTGTGCTCTAGAGCCTAGAAGCCACAATACTGAGCCCATGTGCCGCAACCACTGAAGTCAGCGCACTCTATAGAGACTGCCCTGCAACAGGAGAAGCCCCTGCAATGAGAATCCCATGCACCCCAACTAGAGAAGAGCCGCCAGCAATGAAGATCCAGCACAACCGAAAACAAAGACCAGAAAAGCAACTAAAAGGCAAGTATGCAGTATATATAAATACATTATATATATATATAAAGAAGGAAAAAATAAAACTCTATTTACAGATTCCGTTCAGTTCAGTCGCTCAGTCGTGTCTGACTCTTTGTGACCCCATGAATCACAGCACGCCAAGTTTATTGATATTTCTCCTGGCAATCTTGATTTACAGATTACATAGTCATAAATGTAGAAATCGGAGAAGGCAATGGCGCCCCACTCCAGTACTCTTACCTGGAAAATCCCATGGACGGAGGAGCCTAGTGGGCTGCAGTCCGTGGGGTCGCTAAGACACGACTGAGCGACTTCACTTTCACTTTTCAGTTTCATGCATTGGAGAAGGAAATGGCAACCCACTCCAGTGTTCTTGCCTGGAGAATCCCAGAGACAGGGGAGCCTGGTGGGCTGCCATCTATGGGGTCCCACAGAGTTGGACACAGCTGAAACGACTTAGCAGCAGCAGCAGCAAATGTAGAAAATCCCCAAAAATCAACCAAAAATCAAACAAAACCCTTTTGGAACAGATAGGTGATTATAGTAAAGTCTGTGGATAAAAAGTTAATATACAAATATCATTAATTTTCCTGCATACCACTAATGACCAAGTAGAATTTAAAATTAAAAATGTAATACTGTTTACGCTGGCGGCTGCTACTGCTGCTAAGTCGCTTCAGTTGTGTCCGACTCTGTGGGACCCCATAGATGGCAGCCCACCAGGCTCCCCCATCCCTGGGATTCTCCAGGCAAGAACACTGGAGTGGGTTGCCATTTTTTTTGGAACGGATAGGTGATTATAGTAAAGTCTGTGGATAAAAAGTTAATATACAAATATCATTAATTTTCCTGCATACCACTAATGACCAAGTAGAATTTAAAATTAAAAATGTAATACTGTTTACGCTGGCGGCTGCTGCTGCTGCTAAGTCGCTTCAGTTGTGTCCGACTCTGTGGGACCCCATAGATGGCAGCCCACCAGGCTCCCCCATCCCTGGGATTCTCCAGGCAAGAACACTGGAGTGGGTTGCCATTTTCTTCTCCAATGCATGAAAGTGAAAAGTGAAAGTGAAGTCGCTCAGTCGTGTCCGACTCTGCGCAACCCCATGGACTGTAGCCCACCAGGCTCCTCCATCCATGGGATTTTCCAGGCAAGAGTACTGCAATGAGGTTTACACTGGCACTCCCCCGAAATGAAAGCTCTAGATATAAATCTAACAATTTATGTATAAAATTTATATGAAGAAAATTACACAATCCTCATATGAGAAATAGAATCGAGTAAGTAGAGAGAGAATCCATTTTATGAAAAAGAATATCATGAGATTCCAAGAGTAGGAAGATTCAAAATTGTGAAGATGTCAATTCTTCATAACTTGATATACAGAAAAAGAGTCACTCAGCATGTCCATGGAGAAGGCAATGGCATCCACTCCAGTACTCTTGCCTAGAAAATCCCATGAATGGAGGAGACTGGTAGGCTGCAGTCCATGGGGTCGCTGAGGGTTGGACACGACTGAGCGACCTCACTTTCACTTTCATGCATGGGAGAAGGAAATGGCAACCCACTCCAGTATTCTTACCTGGAGAATCCCAGGGATGGGGGAGCCTGGTAGGCTGCCGTCTATGGGGTCGCACAGAGTCAGACACGACTGAAGCGACTTAGCAGGAGCAGCAGCATATCCAACTCTTTGCAATCCCAAGGACTGTAGCTCACCTGGCTCTTCTGTCCATGGAATTCTTCAGGCGAGAATACTAGAGTGGGTTGCCATACCCTTCTCGAGGAGATCTGCCCAACCCAGGGATCAAATCCAGGTCTCCTGCATTGCAGGCAGATTCTTTACCATCTGAGCCACCAGGTAAGCCCATGATATATAGATTCAATGCAATCTAAATCAAAATTTTATCAAGTTATTTTGTGGATAGCAACAATTTCTGAAGTTTACATGCAGAGGCAAAAGATCCACATTACCCAACACTTATTATAAAGCTACAGTATTCAAGACAACATGGCACTGGCAAAAGAACAGACAAACAGACTAATGGAACAGAACAGAAACCCCACAAAAATATAGTCAACTATTCTATGACCAAGGATCAAAGGCACTACAATGCTGCAAAGAGAACCTTATCAAACAACGCTGGACCAACTGAACATATATATTTCAAAAAAAAAACAGTCAGTGTAGACAAAGATCTTACACATATCACAAAAATGAACTCAAACTGGATCAGAGATCTACATGTAACAAGTAAACCTACAAAATTTCTAGAAGATAACATAAGAGGGAAAATCTAAATGAGACTGGTGATAGAAGCAAGGTCCCATGCTGTAAAGAGCAATATTGCACAGGAACCTGGAATGTCAGGTCAACGAATCAAGGCAAATTGGACGTGGTCAAACAGGAGATGGCAAGAGTGAACGTCGACATTCTAGGAATCAGCGAACTAAAATGGACTGGAATGGGTGAATTTAACTCAGATGACCATTATATCTACTACTGCGGACAGGAATCCCTCAGAAGAAATGGAGTAGCCATCATGGTCAACAGAAGAGTCCAAAATGCAGTACTTGGATGCAATCTCAAAAACGACAGAACGATCTCTGTTTCCAAGGCAAACCATTCACTATCACAGTAATCCAAGTCTATGCCCCAACCAGTAACACTGAAGAAGCTGAAGCTGACGGTTCTATGAAGACCTACGAGACCTTTTAGAACTAACACACAAAAAAGATGTCCTTTTCATTATAGGGGACTGGAATGCAAAAGTGGGAAGTCAAGAAACACCTGGAGTAACAGGCAAATTTGGCCTTGGAATGCGGAATGAAGCAGGGCAAAGACTAATAGAGTTTTGCCAAGAAAATGCACTGGTCATAGCAAATACCCTCTTCCAACAACACAAGAGAAGACTCTACACNGTCAAGAAACACCTGGAGTAACAGGCAAATTTGGCCTTGGAATGCGGAATGAAGCAGGGCAAAGACTAATAGAGTTTTGCCAAGAAAATGCACTGGTCATAGCAAACACCCTCTTCCAACAACACAAGAGAAGACTCTACCCATGGACATCACCAGATGGTCAACACCGAAATCAGATTGATTATATTCTATGCAGCCAAAGATGGAGAAGCTCTATACAGTCAACAAAAACAAGACCAGGAGCTGACTGTGGCTCAGATCATGAACTCCTTATTACCAAATTCAGACTGAAATTGAAGAAAGCAGGGAAAACCGCTAGACCATTCAGGTATGACCTAAATCAAATCCCTTATGATTATACAGTGGAAGTGAGAAATAGATTTAAGGGCCTAGATCTGATAGATAGAGTGCCTGAAGAACTATGGAATGAGGTCCGTGACATTGTACAGGAGACAGGGATCAAGACCATCCCCATGGAAAAGAAATGCAAAAAAGCAAAATGGCTGTCTGGGGAAGCCTTACAAATAGCTGTGAAAAGAAGAAAAGCGAAAAGCCAAGGAGAAAAGGAAAGATATAAGCGTCTGAACACAGAGTTCCAAAGAATAGCAAGAAGAGATAAGAAAGCCTTCTTCAGCGGTCCTGTTCTAGACACATTTAAAAGGTGGAGCTGATGTGATTTTGCTGATTTCTAAGTACTGTTTGTTTTTTGTTTTCTCAAGCAACTGGAAGATACAATTTGGTGAAATGGGCAAGACTTTAACCAAAACAGATATAAAGGTGAGTAAGTTAGAAATACTTTTAGACCATAAAGAAGGCTAAGTGCCGAAAATTGATGCTTTTGAACTGTGTGCTGAAGAAGTGTATTGAGAGTCCCTTGGACTGCAAGGAGATCAAACCAGTCAGTCCTAAAGGTAATCAAACCTGAATATTCATTGGAAAGACTGATGCTGAAGCTCCAATACTTTGGCCACCTGATGCAAAGAGCTGACTCACTGGGAAAGACCCTGATGCTGGGAAAGACTGAGGGCAGGAGGAGAAAGGGATGACTGAGGGTGAGATGGCTGGATGACATCATCGACTCAGTGGACATGAGTTTGAGTAAACTCTGGGAGATAGTAAAAGACAGGGGAGCCTGGTGTGTTGCAGTCCATGGGGTTGCAAAAAGTCGGACACGACTGAGCAAATGAACAACATATTAAGCTTGAGCTGTCAATTAGATACCCAAGTAGGAAGCTCAATGTAGCAATCTGGGGTTTGGGGGAGAGGTCTGGGCTGGACATAGAATTTGGGAAGTCCTTAGAGTAAGTATGGAGAAGGAAATGGCAACCCACTAATCTTGCCTGGAGAAGTCCATGGACAGAAGAGCCTGGTGGGCTACAGTCCTTGGGGTCACAAAGAGTCGGGCACGACTGAGTGACTGACAAAGTGAGTAAAATCTCAACGTTCAATGAGATCATTTAAGCAGAGAATGTTAATAAAAGACTCGGCCAGGGGTGAGCCGAGGCCCCAACATTGGGAGGTCAAGAACCAGAAAAGGATGCTGAGAGGAGCCAGCATGGCAGGAGGAGAAGGCCCAGGAGAGCTTTGCATGCTGGGATAGAGGAGGAATGCCTCCGAATGTAGCTAGCAGTTCAAGTACAGTTAGCACTGGTGATTGGCCATTGGTGTCGGTGCCATAGGGGCAACTAGTGGCCTTGGGAAGAGCTGCTTCAGCAGAGGTTGGTGGGAAAGCCTCATCCTCTAGAAAGAATGAGACCTAGAAAGATCTCTAGAAAGAATTGGGCTCTAGGGCAGGAGCCCATGGGTGCAGACAATTTTTTCCAAAAGCTTGGTTCTAAAGGAGGGGAGAAAAATGAGGGGGTAGCCAGAAGGGAATGTGGAGTCGAGACAGACTTTTTTGTTCGTTTGTTTTATTTCGTTTTGTTTTGTTTTGAGGATAGGAACTGTTAGAGACAGCTTATGTGCTGATAGGAATGATTCAGTAACAAGGGAAAATTTGATGATGACTGGGGTGGGGTGGCATTTCCTGGAGAGTTGTCCTGGAGTGAGCAAGAAGAGAAGGTTACAGCATACAGCTGGGGCTTCGGGGAGCAGGCAGACCTTGGAGACCAACAAGGCAGGAATTCGCTCACAGTAACAGAGGGCAGGCAGCCTGGGAGCAGAGGAGCCAGAATGCGTGGACATTCCCTTGAGGGCTTCTGTTTTCTCAGGGCAATAGGAAGCAAGGTCATCGGCTCAGAGCGTGCAGGGGGAGGAGGAGTTGGACATTTGAGGAGAGAAGGGACTGTATACAGAAGGGCCGGTCAGTAGGTCATTCTGTTTCTCGGGGGCCACAATTTCCTAGAAAGGTGCAAGTACAGGATGGTGGGGACCTGAATTCAATTAGGGTTATTTTGGGCTTCCCTTGTGGCTCAGCGCGTAAAGAATCCCCCTGCAATGCAGGAGACCTGGGTTCGATCCCTGAGAAGGATAGAAAGGTCCCCTGGAAAAGAGAAAGGCTACCCACTCCAGTATTCTGGCCTGGAGAATTCCACGGACTGTACAGTCCACGGAGTCACAAAGAGTCAGACATGACTGACCGACTTTCACTTTCTTTTTTTTTTTTTTTTTAATTTTTGCTGCATGACTCCATGAGGAGACGAAGGGGCAAGAAAGGAAACGGTGTATGCAAGGAAGTAATAATAATGCCTAACTGCTGCCTCCAAGCTGGATAGGAGGGAGGGAGGAAATGGGGGAGGAGGTGGAGGCGATGTGAGGACAGAGACCCTGCGAAGTTGGTGGCAGGAACTAAGGAGTGATAAGCGAAAGGATGGTGTGGTCAGCACAGCAGGCCAGGTGAGCTGGAAAAGTGGAGAGCAGGCGGCTTGCACTGAGTGTGCAGAAGAAGCTGTGCTGTGTTCAGTTGCTCAGTCCTGTCCAACTCTTTGTGACCCTTTGGATGGTAGCCGCCAGGCTTCTCTGTCTATGGGATTCTCCAGGCAAGACTACTAGAGTGAGTTGCCATTTCCTCCTCCAGGGGATCTTCCCGACTCAGGGATGGAACCCATGTCTCTTGGGTCTCTTGCATTGGCAGGCATATTCTTGACCACTTTGCCACCTGGGAAGCCCCCATGGAAGAAGCAGTTTTTGGTAAATAACAAGGCCTGGGGCAGCTTCTCACACTCATGTCCACGTATGTTACCAGAGGGTCTTGTTGAAATGCAGATATTGATTCCATTGGTCTAGAGTGGGGCCTGGGATTCTACATTTCTAACAGTTGTGCCTGGAGTGGGGGAGGATTCTTGTTATTCTGGTTATGGTCTTGATACCAAAACCTTGGTAAATGCAACACACACACAAAGAAAACCAGACTAATCTTGCTAGTGTGTGTATATACATATGTGGCTTCACAGATGGTGCTAGTCGTAAAGAACCTGCCTGCCAACGCAGGAAACATTAGAGACTAGGGTTTGATCCCCAGGTTGGGAAGATCCCCTGGAGGAGGAAATGGCAACCCACTTCAATATTCCTGCCTGGAGCGTCCCATGGACAGGGGAGCCTGGTGGGCTACACAGTCCAGAGAGTTGCAGAGAGTCAGACACAACTGAAGTGATTTAGCATGCACCATGTATATATGGAAAAACCTAAAAAAAAATTATGGAATACAAGTAAAATAATAGCACACTAAAAGTAAAGTTATTCTAACCAAGGGCAATTGATCTCAAACATATCAGAAACTATTAGAAAAACGATAGCTGTCTAGGCTCAGGGAGAAATCAGCTGATGAAAAGCCCTGAGCAAGCAGATGGCCGGAGCTGTCTCTGCTTCTCTCCAGTTGCCATGGATGGGAGGCGCCTGGCCCTCTGCAGTGAGCAGAATGCAAGTTTTATCTAACTTAAAAACTTTGTTCAATGAGGTTTTTACCCCCACAACTTTTTTTTTTTTTAAAGAAGAGAATTGTTTTTAACTGTAGTCCCCCAAAGGGTGGCCTTTATTGTGCTGACATACCACAAAAACAAATTGGGACCCAATTTCCCACAGAATAAAAGAATGCATGGGGGCGGATAATCCCACATGCAAGGTTCTGATTCCTTTGATTTAAGGGTCAGAGCAGGATTCCAGATTAATCCCTCAAAGTGGGATAAGTCCACTACAGCCAAGAATTGTAGCAGCAAGATGGCAGAAATTTCTGGAGAAGGGGCTTGTAACAAATTCTGAAGCCAAAGTGGAAGGAGCAGTAGCATCTGACCAGTTGACCATCTGACCCCTTGAACTTGGGGAGATTCCTTCTCAATCTTTCTACTACACTCCAAGCCCTTTCTTTTAATATATTACATAGGCATTTTATGATATACTCTATAATTTATACTATATCAAGCACGATGTCTTTCTGGGAAATTCCTCGACCTCTTCATGTCGAGGCCGTCTCAACAGAGGCCCCTCACTCTCTCAAGCCATGTCCACAGACCTCAGGGTGATATGGCAAGGTCACATTCTGCTGGAGTCTGCGTTGGTCCTGTGTAATTCCTCCATCGTTTTCATTTCCCTTCCTCTCCTCTGCTGAAGCCAGGCCATCGGATAAAGGCACCTCCCTGCCTTAATCACACCACTCCAGGAGGACTTTGAAGCCTGACTCACAGCTTCCCTGCCCGCCCCACCCTGCATTCTCCAGGGCAACGTAAGTGCCACTCATCCAACATATTAGGTCATGATTCCCTCGTGTTCTCTGCCCCAGTGACCTTCACTTCCACTCCACTCAGCAACCACTTGGTTAGCCCCACCTTGGTCTCTGCAGTTACCAAGCGTCTACCTTTGCAGCTTGAACTCTGTAACTCTCCTGTTGAATTGCTCCTCCCACCCATCCACCCTTCCCACACCCTCATACCCACCAAACCTGCTCTGAATCTCATTGAAACTTTGTTTATTCAACAAATACATACTGAGAACACATAATTACTGGGCACAAACAGCGGGAAGGAGACACTGGGCCAAGGCATGGTCCCTGCTTTCAGCCAGCCCGCAGTCCAGGAAAGGCACACAAAGAAACAGCAATTACAGAGAGTGAGACAAGACGCGTGAATAAGATTTAGCCAGCTGAAAATGGCGGTAAATGCTCAAGGAAGATCTTGTGAATAGCGCCCAACACAGGAAAGAACAATGAGTTTTGGGAAGTGCATACCAGTAGTTCACTATATAGAGGTTAGTGTTTGAGGAGGGGAATTTTATTTATTTTTTTAATTTGTTATTTCTTTTTTCCCAAGCTTTATTGAAATATTATTGACTTGCAACATATGTAAATTTTAGGTGTGCAGTATGATGGTTTGGTCCATATATGCATTGCAGAAGGATTACCATAATAAGTTTAGTTCAAATCTTCATCCCCTCACATAATCCTCACATGATTTTGTGTGGATTCATTGGCAGAGACCCTGATGCTGGGAAAGATTGAAGGCAGGAGGAGAAGGGGATGACAGAGGATGAGATGGTTGGATGGCACCACCAACTTGTTGGACATGAGTTTGAGCATACTCTGGGAGTTGGTGATGGACAGGGAAGCCTGGCGTGCTGCAGCCTGTGAGGTTGCAAAGACTTGGACAGGACTTGCGACTGCTGAACTGTGCAGTGATAACATTTAAGGTCTACTCTCCTAATAACTTCCATTAAAATAGAGTACTGCTAGTTATAGTCACCACGCTTACATTAGATATGTACATCTCTGTGTGCATTATACATGTGACATATGGTAGTGTATGCACATTACATTAGGCATAGTATAACATCTCTTCATTTTCCCCAGCTGCAGCCCCTAGCAGCCATCGTTCTACTGTCTATTTCTGTGAGTTCATCTTTTCTAGATTCTGTGTATATAAATGAGAACACACAGCATTTGTCTTTCTCTGTCTGACTTATTTCACTTAGTAGAATACCTGAATATCCTCAAGGTCCTCATGTTGTCCAGGACTTGTGGAGGGAAATTGGCACCAGATAACATTGGAGGATAAGCAAAGTCCCAGTAATGAAGACCCACATCATCCATGTTAAGGAGACGGGGTTTCAACATGAAGGCAAAGGGAGTAGGTTGGGTAGAGGGAGTATTGAAACTTTAAGCTGTGGAGTGACCAATTCACATCATTCTTTAGCTTTACAGAAATCACTCTGAGCCTACTGGTACTGTGGGTGGGGAAAAGGCCAGATTAGAGGTAGTGAGACTAGTAGGAGGTTATTCTCATTCTGGCAAGAGATAATGGGGCCTGATCTAGGTGGCATGGAGAAAAGTGAATCAGAACAAAAAGCATCTCAGTTCAGTTCAGTAGCTCAGTCATGTCCGACTCTTTGTGACACCATGAATCGCAGCACGCCAGGCCTCCCTGTCCATCACCATCTCCCGGAGTTCACTCAGACTTACGTCCATCGAGTCAGTGATGCCATCCAGCCATCTCATCCCCTGTTGTCCCCTTCTCCTCCTGCCCCCAATCCCTCCCAGCATCAGAGTCTTTTCCAATGAATCAACTCTTCACATGAGGTGGCCAAAGTATTGGAGTTTCAGCTTCAGCATCAGTCCTTCCAATGAACACCCAGGACTAATCTCCTTTAGGATGGACTGGTTGGATCTCCTTGCAGTCCAAGGGACTCTCAAGAGTTTTCTCCAACACCACAGTTCAAAAGCATCAATTCTTCGGTGCTCAGCTTTCCTTATAGTCCAACTCTCACATCCATACATGACCACTGGAAAAACCATAGCCTTGACTAGATGGACCTCTGTTGACAAAGTAATATCTCTACTTTTCAATATGCTGTCTAGATTGGTCATAAATTTCCTTCCAAGGAGTAAGCGTCTTTTAATTTCATGGCTGAAGTCACCATCTTCAGTGATTTTGGAGCCCAGAAAAATAAAGTCTGACACTGTTTCCACTGCTGCTACTGCTACTGCTAAGTCACTTTAGTCGTGTCCAACTCTGTGCGACCCCATAGACGGTAGCCCACCAGGCTCCCCTGTCCCTGAGATTCTCCAGGCAAGAACACAGGAGTGGGTTGCCATTTCCTTCTCCAATGCATGAAAGTGAGAAAAAGTGAAGTCGCTCAGTTGTGTCCAACTCTTAGCGACCCCATGGATTGCAGCCCACCAGGTTCCTCCATCCATGGGATTTTCCAGGGAAGAGTACTGGAGTGGGTTGCCATTGCCTTCTCCTGTTTCCACTGTTTCCCCATCTATTTCCCATGAAATGATGGGACCAGATGCCATGATCTTCATTTTCTGAATGTTGAGCTTTAAGCCAGCTTTTTCACTCTTTTCTCTCACTTTCATCAAGAGGCTTTTTAGTTCTTCTTCACTTTCTGCCATAAGGGTGGTGTCATCTGCATATCTGAGGTTATTGATATTTCTCCCAGCAATCTTGATTCCAGCTTGTGCTTCTTCCAGTCCAGCATTTCTCTTGATGTACTCTGCATAAAAGTTAAATAAGCAGGGTGACAATATACAGCTTTGACGTACTCCTTTTCCTATTTGGAACCAGTCTGTTGTTCCATGTCCAGTTCTAACTGTTGCTTCCTGACCTGTATATAGGTTTCTCAAGAGGCAGTAATTGGTGATTTGAAGAATATACATGGTAGGAGAGAATCAAGAATACAGGATGAAAACCAGGCAACTGGTTGGATAATAGAGCTATCTAGTTAGACAGACACCATCTGGGAACCATCACATGACAGGAAAGCATATATCCCACAGACACACTTGCAGAGAAAGAGTATGTGGAGTTTCACACCAAGGTCACAGTTGCGAGGCTTTGTACTAAGGCCACAGATGCGGAACCCAGAACCAAGGTCACCTCCAGAGCTGACCATTGCCAAAAGCCTTCCTGATCCTTACTGGTGAGCTTCCTGGCTCCAAATTAGGCAAAAACGCCCACCTGAATACCTACCCCATAGCATGCTAACCAATCACGTTATGCTGTGCTTCCTGCAGGAATTTTCTCTATCTCAAGGCTATAAAAATCGGCTGCTAAAGTGTCAGCTCTCCCTTGAGCTGGCCCACTGTCCTAATAGCATCCTGTCAGCTCTCCCTGATCTATCAGGAGATCAGCCCATTGTGCCCATTGCTCCCACCGCATCTCTGCTGTTTGTTCTTAATAAACTCACTCCTTTCTGAAATACTCTGTCTCTGGAAATTCTTTTCCAACCGACTCTGGGACTGCCACAACAGAATAATCAGCAGTCTAGAGCTATAGTTGGACCAAGTGATACAAGTTTGGAAGTTGTGGTTGCCTGGGGCAACAGGAGGATTTGGGTGACCTTGGAGAGAGCCATACCAGTGGAGTGATGGGTGAGGAGGGCTCAATATAGCAGTGTGTTGAAGTTGTGAATGGCAGCTCTGGAAAGGGAAAATATAAGCAAAGTTTGTACTTTCAAGACAGGGAAGTGGACAGGAAGGCCTGGTCAAGATGAGCTCTGGAAGACAGCAGAGACTTGGATGTGTTTAAATGCTTGTGGGAAGAAATGGTAAACAAGTTGAAAAGGAAGAGAAGGGCATCACAGATGTCTGGAGCTCCCTAAGGATGGAGGAAGCTTCATGGGAGCAGTAGAGAAAGAGGTTTCCCTCTTTGTAAGAGCAAAGAAAGAAGAAGATGGAGATCCACGAAGATCCTGGCTCTGTGAAATCAGGAGAATGTTTCCGGGAGCTGAGATATGCAGGATGTCTTTTGTTAAGAAAAAAAAAAAAAGAATCATTTTGTCCTAAAGTAAAATGACTGGTTGTTCCAGAATGAGCAAGAGGAAAGAGTAGGTCACACCTGATGAATATAGAAAGTAATAGAAGGTTCTAGAAAATGAAACTTTATTTGTCCACGCTTGCTAAGGTTTGATGGATTTACTTATAAAATTAAAAAAAAAAAAGTTTTAGTATCAGATACACTGACATAAAATTAAAATTTGGTTTTCCCCCTTAGCGAGAGGTTTGGCAAACTGACTAATGACCCCTTAAACGTGGCCATGGCCCAATCTCTGGAACCTGTGAATATTTGAGTTCAGGACTTGTGATGGAGAGATTATTCTGGACATAATCCAGAATATGGATTATGGGCTCAATGTAATCAAAAGTGTCCTTATAGGAGGGAGGAAGGAGGTCAGAATAAGAAAAAGGTGAAATGACAACAGAAGCTGAAAGAGATAGAAAGCTAGTTCACTGCTGGCTTTGAAGCTGGAGGAAGGGGCCCTGAGTCAGGAATGAAAAGAGACTGTAGCTTTTGGAAAAGGAAATGGATGCTCTCCCAATGCCTCCAGAAGGAAGCAGCTTTGCTGACACCTTAACTTCAACCCAGTGACACTGGGTTTTGGACTTCCGATCTCTAGAACTATACGATAATATATCTATGTTGTTTCAAGCTCCTAAATTTGTTAGAGCAGTTATCGGACATGAATATGAAATTATAAAAAGTTATTCTTTACCTTCTGTGTAGTTTGCCAAGGTAACAGATTCTGTGTTTTGCCAGAATACCCTTCTGTGGCTTCTGCTGACATTATTATGTCCTTGGTTATTTAAGAGAACACAGTTTTCTTACTTTGGAAAGAGCTAAGATTCTTTACAATCACGTTACCGCCTATGTTTATTTTTTAAATCCTTTCTTGTCACTTTAAGTGAGTAGCCAAGCATTCTTTCTCAGGAACTCATGATCCTACCTTATTCGGGAGTTCAAATTTCCTGACAACTTTTGATATTTTGCCTTTCCCCAAATTGACCCTAAATGATTCCTTTTGCATCTTAGACTGTCTTTAAGATTTCCTAAAGGGAAAAACACAAATGATTTGATCTTTCATTGTAAAAAGAGAAATGGCAGAAATAATGAGTTTATATTGATGAATTGCAGGGGAAGAGTTGTTCAATCAGGAGAGATGTTCCTTAGTATGTCCCCAGGTAAATCATATGGTAAAATGTAATTAAATTTGGATTTCAGGAACTATATGCTCTAGGGAAATTCCTAGAGCACTGTGAATGCTCTCGCTGGCCCTGTTGTTTCTTGGTGCCGCTGTACAGTCATCCCAGGGAAGACTGTATTCACAGGGACTTGGTTTTAGGATCTCCTACAGATAACACATCTGTGGATGCTCAAGTCCTTCACAGAAAATGGCAAAGTATTTGCATATAAACTAGGTGTCTCCTACCATGTTCCTTAGATTACTTTGTCTAATACATTGTAAATGTTATGCAAACACAAAGTAAATGCTATTTGAACAGTTGCTAATGTGCTGTGGGTTCAAGTTCTGCTTTATGGAACTTTCTGGAATTTTTTTTCCAGAATATTTTCTATTTTCAGTTGTTGGAATCCACAGATGTAGAATCCATGGACACAGGGCAGACTGCTGACTGCCACAGCAGGTGCTGTCACTCATAATTCCAGCTATTTCTTAAAATGGTAACTTGGTCATAGCTTTAATTTGAATCTAGCATCTACTTGAGTAGTGGTTTTCAGCTGGAAACTCCTATCGCTTAACTATGGAGTTATATTAATATGCAGATGTTTAGGACCGATTCCAGATTTACCAAGTCTATTTGATAGTCTTTATATATTCCTAGTGTACTATAGCTATGTGTTCAGTAAATTCACGAAATATTGTTACGTGAGGATTACTATATGTTATATCTGAAGATTTTTTCCTTTAAAGATTATGTTACTCCATTTTTATAAATTAGATATGATATTCACTCTTCTTTGAAAATAGAGTTACTCATTACATTAACAAATATTTTGTCTACAATGTTTTCTGGGTTGACTTTGTCATTTTGGTTTGTATGCCATAGAAATCACTAAATTTCCTTGTCAGCTGTACTATTCCTGTTAGAAACTTCCAGCAGATCTTTCACTTTTGAAGCGTGTCAGTAATAGGTTAACCACAGCCATCTTGTTTTGTCATCTAAAGATAGTTTGGGGATTTCTCTTATGCTTCCCCTGAAAGAACTTGCAATCAGCTGCAGACTACAGCGCTTGTCTTCGACAAAGAAGGGCTGTCTTAGAGACCTGTAGAAAAGGACTGGGCTAGACATTTTGGGGTACAGTCTTCCGATGGCCTTATTTAGACAACTATGAGCCCATACTAGTGGGATGGTTCAGGATTTCTAGAGTTTTAGCTGAGACACAGATGAATTCAGAGGATGAGATGGCTGAATGGCGTCACTGACCCATGGACATGAACTTGGGCAAACTCCAGGAGATGGTGGGGGACAGGGAAGCCTGGTGTGCTGCAGTCCATGGGGTCACAAAGAGCTGGACGTGACTTGGTGACTGAACAACAACCACCACCACAACAAAACCAAAACCCAGGGAAGCGTGAGTCAGTTACCCGGGACTGACTGAATGGGTGAGGGTGATGGTGGGTTTTGTTTAGAATATTGTTGACGTTGTTTTAATGTTCTGATTTCTGGGGATATAAGGAACTCCATCCTCTTTTCTCTAAAGCCTTGTATGTGTGTGCTAAGCCATTTTAGTCGTGTCTGACTGTTTGTGACCCTATGGACTATGACAAACATGTCAGGCTCCTCTGTCCATGGGATTCTCCAGGCAAGAATCTGGAGTGGTTGCCATTTCCTTCTCTAGGGGATCTTCCTAACCCAGGGACCGAACCCACATCTCTTACGTCTTCCTGCATTGGCAGAAGGTTCTTCCCCACTAGTGCCACCTGGGAAGCCCCAAAGTCATGTATAACTTGTAACAATTCAGTAGAATATACTTCACTAACCAGAAACAAGCCATGTGTAAATACCATATTTTCCCTCCTCGATGGTTCCAAAATCGAGAAACTCTGGGGCTGCTGCTGCTGCTGCTAAATCACTTCAGTCGTGTCCGACTCTGTGTGATCTCATAGACGGCAGCCCACCAGGCTCCACCATCCCTGGGATTCTCCAGGCAAGAACGCTGGAGTGGGTTGCCATTTCCTTCTCCAATGCATGAAAATGAAAAGTGAAAGTGAAGTTGCTCAGTCGTGTCCGACTCTTCACAACTCCATGGACCGCAGCCTACCAGGCTCCTCCATCCATGGGATTGTCCAGGCAAGAGTACTGGAGTGGGTTTCCATTGCCTTCTCAGGAAACTCTGGTGAGTATTCTTAATTTCATGGCAGTATAATTATTTTCATACTTCAGGAAGAATCTGTCTTCCTTATTAACAAGGCATAATTAGAAACACTGGTTATGAACCCAAGGCTTTGCCTGGAGAACCATAGTTGAGAAAGATGTTCATTTAATCAGAAATGACTTGACACGTTTAAGGAACTAAGGTTGACTCTCTAGAACCACTGGTTATTTCTCAAGGTTCAACTCCTGGCTCTTTAACACAACTTCCAAAGAATTATTTCTCTGTTTTAGGCATCCCTCTTTTAAGATATCTGATCTCCAGGACCATAGAACAACTGACCTCTGCCCGCACCACTCAACAGATGAGCCACCAGTTATATAAGAACAACACAGTCTTAGAGACCTGTAGAAAAGGACTGGGCTAGACATTTTGGGGTACAGTCTTCCGATGGCCTTATTTAGACAACTATGAGCCCATACTAGTGGGATGGTTCAGGATTTCTAGAGTTTTAGCTGAGACACAGATGAATTCAGAGGATGAGATGGCTGAATGGCGTCACTGACCCATGGACATGAACTTGGGCAAACTCCAGGAGATGGTGGGGGACAGGGAAGCCTGGTGTGCTGCAGTCCATGGGGTCACAAAGAGCTGGACGTGACTTGGTGACTGAACAACAACCACCACCACAACAAAACCAAAACCCAGGGAAGCGTGAGTCAGTTACCCGGGACTGACTGAATGGGTGAGGGTGATGGTGGGTTTTGTTTAGAATATTGTTGACGTTGTTTTAATGTTCTGATTTCTGGGGATATAAGGAACTCCATCCTCTTTTCTCTAAAGCCTTGTATGTGTGTGCTAAGCCATTTTAGTCGTGTCTGACTGTTTGTGACCCTATGGACTATGACAAACATGTCAGGCTCCTCTGTCCATGGGATTCTCCAGGCAAGAATCTGGAGTGGTTGCCATTTCCTTCTCTAGGGGATCTTCCTAACCCAGGGACCGAACCCACATCTCTTACGTCTTCCTGCATTGGCAGAAGGTTCTTCCCCACTAGTGCCACCTGGGAAGCCCCAAAGTCATGTATAACTTGTAACAATTCAGTAGAATATACTTCACTAACCAGAAACAAGCCATGTGTAAATACCATATTTTCCCTCCTCGATGGTTCCAAAATCGAGAAACTCTGGGGCTGCTGCTGCTGCTGCTAAATCACTTCAGTCGTGTCCGACTCTGTGTGATCTCATAGACGGCAGCCCACCAGGCTCCACCATCCCTGGGATTCTCCAGGCAAGAACGCTGGAGTGGGTTGCCATTTCCTTCTCCAATGCATGAAAATGAAAAGTGAAAGTGAAGTTGCTCAGTCGTGTCCGACTCTTCACAACTCCATGGACCGCAGCCTACCAGGCTCCTCCATCCATGGGATTGTCCAGGCAAGAGTACTGGAGTGGGTTTCCATTGCCTTCTCAGGAAACTCTGGTGAGTATTCTTAATTTCATGGCAGTATAATTATTTTCATACTTCAGGAAGAATCTGTCTTCCTTATTAACAAGGCATAATTAGAAACACTGGTTATGAACCCAAGGCTTTGCCTGGAGAACCATAGTTGAGAAAGATGTTCATTTAATCAGAAATGACTTGACACGTTTAAGGAACTAAGGTTGACTCTCTAGAACCACTGGTTATTTCTCAAGGTTCAACTCCTGGCTCTTTAACACAACTTTCAAAGAATTATTTCTCTGTTTTAGGCATCCCTCTTTTAAGATATCTGATCTCCAGGATCATAGAACAACTGACCTCTGCCCGCACCACTCAACAGATGAGCCACCAGTTATATAAGAACAACACCAGCCTGAATCCTGGAGAGACGCCTTCTTAGGCCCTGCCTCATGCCACTCAGGAGGTTTATGCTTGCCTCTGAGCTGTTCAGTGATAAGTGATAATCATCTTGAAAGGGAAGGCGGGACCGACAATGTCGATCTTTGTCTGTGCCCTGCGCCACTCCAGCAGTGATGGTTAAGAAACTCCTCCTACGCTTTGTGCCTCAGAAATGACAAAGCGGCTAACCACGAAGGACCACGCTGCTCTCAGAGTTTCCGAGGGAAGTCTCAGCTCCATCCTTCCCCCCGCAGGACTCCAAGCTGACTCCCCTGTTTACCTGCCTCTATAAAACCCCAGGTTCTCTTCCTTTTCTTTGAGATTTTTCTCATTAATGAATACTCTCCCTAATACAGTAGCCTGAACAAATCATCTCCTTAATTCTCAGGTGAATTTTGTCAGAGCTCCAGAGAGGACTTCTCTTTGATGGCAGCCCCTGAATGTCCCCCTGGGATGTCAACCGTCTGTGCCCTGAGACTCTGTCTACCCCTTCCGTGACTTTGCCCTGTGGACAACCACCCCTAGTCAGGCCGTGTGTAAACAGAGAGCAACAGCATGGCCCTGGATACCTCAGGTGGTGGTGGAGTTGTGGAAGGGAATGCCTGTGTCCTGTGCCGAGCGGGATAGTAAGGAACCATTCTGAGACGCTTCTGAGCTGAACCGGGGGGACATACACCCAGGATTGCCTTTGAAGGAAAAAAAGGAGATGGGTGTCAAGGCAGCTGGGGTCTGAGGTGGGTAGGTGTGGGGCGGAGTACAGGCTGAGGCCGAGCTGGACCATAGGAAGCGCTGGTCACTGGAGAGCTGTCGGAATGACCAGTGTGAGGGGAAGAGTGAGTCCGAAAGTCAGAAATGCCAGGGGCAACATTCCCTGAAAACTGGGGGCAGGGAGGCCCCAAAGAGAGAAAGTCCAGGAAAAGACTGGTCAGAAAGTCAAAGGTGCACAGCTTCACACCTGTGAAGCTTCCCAGGTGGCTCAGTGGTAAAGAATCTGCCTGCCAGAATAAACAATGGGGCAAAGACAGCCTCTTCAATAAGTGGTGCTGGGAAAACTGGACAGCTACGGGCAGAAGAATGAAATTAGATCACTACCTAAAGCCATACACAAAGATAAACTCAAATGGATTAAGGACCTGAATATAAGACCAGAAACTATTAAACTCTTAGAGGAGAACATAGGCAGAACACTCGATGGCATAAATCAAAGCAAGATCTTCTATGACCCATGTCCTAGAGAAATGGAAATAAAAACAAAAATAAACAAGTGGGACCTGATTCAACTTAAAAGCTTTTGTACAGCAAAGGAAACTACAAACAGGGTGCAAAGACAGTCCTCAGAATGGGAGAAAATAATAGCAAAGGAAACAACTGATGAAGAATTAATTTTCAAAACATAAAGCAGCTCATACAACTCAATACCAGAAAAGCAAACAACCCAATCAAACAGTGGGAAAGGGATCTGAAGAGACATTTCTCCAAAGAAGACATACAGATGGCTAACAAGCACATGAAAAGATGCTCAGCATCACTCATCATGAGAGAAATGCAAATCAAAACTACAGTGAGATACCACCTTACACCAGTCAGAATGGCCATCATCAAAAAGTCTACAAACAATAAATGCTGGAGAGGGTGTGGAGAAAAGGAAACCCTCTTGCATTGCTGGTGGGAATGTAAACTGAAACAGCCACTATGGAAGACGGTATGCAGACTCCTTAAAAAAACAGGAATAAAACCACCATATGACCTAGAAATCTCACTCCTAGGCATATACCCTGAGGATATCAAAACTGAAAGACACATGTACCCCAATGTTCATTGAAGCACTATTTGCAATAGCTCGAACATAGAAGCAACCTAGATATCCATCAATAGATGAATGGATAAAGAAGCTGTGGTACATATATACAATGGAATACTACTCAGCCATGAAAAAGAACGCATTTTGAATCTGTTCTAATGAGGTGGATGAAGCTAAAGCCTATTATACAGAGTGAAGTAAGTTATAAAGAGAAATACAAATATTGTATACTGATACATATATATATATATATGGAATCTGAAGAGATGTCACTGACGAATTTATTTTCAGGGCAGCAACGGAGAAACAGACATAAAGAACAGACCTATGGACACAATGGGAGGAGAGGAGGGAGAAGGGGAGATGTATAGAGAGAGTACTTAGAAATTTACAATTCCATACGTAAAATAGATCACCAATGGGAACTTGCTGTATGACTAGGGGAACTCAAACGGGCTCTGCAACAGGCTAAGGGTAGGATGGGGAACAAGATGGGAAGGAGATCCGGGAGAGAGGGGACATGGGTGTACCTATGGCTGATTCTTGTTGATGTATGACAGAAAACCACAAAATTCTGTAAAGCAATTATCCTTCAATTTAAAAATAAAAAAAAAAAAAAGAAAGAATCTGCCTGCTAATGCAGGAGACATGGGTATGATCCCTGGGTTTGGAAGATCCCGTGGAGTAGGAAATGGCAACTCACTCCAGTGTTCTTGGCTGAAAAATCCCGTGAACAGAGGAGCCTGGTGGGCTACAGTCCACAAGGTAGCAAGGAGTCCCACACAACTGAATGACTGAGCATGCACATATGCACGACCACATCTCATCCCTCTTCTGGGTGGGGAGCGGGGGCAGGCAAGGGAGGCTCCACTGGGGAGACTGTGCATTCTCAGGGGCCTCTGATGGCAGCAGGTGACAGAATTCACTGCCTCTGCAGCTGTACAGGAATCAGAAAGCGGCCTTCAAGATTCCAAAGGGCATGACTGAGAAGGCTGAAGAGCCTGAACTCCATCCTGAAAGTTGTCTCTCTCGCAGCCTGAGGGATCTAGACATCGGTGGTAGGTTTTCTGTTTGTTTTTAATATATCAGATATGATTTCCCCTGTTTGAAGCAAGTGTGTCTGAGGCCGGGTCCAGGGGCCAATGATAGCCAGGGAGCCCCTGAGAATTCTCAGGGCCTTTGGGTGTCTCTGTGCTGTCCCCAGGCCTAGCACAGTCCCTGGGACCGAGGAGACAATTTATGAAGCTTGAGAATCTGTCCTTACCGTACAAAGTGTGTCCTGGGTCGTAAAGTTTGACAGGGCTTCCCTGGTGGGCCAGTGGTAAAGAATCCGCCTGCCAATGTAGGAGACACGGGTTCGATCCCTGGTTTGGGAAGATCCCACGTGCCGTGAAGCAACTGGGCCCATTCACCACAACTAGTGAGCCTGTTCCCTAGAGCCTGGGAACTGCAACTACTGAAGCCCGTACGCCCTAGAGGCCGTGCTCCATGAGAAGCCATAGCAATGAGAAGCCTGTTCCCAGCAACTAGAGAGTAGCCCCTGCTCACCCCAACTAGTCAAAGCCTGTGCAGCACTGAGGGCCCAGCATAGCCAAAAATAGACAAAGCTATAAAGCTCATTAGAGGCAGGATGAGGGAATGTGTCACGCTGATTCTATGACAGATAGCCAAAAGTCACATTAAGCATGTTTAATAACTAGAACTACTTAGGTATCTACAAAGCAGAATGGATTCTGGCTGAAAGATCATCTCTGTGTATAGCAATGGTAGGACCTCTCTGGGGTCTGGATCACCTAATGTTTTAACAAAATCAGGGGACAGAGGGGTGGATGGGCACTCAATAGGTCTTTGAACTGTGCTTCTGGAATTGGTGTGCAAACTGAGGCCACTTGGTTAGTCAGTGGATTAGAATCCAACCCTGACCACTAAGGCTGTGAAGGCTGGATCTGGGGCTCTCGTCTAGAAGGTCCTGTGAGTTGTCTTGGTGACCTCATATAGAACAGCAGCAATCAAGAGGCCAAAACTATTACAGAGTCCAGTTTTCAGGGGCCTCTGGCATCCGAAATAAGGGAGCCTGCAGGGTCTTTTTGGGCCTGGCCTTGCCCTGAGCATGTTCTGCCAGAACCCTGACATCCGGATTGGCGTCCTGGCAGCAGTACATACCTGTCTTCTGGCTCTTCCCCAGGGGACATGCTGGAGGGGTCATAACGGCGGAGCAAGCCTCTCCTGTCCTCTGCCTCTGGAAGTCCCCACAAATGGTAAGGGCCTTGTCCAGGGACTGCTGAACGCAGCACTGGCCTGCTGCTGGTGTCTGATCATGCTGGGGTCTAGGAGTGCTTGTGTGTGTGTGTGTGTGTGTGTGTGTGTGTGTGTGTGCATGCGCTAAGTTGTGTCCAACTCTGCAACTCCCTGGATTGTAGCCCACCAGGCTCCTTTATCCATGGGATTTTCCAGGCAAGAAGACTGGAATGGATTGCCATTTCCTTCTCCAGGAAGGGATCTTACTGATCCAGAGCTCGAACCTGCATCTCCTGCATTGGCAGGCGGTTTCTTTACCCCTGAGCTACCTGGGACGCCCTCTAGGAGTGCTCAGCTATGACTTGTTTAGAATGGAGGATCCTCCTTGAATTAGGTGACCTCAGCAGGCTCCTGATATTCAGTCTCATTTGATAAGGATTTAGCTGTGTGGTCGCCTAGGCTAGCTGTTTGAAAACACCAATCATTGAAAGTCAAGTGGCCAGGACTGAGTTTTCTTGTCTCTTCGAGCTATTTCAAGCCACAGTGGTTAGCCTTTGGGGCCCACTATGTAAGTTTCTGTTGAGTTCATCTTGTCAAGCGCTAAAGCCTAGTTTAATGCTATCTGTGTCCTGGGAGTTGACTTCTCACAGAATTAGATTCTTTGAAAAATAGAAACAAAAGCAAAAGTTTCCTAGCAACATGGCGGCCCTGTGTACATGTCTGGGAGGCTCCCAAGCCAGGCAGACATGGGTGGACTGAGTTAGGGTGGGCTTGGATGAGGGCAGAAAAATCAGATCTATGATTTGGGGAGGAGCCTTTGCTAACTTTGGGGTCCAGAGAACATTTCTTTTATTTTTAGGAGATCTGTTGACAAGATGCAATGGTAAATGAGTTTTCTTAATAGCTGTGGTAACCAGAGAAGTATTATTTCTGGTGTATAAGAGTTTGGCTACTTGAATGTAGAAACCTGGTCGACTCAACCTTAAATATTTTGAATCAAATTGGGGGAGGGGACACTGGCCCACATGTGGTGTTAAAGACCAGGTCCAGGGAATAACAGTACATCAGAACACCTGGCGTGTAGGGCTTTGCTCCTGACCGGGAGGCCTTGGAGGACCACACGTGTGAGTCCTCAAAATCCACATGGTGTGGCTCAGGCCTCAGAGTATCACCAAATACCGGGTCTGGTCAAAGCATATGCAGAAGGCCTTCTCTGCTTGCTCACAGGTGCACCTCTGAACTGCTCATCCTCAGAATGTCCAGCTATTTGGCTCCTCCAAATTGACTTCATGAATTGAAAATGATTGAATGTGAGTCTTTTACTGTGACCTCCCTGATTAGGGCCATCATAACATGCGAGGGCCTGGTGAGAAAAAAGGAGAGGTAGGGATTTGATGGCTAAAAGTACTTATGTGGGATTTGTACGTATATGCAACCTAGTTAGATCCTAGGTTCCCTTCCAGACTGATGTCCCCTGTCTTGGTGGCCCTGGCCCTGACTCTGGGATGTCCTGTTTTAGCTAGAGTTCCCAGTTTTTAATTTTTACAAAGACATCAAGTCCTTGCTGGGAGTGGTCAAGGATTTATTAACTACTTATGGTAAGTTTCTTCCAGACTGTCCTAGTTGGAAGACCTGACCTTCAAAAGATGAATATACCCTTGAAACCAGGGGTCCCCAACCTCCAGGACCTAATGCTTGATGATTTGAGGTGGAACTGATGCAATAATAATAGAAATAAAGTGCAAAGTAAATGTAATGCACTTGAATCATCCCCAAACCATCCCCCACCCCGGTCTGTAGAGAAACTACCTTCCACAAAACTGGTCCCTGGTGCCAAAAAGGTTGGGGACTGCTGTTTAAACTGTTTATGATATAGTCTGGTTGGAGGACACCCACCTAGGAGAGTGCTGGATGCAAGAACTGGATGGAGCTCCATGTCCAAGTACCCAGGTGAATATGAGACCAACGGTGTCCTTCAATTAACCTGTTGTATTCTACTCCAGTTGCTGCTGGGTGGGGCCGGGAGCTGTGGGGCTTCCAGCATGGCTTCCAGACGGCAGCTGAGGAGCTTGCGGGCATGGTCTCAGTGGCCGTGGGCACCCTAGTAGAGAGACTCACCTGTGCTGTGCGTCCATACTGTGCCACATGGTCCATGGTGCTCTGTGGACCAGAGTTCAGGAGGCTTTCTGACACCCTGTAATTTGTCATGACGAAGATCATAGTTCCCTGTGAAAGGGAGCCGCATCCTGGCTGTCCTGGGTTTTAGGGTGGAGAGCTGGGTCTTGATTCCTGGTGAAGGACATCATTCTTGGGGTCTGTGAGGGGCTAGCTGGAAAAGAGCATCTATTAAGCTGAGGAAAGTGCCATGGTTCCCTTGAGTGGTTTGTCCATTTGGCTGGTGTGTGTAGTGCATACAGGTGAGTGAGTATAAGTGAGAGTGAACATGACTGTGTGTAAATGTCAGGGAGGTACAGCAGGAGGTGGCTTATAACACTTGCATAGGAAGCCCACTGACCTACCCCAGGCAGTGCATGCTGGGCTGGTCAGAAAGGCAAAAAGATGTAGAGTTCTAGCAACCTGTTGTGTTCTATCCAGGTAATTCCCTACCCACCCCCCACCCCCCCAAAATGGGTTGAGTTTGGCAGGTAGGACAAGTCTCAGTCCAGGCGTGGGCTCAGTCACTCAGTCATGTGTGACTCCTTGTGGCCCCGTGGGCTGTAGCCTGCCAGGCTCCTCTGTTCATGGGATTTTCTA
Organism: Cephalophus harveyi; assembly: GCA_006410635.1. Taxonomy (NCBI): domain Eukaryota; kingdom Metazoa; phylum Chordata; class Mammalia; order Artiodactyla; family Bovidae; genus Cephalophus; species Cephalophus harveyi. Next base: position 185,983 of record SJYT01006504.1, on the reverse strand, counting down.
GGCAAGAAATGTGCAGTGAGTTGCCATTTTCTTCTCTGACCTCATAGTGAAAGGTGACTGATGACCTCTGCCAGAAGAATCCAGGGGTCAGAGCCTTCCAGGGACTGGAAGGGAGGCACCACACCCTCACTGAAGCAGTAACCTGGGCTGGAATCCAACCTCCCCAAGACTCTGCTACAGTGGAAGAGAGCCCAGGGAAATCGCCAGTTACTGTGGTTTAGTCCCACTGCTTCCAGAAAGGATTGTTCAGACCTAGAAGGGTGAAGAAGATCCCCTCCAGTCCAGGCACAGTCTGGGTGACAGCACCCCAGGGCTCAGGCCCAGCTGGGGCAGCTAGGATGCAGCTAATGGTCTTGGCACCTGGCCTCTACTTGCCAGCAGGGCCCCCAAGAAGGAGCTGCAGTATCTCCAGCTATTTTAGGGTGGATACAGAAGATGTTATTTGTATTGCCACAGTGTCTGAGGAATAGTACATAAAGTACGTAAAGTGTGCTGGAGATGGTCCAGGGCAAATTCATCAAACTGAAACTTGGTTTCTTCCAGGCTGAGGATCTGTGTGTCTCTGGTGTGGCTTCTGCAAACCCCAGTGCATCCAGCCATACCAATTCCACAAAACACCCTACTAGCCACTCCCAGAATCATGCAAGTAAATTTCTGGAAACTAGACCAGGGCTAGGGACCCACTATATAGTACCCAAGTTTCAAATGAAAAGAGATAAAAATTATTTTCAAAATATATAAGGTATCAACAATGTAACATCGTCATTAAAAGTGTAATCTCTTTGTAGATCTGAGTTGATCCCAAGTGTTAATGGTCCTGGCCTCTTTTATGATGATTATACCACAAACCACCTCAGAGGGCAGGTCAGGTTATGGGCTGGAGATACCACGAAAAAAAATATAAATCCCTTCAAGTTCACCAATAATCATTGCTGCTTATATTAAAACTACCAAGCAAATAAACACTACGGAATGTGTCTAATGAAAATTACATGAAAACAGCCAAATTTCTATCTCACCATTTCAAATGTAAGTTCCATCACTGACTGTTTTAACAAAAATTATCTCAAAAGTCATGTTGATTAAGTTAAAGGATAAATTACATCATAGAAAGTATTTATAAGCATTGCTCATATTTCAATTGCCATAATGTTTTTTGCTCAGCTATCTTATGATCAAAAACTCAATTCTGCATTTTTGTGCAATCTATATTTTCTAAACATAAATCTGTTCTACAGCTGTATACTTTCTTTGAGCAGAACTGGGCACACTCACACAATTACATGCTAAGTTATAAGCGAAACAAAATTTTCACATTTGCTCTATTCAGCCATAAAGGTAACATAGCAATTAGCAATTCTACCATTAAAGTAATTCATTAATAATTCTCTTCTCCTAAAATAGTGAATGTCCTGAGTCACTCCTTACACAGATTTATTTGTACCATTATTTATCTTGATGTTTTAATGTCTTTCCCTGATTCTTACAATTGGGACCTGCAAAACCATAAACATTTGACATCCTGTGGAACTTCTCCAGATCGATACAGATCAAACCCTGATTTTACTTTAAACATTACCCTGCTCCATTAAGTAATGAAATCCTTTCATAAAAAGCATTTCCAAAAGTACACTATACAATCAAGTATTAAATTCAAGTAGAAATACTCAGATGTTCACACACTAACAAAAATGTAACAAAACGATACAATTCAAATTGAACAAACCACTTGGGCAAGGGGTGTGAGGGCGGGAGGGAAGGAACTGGGTTCTAAACCAGGGGTAGACATTCTTCCCAGATATACTCCCAAGCGTGTAAGTGTTCCTTCTTGTCTTTAAAAATTAATAGAGACCTTTTCTCCAAACAACAGTCTCTATCTTCTGATTAAAAAGAATAAAGGAACGAAAAGGTCACATTTTCACCTTCCAACTTTACAATAGTCAGACTTCTCAACTCCTCCAGGTCTGGCAGAAATGAGCCTCTGGTTCTCTGAGGCTAAGGGAGATTTGTCCTGGATGCTCTTCTTTGCTCCTTGCTGAGTCATCCGTGAGGCTTGATCACTTCATTCCAGCTCGTTTGTCTTTCCTAGGCTTGGAACCAGCATGGCTCACATTTCCATTGCCATTGTAAAATTCCAACAAGATGATCGCTGATTACTTCACCTTTAAGTTTCCCTCCTGTTAATCCCTCTCTGTTTTGTACCCCCGCCCACTCCCACTCGTCTTCTAGTCTGTATTCTAGGTGTTGCTGCTGTTGTTCAGTTGCTAAGTTGTGTCCAATTCTTTGTGACCCCATGGGCTGTAGCATGCGTCTCTTTGTCCTCCGCTATCTCCTGAAGTTTGCTCAAATTCATGTCCACTGAGCCAGTGATACTATCTAACCATCTCATCCCCTGCTGCCCCCTTCTCTATGTGCCCTCAGTCTTTCCCACCATCAGGGGCTTTTCCCATCAGTGGGCTCTTTCCCACTCCCTTCTCCATGGGAGATTCCCGACCCAGGGATTGAACTGATGTCTCTTGCATTGGCAAGGGGGTTCTTTACAGCTGAGCCACGGGGGAAGCGCCTGTATTCCAGTCCCACCTACAAATCAGAGCACTTCCCACAAGAAGCTTTGCAACGGTACCTCATAAGGCCCTCAGTGACAATTGTACATGTGGGATCTTAGTTCCAAGACCAGGGATTGAACCTAAGTCCCCTGCATTGGATGGCAGATTCTTAACCACTAGGACCACCAGAGAAGTCCCAAGACTGTCTTTAATATCTTGAAGCAATATTATTAAAATAGCCATAGTTCTTGAAACTACAACGTGCAGGTCCTGTGCTAGAGTGATTGTTGATCCTAACACAGAAAGGGACAGGCAGTATTTCGTCAGATCTAATGCGACTGAGCAACTGAACTGAACTGAACTGAACTGAATGCTACTCAGTGTAGGTGAAGCTGCTCAGTCGTGTCCAACTCTTTGCGGCCCCGTGTACTGTAGCCCACCAGGCCCCTCTGTCCATGGGATTCTCCAGGCAAGAATACTGGAGTGGGTTGTCATTTCCTTCTCCAGGGTATCTTCCCACCCAGGGATCGAGCCCAGATCTCCCACATTGAGGGCAGACTCTTTACCACCTGAGCCACCAGGAAATCCCCCTACTTGATGTAACATGAAGGAGAAAACAAGAGAAAAACCCTATCAACTGTATTATAACCTGACATTGATTGCAAAGTGTAGTCTAATTTCAGAGATGTTAAAATGGGAAGAAGAAAAAAAGTGCATCTTAGACTCGATGGTGAATTTTGCAGGGGAAGCTGAAACTCAGAGAGGCTGTGTGATGTGGCCAGAACCACACAGCTCATCAGAAGCAGAGCTGGGTTTAGATTGTGCCAGAGTCCTGCCTCTCCAGAGGTTTGAAGGCTTTTTCTCCCCCATGGTTTCCTTTTCCTTGCCTGCCTGTTTTCAAGAACCAGTTCCTAAGCCATCTGTCCTGGAAAGAAGAGCTTCCCCTTTCGGTTACTACTTAACTACTTACTAACAGAGAGAAAGCAAGAACTCTTCGGAGACAGCAACCCCTCTTGGCCCTGCCTAATTATAGAGACTGCCCATTGTGCTGCTGCGACATTATTTTTGGCAGGGGGATGGAGGGAGGGGAAGGAGTGGGTGTTGGTGATGGTTATGCTTACCCTCCCCCTTCTCTACTTGCCCTGAGGCAGCAGGGGAGGGGGGACCCAAAGCCTTTGCAAGTGGATGAATAAAAGCTGATTTAGGAAGCTAGAAGCTGCAGGGCAAATCCACCCACGCCTCTCCTGATCAGATCTTCTCCCTCTTCCCCAGCAAAATGCGCTACCCCCCTGCTGATCCTGAACTCAGCATCACCCCTTAGACTTCAGAGTTTTTTTTTCCTTCTGAATTGATGTCCTGTGTCTCCGGAGATGAACTCCCCAACTGCTGAGCCCACTGCCGGTTTGTTGGGTGATCTAATAAATACTTAGTGAGCATCAACTTCATAGTACTCTGAAGATGAGTGATAAGCCAGTGCACACACAGTTCCTGCCCGCTTGGGGTTCACAGTCTAATGAGAGAGACACTTGTCATTAAAGAAGCTTATAAATTCCTGTAAAATGACAACTGTGATAAAAGGTTCTCAGGAAGGCCGGTAGCTGAGATAGTGCTCCCGGAGTATTCTGTGTGCTCCTCTGCATCCAACAACTCCCTCCCCCCGGCCCCCAACCTGCCTTGCAGTTTCAGTTGGGGCCAAGAGATGAATTCTGGCCAAGGATCATGAGTGGATATGATGTGTGTCCCCTCCAGGGAAAGACTTTAAGAACTGATGCCTCTCTTTCAACTCTCTTTGTTCTGTTTTCATGACTGTGTAGATGCTGGAGCTATAGGATGAAGGAGGGCTACCCAAACCACGCTGAATTTTCCATTTAGGGGAACTAAACTCCTATTATGCTTGCTCACTGAGACCTCGGTTTGACTCAGTAGCTGGTGTGCTGTGCTAAGCCATTTTAGTCGTGTCTGACTTTGTGCGGCCCCGTGCACTATGGCCTGCTAGGCTCCTTCGTCTGTGGGGTTCTCCAGGCAAGAGTGTTGGAGTGGGTTGCCAGGCCCTCCTCCAGGAGATCCTGACTCAGGCATCAGACCTGCATCTCTTATGTCTCCTGCATTGGCTGGCAGGTTCTTACCACTAGTGCCACCTGGGAAAGCCCCTGGTGGCAATTGCCTTAGCTAAGACAGAATCACGGAGAAGGCAATGGCACCCCACTCCAGTACTCTTGCCTGGAAAATCCCATGGACGGAGGAGCCTGGTGGGCTGCAGTCCATGGGGTCGCTGAGGGTCAGACACGACTGAGCGACTTCACTTTCACTTTTTGCTTTCACGCATTGGAGAAGGAAATGGCAACCCACTCCAGTGTTCTTGCCTGGAGAATCCCAGGGACGGGGGAGCCTGGTGGGCTGCCGTCTATGGGGTCACACAGAGTCGGACACGACTGAAGCGACTTAGCAGCAGCAGCAAGACAGAATCACAGTTCTTATAAGGGAGAGCAGGGAGACAACTGACAGGCAAAGGGCCAGGAAAGGCATCCTTAGGAAAGTGACATTTAGGTCAGGGTCCAAAGGAAGAGTGGGAGTTGACTTGGAGAAGAATGTGGGGAAAGGAGCATTCAGACATACTGACAGCCTGTGCAAAGGCCCTGTGATTAGAGGGTACAGGACTCATTTGATGAAATGGACAAAGGGTGGAGGGACAGAGGGGTGTTGTTGAGGTGCTCATCTTCCTACTATCTGGCTGATCTGAGACATGCACCATGGGATACCACTGCTTCTCGAGTCCCCTGAACGTCCAAGGGCTGCAGGATGGGTCACTCAGGCTTGAAATGGGGAGTCAGCTTTACCTTCCTTTTCTCTTGGCCCCTCACAGTCAGTTAGGGGGCACCTGGACAGTGTCTAGGCCATGGTCTGCCCCTCGGTGTTGCCCTGTCTGTGCTACTCTTGGGGACAGAGGACCCTGGGGAGGAAGGTGGTCCTGGGAAGCTCTTATCCAGCGTCCCTGGATGAGAGGAACCTGAGGGTTGCTGAGCAAGAGGACTGGCATCAAATGAGAGGCCATGGTGAGGACCACAGGAAGTGGGGAAGAGGCGTGGGAGTGGGGAGCACTGAGGCCCATGGAGGCCCATCCCATCTGAGCCACACTCTCATTGTGTGCTCTGGGGCTACTCCTTCCTCTTGTGAATAGAGTGTTGTGTGACATATCAGCCTGGGTTGTCCACTTCATGTTTCTAGGGTACCCAGCAGCCTAAAGGGGGTGTGAGCTAAAGGGGCTGTGAGAGTCTGGTCCCACCCGACTGGTGCTGTGGTCCTCTCTTGCCCCACTGTGTCTCCGTCTCCCTGCGTGTACACCTGTTATTCCCTGTTACACACCTGCTCAAAACTCTGCAAAGAGCTCCCCTTTGAGCACAAAGTAAACTGAGGCCTGGATTCCAAGGACCCTGGATTTCTAGCCTCTGACCACCATTCCAATACTCCCCTCTCAATCCTGTCCTCATCTGAACCTGACCACGGTCCCAGCCCTCTGGGCAGGACAAGATTGCATCCACCACACATGGGACCCACTGAGCCAGATCTCATCTTTGTCTAACCAATATCCAGTCCCTACTTCTTCCTGGAATTTAATTGCATGCTGCAGTGTGCCCAGGCTCAGCATTTAAATCTGTCATGGGTCTCATTCCCAGTTCTCTCAGTTCTCTTGCAGTTAGCGAAGGCTGTGTGATTCAGCTCTCTCAAAGAGACCTATCTGGGAATCTGCTGGGAGTAAGGGAATAGTTTCTTGAAAAAAGTTTTGCTTTCCTGAGAACAGGGGACACAAACAGCTGATACAACCTTTTCTTCTTCCTTTTTTGACTACAGATGTGGTGGTTGGAGCAGGAGCAGCCATCTTTGAATCACGAGGCAATGAATGATAGCAGACACCCTGTCATCTAAAGGCTATTAAACCATCACCAACAGCTGTCTACTTGTGGACTTATTATGCACACCCTTTACTCATTTAGGCCACTGTAGGCGTGTTCCTCTTGTTTTTACTGAATGTCGTTCCTGCCTGCTACATCTATCCAAGAGCCTAGCCTCACATCTCTTTCACCTCCTCCACCTCAGTGACTCTTAGCTCTCTGCTCCATTTCAGCACCATACCATATCCAAATCCTGGAACCTCTGACCCTTAGAACTACTCACACTCTGTGTCTCAAATATCTAGCACAAACTGCTCCTTTTCTGAACCAAACTCTGATCCTTTCTTATTCCTGGGGTGACTGTGAAAGAGTGCTGTTCCTTTGGAATTGGAAAGTTATTCTGGATTCTATTTGGAAAGGGTCAGGATCCACATGTAAGCTCTCATTCAGATTTCTTTCCAGTGTTCACCTGGGCTGAGCACTGCTACAACTTCCGGCATACTGCTTTTCCTCGTATTTCATGTAGACACCCCCTTCTACCGTCTCCTCCTGTAATGCAGGAGGCGCACCTAGACACAGGTTCAATCCTAGACACAGGTTCCCTGGGTTGGGAAGACCCCCTGGAGGAGGGCATGGCAATCCACTCCAGTATTCTTGCCAGGAGGATCTCATGGACAGAGGAGCCTGGAGAGCTACAGTCCATGGGGTCGCAGAGTCGGACACAAATGAAGCGACTGAGCAGTCACTCACTCACTCTATGTCTCCAAGGATGAAGTAGTCCTCTTACGGATCAAGTCCAGCCACTCCCTCCCCCACAAGCACACCCGGTTCTATTCCCTCTGGCACCTCTAGCACTTGCTGCATCTACTCCTATCTCCCTCTGCTGTTTTAACGACTCCCTCCTTGCCTTTCACCTGGAAATGTGCTGAAGCTTCCCCCCACACTCACCCACTGACCACATGCACACACCTCCCTTTGACCTAGTACTCTCCCCCTGCACTTCCTCTTTCCTTTCCTTTGGCCCTGAGCTTGGTAAAAGAGCCATCATCATTGGGTGATTCTATCCTTTGCCACTCAATTGCTTCCCATTCCTGACTCTGGTTCTGTCCCGACCAGTCTACTGTAACTATTTACAGAAGTCTCCAGGGACTTCCAGATTATCCAGCCCACTGGAGACAATTCAGTCCTTATCTTCCCGGACTGCTTTAATGCAACATGGTGACCATACTCTCATTTTTCAGACTTCTCACTTCTTTGGCTTCCAAGACCATTTCTCACCTGGCGTTATTTCTGCTCAGTCAATCACTTCCTCCAAGACTCTTTGATTGAGGGTGTTAAGATCCTAGTCTTGCCCCTTGGAGTTCTGTGTTCAGTGTGGGGCTCTTTCCTTTCCTCCTCTGTGTCATTTCTCATTCATCTTAGAATTTCCACCATTTCTATGCTGCTGATTCTCTGATACACATCGTCAGTCCTGATCCTGCCTCTAAGGCTGAAACATTTTTTTCAGTCGTCTATGGATTGCTCCTCCATGAAGACAGCGGACCACCCAGTCCAAGCTCCTGGGGGTGTGTACCCTGAGGTCTCAGCTCCTGCTCCTTCTTCAAGTCTGACTTCCTGTCTAGTCATGGCAGACTCCTTGGAATGCCGGTGCACATCATGATGGCTCACACCTTTTGAGTCTTTACACAACGCAGCTTGAAAATCCCTTCCGCTCCTTTCTTCTCCGCCTCATTCTTAACTCATCCTCAGTGCTCACCTTAGGCATCACCTCTCTGCCAGGAAGCTTTGCCTGTCTGGCATCTTCAGGCAGAGACACGTGCTGGTCTTGTGGGCATGCCCTCCACCACTGCATGCAATGCAGCCCGTCAGACCCAGCCTCTCTCTACCTCTCCATCTCTCTGTCTCTTTGTCTCTGTCTCTCTCTCCTGCAGCCTCCACCCCTTTGCACACTTGTGCGACTCTCCCCTAGCCAGCTGGGGAGGCTTCATCTTTGCATGGGGCACTGACTGCAATCTACTATGTCACCTCTCAGCTACAGCATCCCCAGGCCAGCCTCTAAGCCGGGCACTCCTGGGACTTGGGATTCACTTCCACATCCCAAGGAATGTCAGGGAGACAGTGAATGAACGATGATGACTTCAACCTGCCTCATCTTGGCTGGGCTGCCCTGCTCCTGCCACATGGAGATGCTGCTGGGGAAGCACTCCCTGCAGAAGAAGGCCTCCTTGTTCTCACTTGGGACAGTGCCCTTGCTCCGCTTTTAGCCCAGACGGCAGAGGCACCCCACCCTCAGCTTCAGAGGTACAGATTTTCATTTTATAGCCTCGCGCTCAGCCTCCATCTCTGGAGGTTAATCCCGTTCCACAGGCTGAGCCCCACGTGCTAAGCCTTCCAGTTGAAACTGGGTCCTGAACAGGCCACCCCCTCTCCTGATGATGAGCTCCCCTTCTCAGGCCCTGGCTGCCACCAGTCTCTCGCTGGGGACAACCTCAGGGCACCGTGGACAGAGAGGATCCCGGCGGGCTTTAATCCAGAGGGTCGCAAAGAGTCAGACACGACTGAGCACACACACAGTTCATCAGAGACGCTCTATACAACGCTGAAGGTCAACAGGCCCTGTGGCCAGGGTCAGGCTTACTCTGGTTCAGGGAGGCTCCTTGGCCCTGTGCAAATGTGCCTGCTGTCCCCAGGCCAGCTCTGCAGAACAAGGCACAGGGTAGTGACGCTGAACGCTGTCTCTGTTACATCCTCAGAAACCATTCCATGGCCTGCAGCCCTCCCAGGCGCGTCACACCACACAGTTGGCCCACCCAGCTCTGACTGGGGCAAGAGGCCCCTTTGAGGTCAGCCTACCGCCTGCACTCAGTTCCGAGTTAGCAGTTCGCTCACACCATAACTCCCCTGGTGTGATGGCCCCTCTAGAAAGTGCCCCATCTAGACCCACAGCTCCTTCAAAGTCCAGCCCGTGACCTCAGGATTCAAGGGTGGCTCTTGTTCAGTTGCTAAATCGTGTCCAACTCTTCGGGACCCCATGGACTGCAGCACACCAGGCTTCCCTGTCCTTCACGATCTTCCTGGAGCTTGTTCAAACTCATGCCCATTGAGTTGCTGATGCCATCCATCCATCTCATCCTCTGTCGTCCCCTTCTCCTCCTGCCTTCAATCTTTCCCAACATCAGGGTCTTTTCCAATAAGCTGACTCTTTGCATCAGCTGGACTAAGTGTTGGAGCTTCAGCTTCAGCATCAATCCTTCCAATGAATATTCATGGTTGATTTCCTTTGGCATTGACTGGTTTGATCTCCTTGCTCTCCAAGGGACTCTCAAGAGGCTTCTTCAACACCACAGTTGGAAAGTGGCTCTGGCCAAGCTCAAATGTGGAGAGGGCCTGGGCTAATCGAGATGCCCCCTCAGGTTGGCATGGAGATGGCTTTATCCCAGGTAGGTATCAGCAGCCTTTTCCCAGAGACTGAACAGGGAGTAGGAGTGGGGGAGGGTGGCAGGAGAGGAAGGATCCCCTCTACCCTCTAACTGGCTCTATTTTATATCCTATCTGCCTCCCACAGACTGGGGTACACACTGGATTGCTTTGCTCCCCTACCCTCTGCCCTCTGCTAAGCTCTTCTCTGTTTCCTGAGCTGGCTCCTCCCTTGCTTCCACACAAAACATTTTGCTAAAAAGCTCACTTAGAGGCTCGGAGGGTGGAGTGTGGGGCTGGATTAAATAATTTAGAATTCTTTATCAAGGCAATAGTCTAACTTGCAAGGCTATTTACTTTTCTCTATGGAAGTTGAATAGTACCTAGATTTTTTTTTTTAACTTTGGTAGCAAATCTTAATATTTCCCCAGGCAGACAGAGCACAGATGAAGGTGGAGGTTCAAAGTCTCACCAATATTTTTCAAAACCATTGCACACTTTTCTACTCATCCGTTCATCACATATAAAGTTCTTGCTCCCCACCAAACAAATTAATTGAAAAGTTTTGTTTGGCTGCTTGAGGAAAAGAACTGAGATCCGCCCTTTGTTTTCTGTTTCATATTTTCTGGATAATGAATGAGTCAAACGATGAATGAAAGGCTGGGGGCAGCCCTTTATTCTTGTGTCTCCAGTCCCACCGTCCCGGCTCCATATCTGGCCTCCCTTGTCACCCGCACAGCTGCCCTACATATTTCAGAAGAATGTGGGGTCTCTCCCTGTCTCTGGTTGTGGAGAAACCGTTCCCCAGGAGACGATGGCAGGATGTCAGGACACAACGGGACCGGCGGAGGGGGTGACCTGCAGTTGTCAAGGGGACACCAATGGAGGTCACGGCTCCCCTTGCACTCTGCCATCTGGACATTTGCTCAGGAAGCGGTGGAGGGGGGAGGGTGGTGGTAAAGGAGAAATAAGTCACATTTCTTCATACCTGCCTGGGATTACAGAGCATTTAGGGAGCACCTGTTGTGTGACATCTCAGGGTTAGACAGGAAGAGACAATTGTGTCCCTGGCTCCCTGGGCCTCTTTCTGTAGAAGGATGCAAAGCTCGCCCTGGAAATAGAACCACAGTAGCGCCAGCTCAGTGGCACCATCCCTGCAGCCTCAATCTTCCTCTCCCTCACCCTCTCCACCCCACTCTGCATGGGAACCCTAATGGCCCCTTTGCCAGCATCCCATCTCTGGTACCCAGCGGTTAAAAATCCAGGTCTTGGTTTCTGAGCAACCAGTTCAGGTCCTGTCCCTGCTACTTACTAGTCGTGTGACTTCTGCTGATCTCTCTGAGCCTCGATTCCCCATCTGTAAATCAGGGATCAAACTAGGACTGCCATCATGAGGTTTTGTGAAGATTAAATGAGATTGCGTTGGGAATTGGCATGCCAGGAGTCAGGGATACTGTGATTCATTACCTTCCTGGGGCCTGGAGCAAATTCTGCCTGGGCGCTCACGAACTGCTGCATAAAAAGGAGGGGATGTGCCTCTAGTTGGGGAAATAAGACCAGTCCATGAGAGAAAATAGAGGGCAAATTAAGAGCTAAATTGTGATGCAGGCCACAGTTTAGGATTTATTTGAAATAACTGATGACTTGGACAGTTAAGGAGGTATCAGAGCATGCAGAGCTGCTGACTGATGGGACCAGAAAAATCTTTAAAAAAAAAAAAAAAAAGGCTTTTAATTTTGTATTGGGATATAGCTGATTAATAGGGCTTCCCATGTGGCACTAGCGGTGAAGAACCCACCTGCCAGTGCAGGAGACATAAGAGACATGGGTTTGATCCCTGGGTAGAGGAGGGCATGGCAACCCACTCCAGTATTCCTGCCTGAAGAATCTCATGGACAGAGGAGCCTGGCGGGTTACAGTCTATAGTGTCATGAAGAGTTGGACTTGACTGAAGCAACTTAGCACACATAGCTGATTAATAATGTTGTTATAGTTTCAGGTGGACAGCAAAGGGACTCAGCCATACACATACATGTATCCATTCTCCTCCAAACTCCCTTCCCTTTCAGGCTGCCATATAACAATGAGAAGAGTTCCCTGTGCTATACAGTAGGTCCTTGTTGGTACTCCATTTTAAATATAGCGGTGTATACTTGTCCATCTCAGACTCCCTAACTATCCCTTCCCCCATCCTTCCTCCTGGCAACCATAAACTCATTCTCAAAGTTTGTGAGTCTATTTCTGTTTTGCAAATAATTTCATTTGTATCATTCTTTTGTAGATTTCACATATAAGGGATGTCATATGATACTTCTCTTCTGACTTATTTCACTCAGTATGACAATCTCAAGGTCCATCCATATTGTTGCAAATAGTACTATTTCATTCTAATGTCTGAGTAGTATTCCATTAGAGTTATGAACCACCTTGGGGACCACAAGAAACTTTGGTTAAGTGAAGATCATTCTTGCAAGGTGAACTTAGGGCAGATTCAGGCTGATCCAGCTCTGTGCAGCCCACCTGGTAGGCTCTGAAGAACTTCTACTGCCCCAGGGCAGTTTGCCCTTGAGTTTATTAAGCACCTAGTATAAGCAGAGTACATCATGAGAAACGCTGGACTGGAAGAAACACAAGCTAGAATCAAGATCACCAGGAGAAATATCAATAACCTCAGATATGCAGATGACACCACCCTTATGGCAGAAAGTGAAGAGGAACTAAAAAGCATCTTGATGAAAGTAAAAGAGGAGAGTGAAAATGTTGGCTTAAAACTCAACATTCAGAAAATGAAGATTATGGCATCCGGTCCCATCACTCCATGGGAAATAGATGGAGAAACAGTGGAAACAGTGTCAGACTTTATTTTTTTGGGCTCCAAAATCACTGCAGATGGTGATTGCAGCCATGAAATTAAAAGATGCTTACTCCTTGGAAGAAAAGTTATGACCAACCTAGATAGCATATTCAAAAGCAGAGACATTACTTTGGTGACTAAGGTCCGTCTAGTCAAGGCTATGGTTTTTCCTGTGGTCATGTATGGATGTGAGAGTTGGACTGTGAAGAAAGCTGAGTGCAGAAGAATTGATGTTTTTGAACTGTGGTGTTGGAGAAGACTCTTGAGAGTCCCTTGGATGCAAGGAGATCCAACCAGTCNGGTCCGTCTAGTCAAGGCTATGGTTTTTTCCTGTGGTCATGTATGGATGTGAGAGTTGGACTGTGAAGAAGGCTGAGTGCTGAAGAATTGATGCTTCTGAACTGTGGTGTTGGAGAAGACTCTTGAGAGTCCCTTGGACTGCAAAGAGATCCAACTAGTCCATTCTGAAGAAGATCAACCCTGGGTCCATTCTGAAGGAGATCAACCCTGGGATTTCTTTGGAAGGAATGATGCTAAAGCTGAAACTCCAGTACTTTGGCCACCTCATGCGAAGAACTGACTCATTGGATAAGACTTTGATGATGGGAGGGATTGGGGGCAGGAGAAGAAGGGGGTGACCGAGGATGAGATGGCTGAATGGCATCACTGACTCAATGAACGTGAGTCTGAGTGAACAGGGAGTTGGTGATGGACAGGGAAGCCTGGCATGCTGCGATTCACGGGGTCGCAAAGAGTCAGACATGATTGAGGAACTGAACTGAACTGAACTGAACTGAATAATGAGAAAATAGAAAAAGAAATTAAGGAAACAACTCCATTCACCATTGCAACGAAAATAATAAAATACTTAGGAATGTATCTACCTAAAGAAACTAAAGACCTATATATGGAAAACTATAAAACACTGGTGAAAGAAATCAAAGAGGACACTAATAGATGGAGAAATATACCATGTTCATGGATCGGAAGAATCAATATAGTGAAAATGAGTATACTATCCAAAGCAATCTATAGACTCAATGCTGCTGCTGCTGGTGCTGCTGCTAAGTCGCTTCAGTCGCAATCCCTATCAAACAACCAATGGTATTTTCCACAGAGCTAGAACAAATAATTTCACAATTTGTATGGAAATACAAAAAACCTTGAATAGCCAAAGCAATCTTGAGAAAGAAGAATGGAACTGGAGGAATCAACCTGCCTGACTTCAGGCCTTACTACAAAGCCACAGTCATCAAGACAGTATGGCACTGTCACAAAGACAGAATTATAGATCAATGGAACAAAATAGAAAGCCCAGAGATAAATCCATGCACCTATGGACACCTTATCTTTGACAAAAGAGGCAAGAATATACAATGGAGAAAAGACAATATCTTTAACGAGTGGTGCTGGGAAAACTGGTCAACCACTTGTAAAAGAATGAAACTAGATCACTTTCTAACACCATACACAAAAATAAACTCAAAATGGATTAAAGATCTAAACATAAGACCAAAAACTGTAAAACTCCTAGAGGAGAACATAGGCAAAACACTCTCCGACATAAATCACAGCAGGATCCTCTATGACCGACTTCCCAGAACATTGGAAATAAAAGCAAAAATAAACAAATGGGACCTAATCAAAATTAACAGCTTCCACACAACAAAGGAAACTATAAGCAAGGTGAAAAGACAGCCTTCTGAATAGGAGAAAATAATAGCAAATGAAGCAACTGACAAACAACTAATCTCAAAAATAAACAAGCAACTCATGCAGCTCAATTCCAGAAAAATAAATGACCCAATCAAAAATCGGGCCAAAGAACTAAACAGACATTTCTCCAGAGAAGACATACAGATGGCTAACAAACACAGGAAAAGATGCTCAACATCACTCATTTTCAGAGAAATGCAAATCAAAACCACAATAAGGTACCATTTCACGCCAGTCAGAATGGCTGCTATCCAAAAGTCTACAAGCAATAAATGCTGGAGAGGGTGTGGAGAAAAGGGAACCCTCTTACACTGTTAGTGGGAATGCAAAATAGTACAACCACTATGGAGAACAGTGTGGAAATTCCTTAAAAAACTGGAAACAGAACTGCTTTATGACCCAGCAATCCCACTGCTGGGCATATACACCAAGGAAACCAGAATCAAAAGAGACACATGTACCCCAATATTCATCGCAGCACTGTTTGTAATAGCCAGGACATGGAAGCAACCTAGAGGTCCATCAGCAGACGAATGGATAAGAAAGCTGTGGTACATATACACAATGGAGTATTACTTGGCCATTAAAAAAAATACATTTGAATCAGTTCTAATGAGGTGGATGAAACTGGAGCCTATTATACAGAGTGAAGTAAGGCAGAAAGAAAAACATCAGTATAGTATACTAACGCATATATATGGAATTTAGAAAGATGGTAATGATAGCCCTGTATGCGAGACAGCAAAAGAGACACAGATGTATAGAACAGTCTTTTGGACTCTGTGGGAGAGGGAGAGGGTGGGATGATTTGGGAGAATGGGATTGAAACATGTATAATATCATATATGAAATGAATCACCAGTCCAGGTTCGATGCAGGATACAGGATGCTTGGGGCTGGTGCACTGGGATGACCCAGAGGGATGGTATGGGGAGGGAGGTGGGAGGAGGGTTCAGGATGGGGAACATGTGTACACCCGTGGCAGATTCATGTTGATGTATGGCAAAACCAATACAATATTTAAAGTAATTAGCTGCCAATTAAAATAAATAAATTTATATTAAAAATAAAATAAGACAAGTTAGATACTTACAAAGATCCAGAAAAGAGGTCTGTACTAGAGAGATGGAAACAGAGTCAAGAGAGATTTTTGGATTAAAATGGCAAGCACTTGTGGACAGGAGAGATATATACTTCTTTGTGTTCACCATATACATTTTGAGTTTACAAAAGTCTGTGAGTTCCTTAAATGCTTGAGAGAAGATCCATAATCCAATAAACAGACTCACCAAGATGACATACAAACAAAGTTAAGGTGCTAGGGGAGGGCTTCCCTGGTGGCTCAGTGGTAAAGGATCTGCCTGCCAGTGCAGGAGATACAGGTTTGATATCTGTCCTGGAAGTTCCCACACGCCGCGGAGTAACTAAGCCTGCGCTCCCCAGCTATTGAGCCTGGGCTCTGGTCTGGGAACTGCAACTACTGAGCTCACGTACCGCAGCTATGGAAGGCTGTATGCCCTAGGGCCCATGCTCCAGAACAAGAGAAGCCACCAGAAGCCCATGCGCCACAACAAGAGGGTAGCCCCCACTCGCCACAACTAGAGAAAGACCCAGCACAGCAATGAAGACCCAGCACAGCCAAAAATAAATGAATAAAAATTACAAAAACAATGTTTCCTTTAAAAAAAAAGAAAAAGGTGCTAGAGGAAAACAGCTTATCTGAGGTCTGAGTTGGTAGTGCCTGGAATGGCATTCTGGCCCTGTCACCAGCTAGATGGTAGACAAGTCCCTTTGTCTCTCTGAGCCACTCTTGTGTCCCAAATGAAGGAGGTTACTGCGATGATTTCTCTCCCAGGCCTTCTCTTGGTGTCACACTCTGTGAGTCAAACCCTTGTGATAAGGGCCACCCCAGTCCTGGCCTTTCCAAGCTGAGTCATCTCTGAAACAAAGACTGTTCTGGGCTTAACCAGGAAGTGTGAGTTCAATCACTGCAGTAACTCAAGGTCAATTCTTGGAGTCGAGGCCCAGCAGGTCAGGTCCAAGGCAGATGTCAGAGGCAACTCCCTAATCACCCAAGCCTCTCCCAGCTTCTCCCCTTCCAGTGATCCAAGAGACTAGCTAGGGCTTCCACAGAAGAAAGAGCCTTCTGTTTCAGGTGTCTGGATTACTCCTAATCGGTTTTTCCTGCTTGTGTCAATTCCCACAGCCAATTATCCTGTTTCCATTGTTCTAAAGCTGCTCCCAGCACTTTACCACAAGAATGCAGGGTTCTCAGGTGGCCTTCCTCACTTCCTCTTCCCACAGCGTAGTCAGGAATCCACTTCTCTGCTGCTGCTGCTGCTGCTGCTGCTGCTAAGTCGCTTCAGTCATGTCCGACTCTGTGCGACCCCACAGATGGCAGCCCATTGGGCTCCGCCATCCCTGGGATTCTCCAGGCAAGAACACTGGAGTGGGTTGCCATTTCCTTCTCCAATGCATGAAAGTGAAAAGTGAAAGTGAAGTTGCTCAGTCGTGTCTGACTCAGCGACCCCATGGACTGCAGCCCACCAGGCTCCTCCGTCCATGGGATCCTCCAGGCAAGAGTACTGGAGTGGGGTGCCATTGCCTTCTCTGGACAAGCGCAAACCCGGCTACTCAGGGCCCAAACCAGTAGAGGGCGCCACCTCTGTCAGTTGCCAGATGCCTGCGTCTCAATGAGCGCCTTTTATACCCCCACCATGCACTTCCCCAAGTCAAGGACTCCACTCAGCAACCCCACAAGGTGGACCCAACAACAACACTATTTTCATGTGAGGTTTGGTAAAGGAAAGGTGACTCATCACAGACTGAATTTCCAGGAGGTGCCAAACTGGGATTCAACCTGAGGTTGGTCTGATTTCCAGTCAACTGTGTTCTTCCTGTGGCCAGAGTTCAGCTCTAAATAACATTACACTCAAGTGTAATGGGTGTCTACACCTGGTGTCTTTGTTACCAAGGAAGGCACAGCAAAGGTTACTTCAGGCCAAGGTACAAAAAGAGGTCAACAGATCATAATTCACCTAGACAAGAGCTCCAATGTTAGACGTTCAGGTTCTTTCCAATCTTTCCCAATAAAGTTGTGATTTACTGCTATCAGTCAGTATCACAGTGTCATGAAAATAAAGAAACCTGTGTTATCAGGCTGCCTGTCTTTGAATCCCTTTTATCACATCATAGCCAAGTAACCTTGGCCAAATGACTGAAGTCCTCTAAGCCTCAGCTTCCCATGTTTAAAAGGGGATGAGAATAATACACACCTCACTACCTTGTTATACGGAGTAAATAAGATGAAGCATGTAAAGCACTTAACACAGAGTCTGGCATATGGCGTGAGCTGGATAAATCCCAGCCATTATTATTATCATAATATCTTGGTGCATAAATCTATCTGCACTCTGATTGTTTTCTTAGGACTGGTTCCAATGAGTAAAATCACTGTATCAAAGGGTGGCTCTTCATACATAGTGCTTAATTATCTTCCAGAAGTTTCAGAGTAATTTATACACCCAACAGAAGTAAATGCAGCATCCTTCATAGCAGTGAACTCAAAAGATACATCAAATGCAGATGACTATGATACAATAAAAGATGTCTGAACACCCTTCAGTTCTCACATATAAGGACATAAACTTTCTTTTTTTTTCAGTCCTCTACAGCCATGGGAATAACCAAGGCCCAGACTGATCATCCCAAAGGCCTTTGATTTAAGAGTTAAAGAAAACAGGCTTAATTCCAAGCTCTGCCACTGACTGGCTGCAAGATTTTAAGCTAGTTTATGTCCTTCTCGGTGCCTTAGCTTTTCAACAGTTTTTTTTTTTTTTTAATAGAAATTATACCCAAGCAGTATATTTCAGTCATATTTGTTGTAATTTCATATGCAGAGTAATATGCCTGGTGATAATAGCAATAATTTTTTGTACTTTTTTCTATAAGTGACTCATATTTACAAATAATTTTTCACTTTAATATTATATACATATTGTTTCCGCCAAATTTTTCACTTTTTTTTTTAGATATTGTGTGTGCCAGCATCAAATGGAGTGTAGACCCAGCTTTACCAAAATTTGCTATGAAATCAGTAGTCATGTATGGATGTGAGAACTGGACCATAAAGCAAGCTGAGTGCTGAAGAATTGGTGCCTTTGAGCTGTGGTGTTGGTGAAGACTCTTGAGAGTTCCTTGGGCTGAAAGGAGATCAAACCAGTCAATCCTGAAGGAAATCAACCCTGAATATTCATTGGAAGGACTGATGCTGAAGCTGAAGATCCAATACTTTGGCCACCTGATGCAAAGAGCTGACTCATTAGAAAAGACTCTGATGCTGGGAAAGATTGAAGGCAGGAGGAGAAGGGGACAAGATGGTTGGATGGCATCACCAACTCAACGGACATGAGTTTGAGCAAGCTCCAGGAGATGGACAGGGAAGCCTGGCATGCTGCAGTCCATGAGGTCACAGAGTCAGACATGCCTGAGTGCCTGAAAAAAAACAACGAGGGTAAGTGACTTCACCATTCTGGGCCTCTTTCTTCTATTTGTGACAATGAGGATCTTAGGCCAGATTATCTCCAATAGCTATGATTCTATCATCTTGCCTTCTCATACATCAGGATCTGTCAACCATGGCACTACTAATACTCTGAGCCAGGTAGTGTTTTGTTTTGCTGAGGAGGGGTGACTGGCCCGAGCACTGGAAGATGTTTAGAGGTTCCCCTGGCCTCTACTACCAGGGGGCACCCCCACCCAATTTGGGAGAACTATAAATATCTCTAGACATTGCCAAACACCCCCTGAAGGTCACAATAATCCTGTCCGATTGAGAACTCCTTACAGTATACTTAGGGGTTCAGGCATCGAAAGTTAAAGGGCTAGACTCAGTGAATATCCCTTCCAATCGTAAAACTCCACAGGCCAATGAGGCTGTGACTGGTTTCAACTTGAACCCTCCTGCTGCTGCTGCTGATGCTGCTAAGTCACTCCAGTCGTGTCCGACTCTGTGTGACCCCATAGATGGCAGCCCACCAGGCTCCCCCGTCCCTGGGATTCTCCAGGCAAGAATACTGGAGT
The DNA here is from genome assembly GCA_006410635.1 of Cephalophus harveyi. Classification (NCBI taxonomy): domain Eukaryota; kingdom Metazoa; phylum Chordata; class Mammalia; order Artiodactyla; family Bovidae; genus Cephalophus; species Cephalophus harveyi. The sequence continues at coordinate 166,478 of SJYT01006504.1, read as the reverse complement.
GGGTTGCCATTTCCTTCTCCAATGCATGAAAGAGAAAAGTGAAAGTGAAGTCGCTCAGTCGTGTCCGACTCTTAGTGACCCCATGGACTGCAGTCTACCAGGCTCCTCCATCCTGGATTTTTCAGGCAAGAGTACTGGAGTGGGGTGCCATTGCCTTCTCCTACAGGCCCCAATTTGAAAGATGTCCTTGTCATTTCTAGTATCTCTTTCACCAGGTGAATGCCATGAAGAAGAAGACTGATTCAGTTCGCAGCATCTTTGCTAGAGATGACAGCTAAAATATCCCAACCACAGGCTTGGGGTCCATCTGACCCAGTCACTAGTCAAGTGTCCTTGGTCCAATTCTTTAGCTTTTCTGTTTTTTTGTTTTGTTTTGTTTTTGTTTTTTTTTTTTTCATATGTCAAATGTGGATGACATCTCAGAGCAGTTTGGAGCAGATGTATCTGGTACCAAAGCGGAGAAGGAAGAACTCCAAATGGGAAGATTTTGCTTTCATTTTTTCCCACAGAAACTAATCACCACTTGACCATTTCCCAGCCATAGCCTTGGGGTCGGAACCAGGTTTACTTTTGATGTAGGTGTTTTCAGCCAGAATGGAGGAGCAGCTTCTGGGGGAAGGAGCAGGCGGATGATCCAGTCAGCATTCAGAAGAAGGCTATGGACCAGGAGAGGGACTTGGGTTCCTGCTGAAAATGTCAGCAGAGTGCTGGGAGAGAGGAATCTGTTTAGCAGGTGTGTTTGGAATCTGGCAGAGAGCTCTGGGCCTGGGCCAGGACCACTGAGCTGCTCTGAATGCTTTCTATGTTGACTCCCTGGGACTGAGACCCAGGATTTAAAGGGGAGGACGTCTCGGGTAAACACACAACGGCCAGACAGTGGCTAGAATTTTTCCTCAGGCTTTCCGAGTCTCTTGCAGAACACCAAGAGGCCAGCAACAGGCATGTGGCCTGAGTTGGCGGCCTTCTCCCACCCTCTTCTACATCACCTGATCCGAAAGGAGCTCCAAAAATAGCTCAGAATCTGGGCCTGCCTGGGAGAGACAGAAAGATCCATTTACATGGGAAGGTGACTGCTCCGAATACCCAAGGCAGACCAATCTATGCTAATGGCTCAGTCTCCTTCCAATCTGGGATTTATATAACTGGCTCCTACCTACCCTCTGTCATTGCCAGCAGAAATGCCTGAATTATCTTAATTCCAGAATGTAAATTATTCCAATTTTGAGGCCATCATTTTAAAGCTGTCAAAGTCAATATTTTTAACAGCCTAGAAAAAAATTACAACTGTAAAGTGTCTAAACAAGTTGTGCTTGAGGTCTCAAGATAACTTCTGGTAAAACCTGTGCTGCAAGGGAGCAATACCCCACACTGATTCCTCATCAAGGGAAAAGCATCACTTCATCCCATCACCAATTTGTTGGCAGGAGAACCAATGAGATGGTCTCCTTGCATTGATCACTTTCAATCTGTTACCTTCCACTTACAGGTTAACCATTTATCTTTTGGTACTAAGAATTTTTTAAGGAAATTACATTTCTAAAAGTAGACTATTCAATACTTGGTCATGAAGAGAAGGGAAAAATTCCTGCCCTAACCTCCCTTCTTTCAAAATTTTCACTTCGTTTCTGTTTTAATTCTCGTCATCCATTATTCTCTGAGAGTTACTGTTTGCCAGGCACAGCCCTGGGGATGCTGGGAATCATGAGAATTTCCTCAAGGTAAGGGAAGAAGCTTTCAAACAAACTATCTTGTATTGGTCAGGAAAGAAAAGGCAACTACTTTTTATATTTGTGCATCTCTTTCCATCCAGGTAAATCATCTTATCTTCTTCATCCTCCCAGACAGAAACTGGGGATTGAAGGAGGTGAGCGGGGTGAGGAGCAGTGTGTGCAAAGCAGGATCACAGTCATGGTTTGCCTGTGGGGCAGAGGTGATTCGTGAGGACCTGGAGAGCTGGCCAGGTTGTAAGAAGATGGCATCACCCAGTTGGGCACCTCCACCCGCCCACTGCTCTGGACACCAGACTCAGGATCCAGGGGACAGCTCTGGAAAATCTCTGTTATGGGCCTATCTTTTATTCAGGGGCTGGAAAACACCCCATTCCTGCAGCTCTGAAGCAGGATTAATTGATTGGTCTCGTATGAACCTAAAAGCCGTTAAGAGCAAGGAGGATGAAAAGCAATTTAAATTGCTTTATTACCATTTTCTAGTAAAGTACCAGTTTAGTTCTCAGCCCTACTGTGAAGCAGCGGGTTTCCAGATATTGACTGTGCTGGCATGTGCTCCTAAAAGAGAGGAAATGCCTGGGTCTGGAAAGCAGAAACATCTGCTCAGATCTCCGGCAGGCCTACTGCTGAATCCACGGGGGTGGGAAGGGGTCCCCTCCAGGTGGCGTCGCGGCAAGCAGGAGATGGGGACGCACTCCCAACAGAGGAATTTCAGTTTGTGGGTGGAGGCTGTTTTTTTTCTTTAAGAAACTCATTCACTTAATGTAAGGACAGGATGGGGAGAGAGATTATAAATGTTTTATAAGGCATTCTATAGACTCTGAAAGAGGGCAGCCAAGATGATTATAGTCGTTATAATGATCATAACAATGGACATTGGGTCATACTTCTATATGCCAGCCCTGAGCCCTTATATCATTTAATTCTCAAACAACACTGCAAGGTAGACACTACCATAATCTTCTCTATACAGATGGGGAAATTGAAGTATATGGGAGATAAGTTACTTTCCTGAATTCACCAGTGGGTAAGTGCAGGGGTCAAACTTTAAGCCTGGCAAGTCTAGCTGCAGGTCCCTGATCTTCATCACAACCTATGGTAATAATTGCCTCACTGTGCTGGATTTGGTCACAACACACTTTTATTCTGATCCATATGGAAATGCTATGAATTGGACATTATTGTCCCCAATTTTCAAATGGGCCAGCTGTAGCTGAGAGGTATGAAGTAATATGTTCAAGGTCATGAGCATAAGAAATGTGAGTGGATTAACCCACTTTTTACCGCAGCCTGATCCTTCATTGTGATCTGGGCTATGCTTTCTCAGTGGGCTCTAGCTCAGAGTGCCGATAACAAATCAGTCAATAACAATAAGATTATTATTAACAGTTACCATTTACTGAGCACTTGCATTTTGAGAACCCCTCCCTTAGACATAAGCTTAATCCTCACAAACCCCTGTAACTCAGGTTTTTCTTCATTTTCCCTATGAATCAGAAAGGAAAACTGAGGCTCAGAGAAATGAAGTGACTTGACCAAGGTCAACAGCACTTAAGTGTAAGCCGAAGTTCTGGTTCCTAAGTACAAGTGCTTATTGATTGTCCTTTTCTCTTAAAGCAAAAGAAAAAAAAAAGGAAAAAGGGGAAAAAGAAAGGAAAAGCAAAGAAAGTGATATGTTAATATCTGAAATATTTTCAGTGCCCTAGAGAAAGTCACATGTAACAACATCTTTGCCACACATCTGTAGAACATCAAGTTCATGTGAATAGGGATTTTTGGCTTTTTCGTCCTCTTCTGTATTCCCAGCACCTAGAACAATCTTGGTAGATACTTGTTGAATGAATGAACAGCTGAATTTACTTTAGGTTGTGAATGAAACACGTTAGGAAGCTTCAGTAGTTTGCAGGAGGAGAGATTTATGACACTGCTAAGAAAAAATCCTATAGCGGGCAACAACTGATCCAAAGTAATAAGTAGTAGCTTTTCCAGTCATAAGTACTACAGACGTGTCCATCTGACCTAAATGTTTATTTTCAAGAACAGAACTCAGTGGGCTACCATCTTTCCAGTTGCTCAAACCAAAACCTGAAACCCTATTCCCACACCTTAACCAAGCTACCATCATCTCTCCCCTGAAACAATACTAGTTCTTCCCATCTTAACTCCTTGCTTCTAATTTTGGCTTCTATAACACATCCTTCATCCAACAATGAGAGCATGCCTCCTGAACTAGAAATCAGATCATGCCATATGCCCTACTGGAAAAACTTCCCTGGCGCCCATTGAAATTTGAGTGAAATACAAACTTCTCACTTTGGCCTCTTCTTTCCACTACCACCAATTTTAACCACTTCCCCACTTCTTAGCGTCTAACTATGTCCTCCCCTGCCTAGGACCTTGTACCTACAATTTTCCCTGGCTGGGTTCTCCTCCCCCAGCTCCTCTCATTCCTGGTTCTGTCTTCCTTTTTCTGGCCTCAACCTCCTGACCAAGGTTTTTTCCTCTGATCTTTCCATCAACTTCTCCATTTTCCATTGCTCACTCTCTCTCATAGAATTCTATTACTTCCATAGTTCTTACCAGGCACAATTAAAAAGTATGTATTTCCTTTTTTATTTATTCTCTATCTTCCCCCACAAGTTTGTAAGCTTGCGAAGACAAAAGACCTCCCCTGTTTTATGTGTGTTTGTTGGGGAAGGAGGAGGAGATCACCACTGACTATTAGCACCTAACTTTGTGCTTAGCTCTGCATCTGGTCTATAGTAGACATACAAAGCATTTTCTGTCCGTGAATGAGAAAAGATTATTGGAACTGGAAAAAGAATACAGAGACCCATAAACTGTAAGTATATTGACAACTAGTTCTATATGTTGGTCAATTGTATATTCCCAGCAACTTGCCCAGAGGTAGGTGTTTAATGAATGCTTGTTGAATGACAAAACAGAATGGACAGGGAAATGAACAATTATTAAGCAACTGCTATGTGTTCTATGCCATTGACATACATCATTTCATGTAATCTTTCTGATAACCATGTGTAGTAGAAACTATTATCTCTATTTTATGAATGAAAAATCAAGATTCAAAAAGTTTGACTCAAATATCAAAGGTCACCTAATGATGCATTTCCTGTTTATCATGCTGAGTGAGTCACCTCATTCAACCTGCTACTTCCATAACTAAAAAACTGAAACCAATAAAAACACTCAAGAAACTAGGCATATAAAGCAACTGTCTCAACATACTAAAGGCCACAAATGAAGAGTCCATAGCTAACATTACACTCAGTGGTGAAAGACTCTAGACGGGTGCAGTAGCCGTGAAAAACAATATGGTAACTCAACCCAGAGTTATCATACGATCCAGCAATTCTACTTCTTGATATAAACCCAAAAGAACTGAAGGCAGGGACTCAAACAGATCCTTGTATACCTATGTTCATAGCAGCATTATTTCAATAGTTAAAAGGTGGAAACAACCCAAATGTCCATCAGCAGATGAATGGATAAACAATATGTAGAATATCTACAATTCAGTTCAGTTTAGTTCAGTCGCTCAGTCATGTCCGACTCTTTGCGACCCCATGAATC
>SJYT01006504.1:143056-153253 GCA_006410635.1 Cephalophus harveyi | reverse complement strand
GATGCTAAAGCTGAAACTCCAATACTTTGGCCACCTGATGCAAAGAGTTGACTCATTGGAAAAGACTCTGATGCTGGGAAGGATTGGGGGCAGGAGGAGAAGGGAATGACAGAGGATGAGATGGTTGGAAGATGTGTATAAGAGACAGAAGATAGAGAGATGAATAAGAGAATCAACCAGGAGTAATTACATCTCAATAATAAAAATTAAAGAAAACCAGAATGAAGAAAAAAATGAAAAGAAATTATCAAAAAATGAAGGATACAAATCATTTAAATTTTTTTATTGAAGTGTAGTTGCTTTACACAAGTCTTTAATTAAAGGGGCTTAAGTGTACATACACAAAAACAAACATACTCATATAAATGCAAATCAGTGTGAAATTTTAAGATACCAGAGATAAATAGAAAATGCAAAAAGCTTCTAGAAGCAAAATGGAAGTTACACACATGGAATACATCTAAGAAGGTATTAGTCTTCTCAGTTTCAACACTGATTTTTAGACAGTGAAGCAAGTCCTTTAAGTTTGTGAGACATTTTTTAACTTAGAATTTTATATCAAGCTAAACTACCATTCAGATAAGAAAGAAAATTGCAGCAATGTTTTATATACCAAGCCTCAAAAATGTTTACCCCTTACACCTTTCCTTAGAAACTACTAAAGGATTTAATTCAGCAGAAGGAGGCCTGGGTTGGGAAAGTGGAAGTTAAAAGATTTAGGAATAAAGGAAAGTAGCTAACAGAATTTATGATGTGTGTCAAGCCTAAAGAAAACCCAACCCAGTTCAGATAAGGGATATTGAGAACTATAGGAAAGAATTTCCCAGGAAAAAAATATAGAAGTAATAGGTTTTACCTTATGTATTTAAGCATTTGGAAAAATTACCGCTTTGTGTTCAATATGTCTATTGCTATATTTAGGGGAAAAATTAGTGTCATACGTAAATAGAAAATTAAACAAAAAGAAAAAATTGAGGTGATTATGAAGCACACAAAAACCCAAAAATAATATAATAAAGAATCCATACTACTTAGCCAGGTAGTGAACTATTTAAGCAGTTCTGACAGTAATAGCCTATCTATAAATAGGTAAAAAAAAAAAAATTATATAATTACACTGGGAATCTGGAGAACTGGAAGGGAATAAATGGGTTTATAAGGGAGATAAATCCTCAAAAAACATATTAGAAATTCAATACATAGTATTTAAAAAAAGACATTTAAAATATATTATTTAGACATTTGAAGATAAATATCAAAGAAACAGAAGAGCTTAAAGTAGCTCCCTCTGAAATATAGACCAGAGATTAAAAAAAGTTGGGGCAAGGAATAATTGAACCAGAAATCAAATTGCCAACATCCATTGGATCATTAAAAAGCAAGAGAGTTCCAGAAAAACATCTACTTCTGCTTTATTTACTACGCCAAAACCTTTGACTGTGTGGATCGCAACAAACTGTGGAAAATTCTTCAAGAGATGGGAACACCAGACCACCTTACCTGCCTCCTGAGAAATCTGTATGTAGGTCAAGAAGCAACAGTTAGAATTGGGCATGGAACAACAGACTGGTTCCAAACTGGGAAAGGAGTACATCAATGCTATATATTGTCACCCTGCTTATTTAACACACATGCAGAGTACATCATGTGAAATACCGAGCTGGATGAAGCACGAGCTGGATGAAGCACAAGATGGAATCAAGATAGCTGGGAGAAATATCAATAACCTCAGATATGCAGTGACACCACCCTTATGGGAGAAAGCAAAGAGGAACTAAAGAACCTCTTGATGAAAGAGGAGAGTGAAAAAGCTGGCTTAAAACTCAACATTCAGAAACTGAAGATCATGGCATCCAGCCCCATCACTTCATGGCAAATAGATGGGGAAACAATGGAAATAGTGACAGACCTTATTTTCTTGGGTTCCAAAATCATTGCAGATGGTAACTGCAGCTATAAAATTAAAAGACGCTTGCTCCTTGGAAGAAAAGCTATGACCAACTTAGACAGCATATTAAAAAGCAGAGACATTACTTGGTCGACCAAGGTCCATCTAGTCAAAGATATGGTTTTTCTAGTAGTCATATAAGGATAGGAGAGCTGGACCATAAAGAGAGCTGAGCACTGAAGAATTGATGCTTTTGAACTGTAGTGTTGGAGAAGACTGTAAGGAAATCAAACCAGTCAACTCTAAAGGAAATCAGTCCTGAATATTCACTGGAAGGACTGATGCTGAAGCTGAAGCTCCAATACTTTGGCCACCTGATGAGAAGAACTGACTCATTAGAAAAGACCCTGATTCTGGGAAAGATTGAAGGCAAGAGGAGAAGGGAATGACAGAGGATGAGATGGTTGGATGACATCACTGACTCAATAGACATGAGTTTGAGCAAGCTCTGGGAGTTCGTGTTGGACAGAGAAGCCTGGCTTGCTGCACTCCATGGGGTTGCAAAGAGTCAGACACGACTGTGCGACTGAACTGACTAATGTAAGCTTTTGGCACTGCTTTATATTCAAACTATGTGTCCTACACACATAATTTTTAATAGAAAGGAAAAGCGGTCTCATACTTTTGCTATTACAAGTAATATTACAAAAGACTTTAGCGCCAACTGTCTCATTTGATTTTCACAAGAGTCCACTAGTCTAGAATTTACTGCTCACCCCATATTATAGATAAGGAAGCTGAGAATAAGAGAAATGAGGTGAGTTATGCCAAGATTCTAAATCCTTGCCTTTTCCTCCATCCATAAGTCAAAAACAATATTGTAATACGTGTGTATTTATAGCTCTGCCTAACTCCAAAAAGGTACTTATGGTAGCTTATAAAGATGAATATAGGGTCAGATAAACTGAACTAAAGATAAATCATTTGAGAAGACATCAAAGAAATAAGGATAGTAGGCTCAAGGGTAAAGCTAGTTTATCAAATGCAAGACAGGAAATCCTATATAACACAATAGAAATAAAAACAAATTTTGACTCTGAGCTTCCTAGCAACCAATGCTAAAAAGGAAACAAGATTAGCAAGTTAGAAGATTCACTTTGTTCACAAAGCAGAATCAAATCAGATACACCCCCAAAATAAGTAAGGAAACTCATCTATTCCTGCTGCTGAAACCAGGGAAGACTTTCACACTCTAATCTACACAAAGAAGAAACTACGTAATGTAATTAGTTTACGTTAGGACTATTCTTAAAATGTACCCTCAGGACTATTCTTAAAATGTAACATGTCAGCAATGAGTAGAATCCCTGCCCTTCGATGAAGATCAATTTTATCACCCCAAAACCCATTTGAAAAAAATAAATTAACAAGAACAGGAGGAGGAGCATCAAAACAATGAGATCTACATACAAGGAAAAATCCAAAGCACGTGGAATGCTCCCATTAGCCATGTATACATAGATGCATATATACACACACACATATATACACTGGTATGCATGAAATCTATAAAGAGTTTTAAACAACGTCCTGGCACACTCACCAAGAGAAACTAACTGAAAAATGTCTATAACCTAATGACTGACCCAGTTTTTAAATAGGATTATTCACATAAATAAGTTTAAAATTGACTTATCTTTCTAAACAGTGACATTGGTTTTGGAAGGATTGATTGGCAGTTATTCTTTCTCTTAGAAGCAACTGTTTCTTAAATCCACTCCTGATCTATGAGAACAAAACCATCTCATCTGTTAAATGTTAACTCTAAATGAAAGATGTTGAAATTGTCTTTCCCTGTACCTGCTTCAGACTTCCCTACTGGCTCAAGTGGTAAAGAATCTGCCTCCAATGCAGGGGGCGTGGGAGACTCAGGTTCAATCCCTGGGTCAGCAAGATCCCTTGGAGGAGGAAAGGGCAACCCACTCTAGTTCTTGCCTAGGAATCTCATGGACAGAGGAGCCTAGCAGGCTACAGTCCATGGGATCACAAGGAGTCGGAGATGACTGGGACCACATGTACCAACCTCCATTTTTGTCTCAAGAAGAGTCGTCCAAATACTGTGACATTGGGTCACAGTACCAAGATGCTGATGTGACTAAGCCACACTGGAGATTATGTATAAAAGATGGAAACTCTTGAGCTGTCACTGGGTATCAGGTCCTTTCCTACTGTTCTGTGGGTGAATAATGGTCACATTCCAGGGTGGTGACATCAAGGGATGACATCCAAAGCTGTCATCCTCAGAGGTGCCAAAAGTTTTCCTTTAGTTGTTAATACTTTAAGACCCTGCTGAATTCTATGCACAAACGGGAAGAACAGGCCTCTCCCACAGAGTCCAGACACAGTGCATATGGATGTACTAATGACAAGACCCAATGTTATCTCTTATTTTCTTTTGAACCATCTACTCAAAACTTCCTCCTCATATGTATCCTTTTCTTCATTCCATTCACTCCTACAAATAAATTCAGGCTCGGTGGCATTGCCAGCCTCCTGTTTTCAATGTAGCCTACGTGTTTCCAGGACAAACTAGCCTGGAAGATAGATACGGATTCTCATTAAGACAGTATTTAAGCCGGTCTGATTCTATTTGGACTCTAGCATCATCCTCATCATTCCCCCATTGATTCCCAGGAGGCCTCTAAGGGCTGTCTCGTGTGTGCTCACTTCCTCCTTCTGCCTGCTCTCATCACCTCCTTTGTCCTCCCTTCCTGGTCCAGAACTCGTTCCCAGTGTCCATCACCTTCAGTACTGTGTAAAGGCACCCCAACACAGTTGCTAGGGCACACCTTTGAAACAGCTCCCATGGACCCTCCAAAAATACAACTAACATGCTACATACAGTTCTGAAGATGCCAAAGCAGCGCTTTGCTTCCCTCTATCTTTAGTGTGCTTAAGTCAACCTATCTTTGTGCTGAAGTGGGGGGAAAGTCTTACAAGTCCCTTTGTAAGAAAAAGTATTGTGACAAGTGTAGATGCACTTATGCTTATTTGTAGCTCCCTTTTTCTCTGGAGTTCAAATAGGAATCTACAGAAGGCTAGACCAGGGGAGAATTCTGAATGGCAGACACCATCGGTGAAGGTGGGTGGACCCATCCTTATCTATACATTCAAAGCTTTGGTATGGGAATAACCATCTGTAACTGTAGAATGAAGGCGCTTATGCTGGTTCATAAAACAAAGATGAGTCTATCCCATCAGACTTCCAAACTAACCAGCCATGTCTGGATCTTAGGGGGAACCAGATTTGACTCAAACTATCTTTACAATACACACTGCTTAACAAGCATCTTCGCGTACTTGTGCTAGTTCCTTCATTTAATACAATAGTCCTGGAAGTAGAATATTATTCTGTCCACTTTGAAGGTGACAGCTGAAGCTTGTCCATTCCTGATCATCTCTGGAGCCCTTCTCTGAGGCTGCGGAGGCCTGGACTGTGCAGGGTCTATCCCAGCCCAGTGCTGGACACCACATTAGACCATATGGCAGGATCCAAATGTACCCTTGAGAAAGTACAATCGTAGAGAGAGAAATGGAACCTAGACACAAATCAAACTATTAAAATGTCACATAATTGATACACAGAGTACTGTAGATATGCTGGGAGTAAGGGAGAGTGAAAATTATGCCACACAGAATGGTCAGGCTTTAAATGGCCAAGTGCTATTCATTCATTCACTCAACAAGCAGAAATTGAACATCTCCTCCAGGAGAGGAACTGCACTGGACACGGAAATCACAACCATATAAGGAAACTCACAGTCTAATAGAGAAAGAACCATTGCACTGTATTCTTAATTTCCTAGAGCTGCCACAAGAAATCTCCACATACTAGATGGCTTAAGACAACAGAAATGTATTCTCTCGTAGTTATGGATGCTAGACTTCCAAAATCAAGGTGCTGGACTTCCAAAATCAAGGTGCTGATGGGGTCATGCTCTCTCTGAAGGCTCTAAAAAAAGAATCCTTCCTTGCTTTTTCCTAGCTTCCAGTGGCTACCAGCAATCCTTGGTGTCCCTTATTGCTCTATCACTCCAACCTCTGCCTCTCTCCTCACCTGGCTTCTTTCGTGGGCATCTTTGCATCACCTTCTTCTCTCTGGGTCTTCCTATACCTTTCTTACAAGGACACCAGTCAATGGATTTCAGGCCCATCCTTTGACCTTAACTAGATCTACCAAACCCTATTTCCTAATAAAGTCATATTCTGAGGATCCGAGTGGACACAAATTTTGAAGGAATATTATTCAATCCAGTATACCCACAATCAACAAAACTCAGCAAGTGCCAGGTAGGGAAAGAAGCACATCGTGGTTATGGAAGCACATGGATTAAGATCTAATTCAGACTCAAGCAAATCAGGAGAAGATCAGAAACTGGGAAGATGGTGAGATGGTGAATGTGTAAACCCAGAGATCACGTCTAGTGGGACAACCTGGAGGCTTCTCCCCAAACACATCCACCTGAAATTCCTCTTTCCATATCTCTAACTCTTCGTTTGTCAAAGTCAAGCCCCAAACCTACCTCCTCCGTGAAACTTTTCTGATTTCTCTCTCTTGGAATTAATCATGCCTTTCTCTGCATTTCCCTGGCTTGACCTTATTAAGAGAATGAACACTATAGCGTACATCAAAGGTCTTCTATGAACCAAGAATGTGCTAGTTACCTTCACGTACCCAGAAATTCCTCAAAAGTGGAATCCTGATCTTAGAAGTGGATAAACTGACTCAGAACACACAGAGCCTTGTCAGTCTGGCCCCAAAGGTCAAGCGTGATGCTTTGATGCCTGTGCTTCCTGTCAGGGACTTGGTACAGTCCTAGGCCCCTTCTGCTCCCCGAGGACAAAGTGAGCTACTCCTGGTGTGGACAAAACGCCCTTAGGACACAGCTGAATGTCCCATCAGGTTGAATGCCCACAGAGGTCGTGAAGGTCAGTAAGCCACTCATTGCTCTCTGCATCCTCAGTGCGCTCAGTCCAATCCTTCTTTCCTCCCAGGAGAAAACCAGGCCAGTAGGGAGTGTTTGCACCCAGAAAAATCCATCTCATAGCAAACATTCCTCCAGTCCCCAAGGATTCCTCATAAGAGCTCTTCACTGCACCCGCTCCCAGGGCAGACAACGTGCTAAAGCAGCTGTTTAACACGAGAGGCTCCAGGTCCCCAGAGACCTGAGACAAGCTCCTGAGACATGCAATATGTCTCCATTAGCCGAGCAACCAGCTCAGGGTGTTTTCTAATTCCATATTCCTGAGTTCATTAGCTGCAAGCAAGCCTGCCAGGAACTCAGGGCTCACCAGCTTTCCAAACGGAGGAGAGAGTAATGTGTCACACAGATTGCCCTATAGGTCTGTTTTTCCTGGGACCCCATGCCAGAGAAGCTTGTCTACAGAACATGCCTGGATATTCATGCTGAGTCAGTCGGGCCAGGTGAATAAGCGGGAAAGGCCATAGAGGAAAGGCACAGACTGGGCTGCTGGATGGGTTCTGAGAGGGAAAGAGGGCAGCCATCCAGTCCCGAGGTCCACAGGGCAGTGGTGAGGGCGGGGAGGAAGAGAGGGGATACAGTACATCACGTAGGAGTGCAAACTCCACAGTCAGACGGAACTGGTTCTGAATCCTGGCACTGCCACTTAGCAACTCTCTGACCTTAGGCAACTTACATAACCTCTTATTCCCCAGAGGTAATAAAAAGAACCTCCAGATTGTCCTGAGGATAGAATGAGATAATGCTTGCAAAGCTCTTAGCACACAGCAGTCTGGCCCAGGATAAACTATAATTAATGTTCTTCGCAGGTTGATTCCAGTCTCCAGGGGAAGGTGGGCCCTAGGCTGGTGAACAGTGACCACCCATCAGAAATGCCCAGAGACTGAACTCTCCCTCACTCCAGGTTCTCCTTCTAGGCCACAACAATGTTTAAATAAACCAGTGTAGGGTCAGGGTGTGTATCATCCAACATGATGGCCACAGCTACATGCAGCTATTGAACAAGTGAAGTGTGGCTGGACTGTCAAGATAAGTCATGATCGTACAAGTCATAAGTGTCATAAGTGTCCAATTTGCTTGGGATTTGAAAGATTTAGTATGAAAAAAAATTAGTTGAATAGCTCATTAATACTCTTTATTATATTGCCTTCATGTTGACATGATAATACTTTAGTTACATTGGGTTAAATAAAATATATCATTAAGATTAATCATCCATTTCTTTCTTACCTTTTTCTTTTTGTTGTTGTTGGACTTTTTTCCTTTTTTTTTTTTTTTTTTGGTTACACCACATGGCATGCAGGATCCTAGTTCCCCAACCAGGGACTGAACATGCCCCCTGCTGTGGAAATATGGACCACTGGACCACCAGGAAATTCCCACCTATTTACTTTTTCCAATGTGGCTTGCATGCATAGCTCACATTAGCTTTCTACTGAACAAGTATTCTAGCCAAGATCCAACTCCAGTATTAGGGGAAATGGAGCATCATTGGGAAACCAAGGCAGGTAAGGTCTGAGCTAGCACACTGTCCAGGCCCAGCTCCCCTGTTAAAAGAGATGATGGCAATGACAGTAAGACATGTATCAGACCCATCTCCTGATGGGGAAGAAGGCTCTGTCAAAGGGCCAGCTCTGCACAGGGCTGGCTCTATGACTGAGTAAGACGGAGCTGTGAGCTTCAGGACCTGCACTGGGCAGAGAGTTACCATATTTGGGATTGTTTATAAATCTGGTAACAGGTAGGGCCATCACTTCATGGCTAATAGATGGGGGGGAAATGGAAAGAGTAACAGGCTTTATTTTATTGCACTCCAAAATCACTACAGATGGTGACTGCAGCCACAAAATTGACACTTGGTCCTTGGAAGAAAGCTATGACAAACCTAGGCAGCAGAGACATCACTTTGCCAACAAAAGTCTATATAGTCAAAGCTATGGTTTTTCCAGTTGTCATATATGGATGTTAGAGTTAGACCATGAAGAAGGCTGAGCATCAAAGAATTGATGTTTTCCAAATGTAGTGCTGGAGAAGACTCTTAAGAGTCCCTTGGACTAGTTAGAACTCTCCAAGTGAAGGTGATGTGCTGACAGAGGGCTGCTGCAACCAGGACCTTCTGGAAGATTCTGCCTGGTTTTAAAGAAATATTTCAACCAAGACACAACTTCAAAAGTGAGTTTCTGATGGCAATACCAGAATGTTCTCAAAAAGGTTCTAAAATTGGGACACAGTTGGTCTGCTACAGAGCCCAGAAGATGACCTTCCTGACAACTCCCCCAAAGGGGCTGTTGCTGCTGGTCTAGCGACCACCCTTGAAGAGTCACTGCTTTAATATGCACACCAGAGATACAGCACTTGAAGAACCATTGCTCGAGAGAGATGGGAAAAGAACAGAGGGTGTTTGATCCAGAGAAACAGAATGGGCAAATTTGAGAGGGGGCGGTCCTAAGATGGCAGAGGAATAGGACGGGGAGACCACTTTCTCCCTCACAAATTCATCAAAAGAACATTTCAACGCTGCGTAAACCTCACAAAACAACTTCTGAATGCTGGCAGAGGACATCAGGCACCCAGAAAAGCAGATCATTGTCTTCAAAAACAGTGAACCTCTCTGGGTGTCCCTCAATGTCGAGAAACTTTTCATCTCTAACCTAGATGTTTTATCATCGGTGCTGTATAGATGGAGAAATCTTGAGGTGACTGTAAAAATAAAACTGAAAACCAGAAGCAGGAGACTTAAGTCCAAATCCTGATAACATCAGAGAACTCCTGACTCCAGGGAACATTAATTGATAGGAGCTCATCAAACGCCTCCATACCTACACTGAAACCAAGCACCACTCAGGGGCCAACAAGTTCCAGAGTAAGGCATACCACGCAAATTCTCCAGCAACACAGGAGCACACCCGTGAGCTTCAATATACAGCAGCTCAAAGTTACTCCAAAACCATTGACGTCTCATAACCCATTACTGGACACTTCATTGCACTCCAGAGAGAAGAAATCCAGCTCCAGCCACCAGAACTCCGACACAAACTTCCCTAACCAAGAAACCTTGACAAGCCACTGATACAACCACACCCACAGCAAGGAAACTCCATAATAAAGAGAACTCCACAAACTGCCAGAATACAGAAAGGCCACCCCAAACGCAGCAATATAACCAAGATGAAGAGACAGAGGAATACCCAGCAGGTAAAGGAACAGGATAAATGCCCACCAAACCAAACAAAAGAGGAAGAGATAGGAAATCTACCTGATAAAGAA
>SJYT01006504.1:73584-126215 GCA_006410635.1 Cephalophus harveyi | reverse complement strand
GAACCAGAGATCAAATTGCCAACATCCACTGGATCATGGAAAAAGCAAGAGAGTTCCAGAAAAACATCTACTCCAACAGTCCACTGTGGCTATTTTTAAAAGTACTTTTTCTATTATACAAACTTTAAAAGTCCTTGTTTTCTATCTTTTTTGATGTTATGGATAGCCCTTTCAGATACCAACATAGAACAGCTTTAAAGTGATGCTATTCATTTCCCTCACTCAACACCATCCACCAGCAGACATGTCTTGAGATCTATGGCAGGGAAGGTAAGAGGAGAAAAACATCCAGCCCCTGACTTCAAGATGTGTACTTTCAAGCTGAAACTCTATGGTAATTATCACACAGAACATCTCGAAAACCTCTCATGTTGTTACTGGAAAGGTAGCATTTCTGAATTCAGGGAAGAGCTGATGTGGTCAAGTAACTCAAAAGAAGTTGGGACTTGAGGAAGGATTCAGTGGGTATACAAGGGTTGAAAGATACACAAGATGGAAGCTTCCATCAGGCAGTGGGGAGCATGTAAGTGATAGAACATCTAAGTCAAGACAAGTTGCTGGAAGAAATATTGCTGCACACTAGTGACACTTTCCCTCATTTTCCAACATCTTTCTAGTGCACCATGCTGAGAACCCTAGAAAATCCCAGAAAACATGTATCAGACCACATGTTTCTACCTCAAGCTCATGAGTCCTTATCAGTTCAGCTCAGTTGCTCAGTTGTGTCTGACTCTTTGCGGCCCCATGAATCGCAGCATGCCAGGCCTCCCTGTCTATCACCAACTCCCGGAGTTCACTCAGACTCACGTCCATCGAGTCCACGATGCCATCCAGGCATCTCATCCTCTGTCATCCCCTTCTCCTCCTGCCCCCGATCCCTCCCAGCATCAGAGTCTTTTCCAATGAGTCAACTCTTCGCAAGAGGTGGCCAAAATACTAGAGTTTCAGCTTTAGCATCATTCCTTCCAAAGAACACCCAGGACTGATCTCTTTTAGAATGGACTGGTTGGATCTCCTTGCAGTCCAAGGGAGTCTCAAGAGTCTTCTCCAACACCACAGTTCAAAAGCATCAATTCTTTGGCGCTCAGCTTTCTTCACAGTCCAACTCTCACATCCATGTATGACCACTGGAAAAACCATAGCCTTGATTAGACCTTACCATACCCCAGTAATTCTCAAATGGTGATCCCACAAAATGATCATCTATCATGAGTTGGACTAATGAGTTCTGCATCTAAAGCCTGGTCTTTTTCTAATTGTTGAGGAAAAACATCAGTGAATAAATTTTCTTTCCCTTTTGAGTTTTTCTTCTCTACATTTTAGTCTTTTTACTCAAGTATCCACTCAAATATTAACAACAAAATTATAAGTTGCAAGTAAATGTTAATAGAGAAAATAAGCAATAGTCTACACTGAGCTTTTCTTTGTTTACATTTGTTCTTTCATTAACAAGTAGTCATGGAGGTAGGAATTCAGGCTTTGGAGCCATTTTGCTTGGGTTCACACTTCTGCTTCACTACTCATAAACTGTGTTCTTCCTTGAGAAAGTTATTTAACCTCTCAGTTCCTGAGTTTTCTCACCTGTAAAACTGGGATGCTTATAACATGATTTCATGGGGTTGGATTTGAGAATTAAATGAGTACATATACACACACAAATAAACACATTATATATTATAAGCATTAGGAATAGCTCTATCATCAGGAACATTTATGACAATGAAATAATACTAATATTAATAATAGCTAACATGCTTCCCTAGTAGCTCAGATAGTAAAAGAATCTGCCTGCAATGCAGGAGACCCAGGTTCAATCCCTTGGTTGGGAAGATCCCTTGGAGAAGGGAATGGCTACCCACTGCAGTATTCATGCCTGGAGAATTCCACAAGAGGAGCCTGATAGGCTACAGTCCATGGGGTCACAAAAAGCTGGACAGGATTGAGCAACTAACTCTTTCCTTCACTTCTGCTTTTAGTATACATTAGGCATTGCTGTTGCTGTTGCTTAGTCACTACATCTCATCTGACTCTTGAAACTCCATGGACTATAGCCCACCAGACTCCTCTGTCCATGGGATTTCCCAGGCAGGAATGCAAGAGTAGCCAGGGGATCCTCCCAACCCAGGGATCAAATCCACGTCTCCTGCACGGGCAGGCAGTTTCTTTACCACTGAGCCACCAGGGAAGTCCATATCAGCTGTTGTCAGGCACTAACTAATTTATTAATAAATGGTAGCTATTATTATTATTGGGCTTCCCTGGTGACTCAGTGATAAAGAATCCGCCCACAATACAGAAGATGTGGGTTCAATCCCTGGGTTGCAAAGATCTCCTGGAGCAGGAAATGGCAACCCACTCCAGTATTCTTGCCTGAAAAAAATTCCATGGATAGAAGAACCTGGCTGGCTACAGTCCATAGGTTTGCAAAGAGGTGGACACAAATTAGCGACTAAACAACAAAAACAATTACTATTATTATCATCATTCGTGTTGTTGTTTTATTAAAGCGTTGTTCCTAATGCAAATAATGGAAAGAAAGGCATCATTATTCTATAGTGCTCTGAAACCGTCTCCATGACCGTCATGTTCTCTGCCACCTTAAAAACATTCAGAAGCCTAGCATTGCTCATCAAGGAGGCTGATGTCATTCTTCCTTTCCGAACACTTTCATACCAGCAACTTTTCATCCACATTTCAAAATAGAACATTTGCTTCTAGTTGGATGAAAATCCCTGTTTTGAAGCCAGCAAGGCATCCAGAACTCATGGACTGTTCCAGTGTAGGCTAGATAAGGAGGAGAAACCCTAGAGGAAAATGCCTAAGATTTTCTACTATTGCTGCTATCTGGGGGTCCTTTATGCATTTGTTTCAGAAGGGTGCAATTATGTGTAGTTATGTAGTTCTCCAAAGTAACATATTTTAATGTTGGAATCATGGTCAGAGCTTCTTTCTATGGCTTTGAATCCTGTCACTCCTCAGGAGTTCTTATTAAAATGGAGAAAATGGAACAAGATGCATTGCAATTCCATTTAAAGATTCTCTCAGTAAGCAAATTAATCCTGACATCGCCCTGAAACTGAGTACATTCTGTGCTTAAATGATTACTCTGGGCGATACTTAAAAGTCCTTAACCACCATGCTTCTTTGGAGAACTCATGTGCTAGGAGGCTTTCAGTCAATCCCCCACCAACCAGATGGTAAGGATTCTCACAGATTCTCTTTTCCCTAAGGCAAGGGTATGAAACTAAATGGCCAAATTATTAAAGCAGCACTTGTCTTCTGATTATGAGTCCTAGTTTAGAGACGGACATATTACAAATCCAGTCAACACCTTGCCAAGGGCGTAGCTATTTGCACCGCAGAGGTGTCTCTTTTGTCTCATGACTGCAGATTTGGGGATTTACTGATGTAGATATTTGGGGCTTCTGTGGTGGCGCTAGTGGTAAAGAACCTGCCTGTCAATGCAGGAGACATATGAGACATTGGTTTGATCCCTGGGTTGGGAAGATTCTCTGGAAGAGGGAATGGCAACCCACTCCAGTATTCTTGCCTGGAGAATCTCATGGACAGAGGAGCCCGGTGGGCTAAGTTCTATAGGGTCTCAAACAGTCGGATACGAATGAAGCAACTTAGCACACACATGATGTGTGCATTTCAAGACTCTCCTGTTGCAAGAGACTGCAGTGAATCCACTTCTGTCAGGTCTCACTGAATTGAAACAATGAGGTCAATTTTGATGGCCCAAGGCAAAAATCTCTACATCGTCAATATGGCTGCATGATTAAGTATCCCAGAAAACAAGGGCATAGCCTCCACAAGCAGTACTTCCTACAATGCACAGACAAAAACCTTTAAATAACTGACTTCCCAGATCAAGAAAAGTACTGGGACCAGGATCTCCATAATTAATTTCAGATATAACAAACCCAAGCAAACTGCAGAGACTCACATTAAAACTGTGCTCACAAATCAAGCAACGTGAAGTGCAAGCTCTCCAAAAGAAAGGACATTATTAGCCAAGCATGCTTTTCAGAATCCATTAGACTGGAATCCAGTGCCCACAACCTGTCATCAAGAGTTCTTGATTATCAGAAACAGTGAATGTGTTAGGTTGGAAGATATTCATGGAATATAGGTCAAGTTGCTTTTGATAAATACTTAAAAATAGTGGCTACTAATTCTAAAGGCTTCATATCAGGCATTTTTTAAAACAGATATTATATCCAACCTCATGATAACTTTGCAAAGTGAGTGCCATTATCCCCAAGTGGAACATGTAAAGGTTAGGGGTATTGGGTCATCCTCTGAAGGCCTAAGACATAGCAACTGGCAGAACCAGGAAAACTCAGGTGTGTTCCATGCCAAACCGTGCTTACTTTCCTACCTACTGAACTGCTTCCCCAGTGTTTGCATGGTGTTTGTCTGTATAGCAATTGCCTCCTTGACTTCAGTCAATAGTTCTCTGATGTAAGTATTAATATCTTTGTTTCAAAGAGGGAAGCTAAGGTTCAGGAAGATGAGGGACCCCTAAATGTCACATAGATAGTAAGTGGCAATTGTCTTCCAATGGTACCACAGTGTATCTGTGCTAGAATTACCAACAGAACTCCATCACCAACCAAGAGAGTAAGATTCAAATAGGACTGAGTTGTGGTAGATCCTTAATCAGACACATTCCATTTAACTTTTTTCAAAGTCTGTTGCCATGGTTGTTAAGACCAGCATGCATTCCTTGAGATTACAACAATCTCACAGCTGACGATGCTAGAAATTGCATTGTGAGGTGTCATTACACGGGGAGTGAAACCAAAGAAAAAAGAAAAAGAAAATTTAGTTTACCAACAAGCTTTAGCATCCAAGGCCACTGTTCCATTTGGAATTGTATTTAAATGTTTTTACCTTTTATAATAACCTACATGGGAAAAGAATTTGAAAAAGACAATACAAATAGAAAGTTAGAAATTATATATATGTATAACTGAATCACTTTACTGTACACCTGAAACTAACACAGCATTGAATTATATTATAATAAATCAACTGTACATCAATAAAAATCAATTCAAAAAACAAATATTTTTACCAACCTTTACTATTATTATTATTATTTTAAAAGTGCACGGCCTTTATAGAAAGAAATATTAAATATAAAAGAGTAGAAAAAATGCAGGAAGCTCATAGTTCCAGCATTCCAAGTCAACTACAATATCAATTTAGGGTTGGGTTTTCTTTTTTTATGCTCTTTTTAATATGTATATATAATTTTATATATCTTATAAACTTGTGATTATACTGGGCTTATAACCTGACATCTTACATTATAACATGGGCATAAACAATGCAAGGTTAATGGCTGATTAATTATCCATTGAGCATGGTTACCATGATTTGTGTAATATTTTTCTCAACAGAATAGTCTTTCAGTTTTTACCAACTGATCTCTGTTATAAAGAACATTTTGGGCAACTCCTATTGCTGCCATTAGCTATGACTCTGGAGTGATTTTAAAATATATCACAGCCTAATCAAGCTTACAAGTTTTGTACAGCAAAGGAAACCATAATCAAAATGAAATGATTATGAACATAATCATATATCTATCTATAGAACCATATATATATATATTTATAATCTATATAACCATATATCTATAGAACAGGAGAAAACTTTTGCAAACAATTCCACTGACAAGGGCTTAATCTCCAAAATATATAAATAGCTTATACAACTTAACACCAAAAAACAAAGCACTCAATCAAAAACTGGGCAGAAGACCTAAGCAGACGTTTCTCCAAAGAAGAAATACAAATGGCCAATAGGCAAATGAAAAGATGCTCAACAGTGCTAGTTTTTAGAGAAATGTAAATCAAAACTGCAGTGAGGTACCACTTCACACTGGTCAGAATGACCATCATTAAAAACTCTACAAATAACAAATGCTGTAGAGAGTGTGGAGAAAAGGGAACCCTCCTGTACTGCTTGTGGGAATGTCAGTAGGTACAATCACTGTGGAAAGCTACATGGAGGTTCCTCAGAATATAAAAATAGAATTACCGTATGATACGGCAAGCCCGCTCCTGGACATGTATCCAGACAAGTGTGTGTGTGTGTGTGTGTGTGTGCGCGCGCGCGTGCGTGCGTGCGTGCGTGCGTGTTAGTCGTTCAGTCGTATTCAACTCCTTGCAACCCCACAGACTATAGCCCACCAGGTACTCTGTCCATGGAATTCTCCAGGCAAAAATCCTGGAGTGAATTGCCATTCCCTTCTCTAATCCAGATAAAACTGTAATTCAAAAAGATACGTGTATCCCTCTGTTCTAGCAGCACTACTCAAAATAGCCAAGACATGGAAACAATGTAAATGTCCATCAACAGATGAATGGATAAGAAAGATGTGGTACATATGTACAATGAAATTCTACTCAGCCATAAAAAAGATCAAAACAATGCCATTTGCAGCAAAATGGACGCAACTAGAAATTATCATACTAAGGGAAGTAAGTCAGAAAAATAAATACTATATGTAATTTATATGTGGAATCTAAAAAGTGACACAAATGAATCTATGAAATGGAAACAAAATCATAAACTCAGGGAACAGTTGACTGGTGATTGCCAAAGGGAAGGAGCCTGGGGAGGGGGGAACGTTAAGTGGAAAGTTGAGGTTAACAGATGCAAGCTTTTATATATAGAATGAATAAACTACAAGGTCCCACTGTACAGTACAGAGAACTATATTCAATATCCTATGATAAAACTTAATAGAAAAGAAGATTTAAAAGAATGTAGATAAATACATATATGTATAAATGAATCACTTTGCTGTACAGTATAAATTAACAAAACATTGTAAATCAATTATTCTTCAATAAAAATATTAAAACTGAAAAATAAAAAAAGGATATTGCAATGGGCATCTTTATGCACAGGGTTTATTTTTTCAACATTTAGGCTTATTTCATTGCAAACTCAGAAATGGAATTAATGATCAGTTTTAAGACTCTTAGCAGATGTTATCAAATCATTTCTCTAAATGAATACTTTGTATGATTTCAGTACCTTTAGACCATGAAATTTTTACACTTGGTCTTGTGTCCGTGGATATCTTTCCTAGTTTATAGTTTATGGGAACTTGAATAGAATTTGTATCCTACTGGTGTGTGAAAATTGCATAAATCTTAATTATGTTGAATAGGTTTATAGAGCTTTTCAAATCTACTATATCCTTCTACTTCTCTGTTTATTCATTCTATTAATTTTTGAGGGTTTGATATTGAAACTCCAACTAAAAATCTTAGTTTATCTACTTAGAAAATAATTATAATATATAGTAGAACTATATGTAATTTTGTTCTGTATTTTCCAAGCCTCCTGTTTTAGAAAATAATTATAATATATAGTAGAACTATATGTAATTTTGTTCTGTATTTTCCAAGCCCCCCATTAATGTATTATCATATTTTTTACAATTTAAAAAATAAAAGAGAAAAAAATTATTTCTCTAAATGTATTTCCCACTTGCAATATCATATCTTTTGAATATCCCAATTAAAACAAGTTGACAGAAAATTTCCCAAAATATTCTCTGCAAAACTATGAGTCTATCTCACTCATTATGAATTTAGCCATTGCACCAATTAATTCTTATGCTAGAAATCATCTATGGCCCCAAAGAAAAAAACTGAAGACTTTCCAACAGATAATGTGTTCTCAGAGCCGTGCTACCCTTTTGGCCATGTCCTTCCCTTCATTATTGCCTAATAGTTGGGCACTGTGGAGAATGCAGCTGTATCCACAAACTCTTAAGCAGAAACCCAGATACAATATTTTTTGGCATTCTATTTCTGGATGTTCTTGCTGGTGGTGGGGACATTGCAAAGCCTTGCCTTGTGCAAGTGGATCAACATCTGATCTTCCATGAAGCACCTGTCACTCAGGAAAGGTCATTTCAGGTTACAAGCCTTCACTTTGGAATTTCTTTTCGTCATAAAATTTTCCAATGTCAGGATATCTTGGAAGAACTATACCTTAAAAGAAATGAGTTGGGGCTACAGTGAGTCTTCAAAAAGGAGGACTGATCTCTGAAAGGATAGAAAACTGTATTTGCCAGAATCCTGCTCTGGGCTGGGGAGTTGGAGGAATAATCCCAGGACAAAGAAAGAGGAATGGAAAGATGAAAGGGCAAGGAATACAGAGCGAGGGTTAGAGACTGAGAATGGTAGATTGAATTGGAAATGGAAAGAAGGGAAAAATTTTATATTATTGGATGATGAATGAAGAAAAAAAATAACATATTTTGCTAAATGATATACAGTGTAAACCCCTGGGGTAGTCCTTCAAGAAAAGATATTAAACATCCACATCACTTGCCAGTCTTTAGAGTTAAATTGATAGTGGTTTGGGGTGGTGAAAAAGAAATGCAAAAAAGGCAAAATGGTTGTCTATGGAAGCCTTACAAATAGCTGTGAAAAGAAGAGAAGTGAAAGGCAAAGGAGAAAAGGAAAAATATACCCATTTGAATGCAGAATTCCAAAGAATAGCAAGGAGAGATGATCGATGCAAAGAAATAGAGGAAAACAACAGAACAGGAAAGATTAGAGATCTCTTCAAAAAAATTAGAGATAACATGAGAACTTTTCATGCAAAGATGGGCACAATAAAGGACAGAAATGGCATGGACCTAACAGAAGCAGAAGATATTAAGAAGAGGTGGCTGCCTTACAAATAGCTGTGAAAAGAAGAGAAGTGAAAGGCAAAGGAGAAAAGGAAAAATATACCCATTTGAATGCAGAATTCCAAAGAATAGCAAGGAGAGATGATCGATGCAAAGAAATAGAGGAAAACAACAGAACAGGAAAGATTAGAGATCTCTTCAAAAAAATTAGAGATAACATGAGAACTTTTCATGCAAAGATGGGCACAATAAAGGACAGAAATGGCATGGACCTAACAGAAGCAGAAGATATTAAGAAGAGGTGGCAAGAATACACAGGAGAACAATACAAAAAAGATCTTCACGACCCAGATAATCATGATGGTGTGATCACTCACTTAGAGCCAGACATCCTGGAATGTGAAGTCAAGTGGGCCTTAGGAAGCATCACTATGAACAAAGCTAGTGGAGGTGATGGAATTCCAGTTGAGCTATTCCAAATCCTAAAAGATGATGCTGTGAGAGGGCTGTACTCAATATGCCAGCAAATTTGGAAAACTCAGCAGTGGCCACAGGACTGGAAAAGGTCAGTTTTCATTCCAATCCCAAAGAAAGGCAATGCCAAAGAATGCTCCAACTACTGCAAACTGCACTCATCTCACACGCTAGCAAAGTGATGCTCAAAATCTTCTAAGCCGGGCTTTAACAGTATGTGAATCGTGAACTTCCAGATGTTCAAGCTGGATTTAGAAATGGCAAAGGAACCAGAGATCAAATTCCCAAAATCTGTTGGATCATCGAAAAAGCAAGAGAGTTCCAGAAAAACATCTGCTTTATTGACTAAGCCAAAGCCTTTGACTATGTGGATCACAACGAACTGTGGAAAATTCTTCAAGAGATGGGAATACCAGACTACCTGACATGCCTCTTGAGAAATCTGTATGCAGGTCAAGAAGCAACAGTTAGAACTGGACGTGGAACAACAGACCGGTTCCAAATAGGGAAAGGAGTACATCAAGGCTGTATACTGTCACCCTGCTTATTTAACTTATATGCAGAGTAGTACATCATGAGAAATGCTGGACTGGATGAAGCACAAACTAGAATCAAGATTGCTGGGAGAAATACCAATAACCTCAGATATGCAGATGACACCACCACCCTTATGGCAGAAAGTGAAGAACTAAAGAGCCTATTGATGAAAGTGAGAGTAAAAAAAGTTGGCTTAAAACTCAACATTCAGAAAACTAAGATCATATAACAACTGGTCCCATTACTTCATGACAAATAGATGGGGAAACAGTGGAAACAGTGAGAGAATTTATTTTTGGGGTCTCCAAAATCACTGCAGATGGTGATTACAGCCATGAAATTAAAAGATGTTTGCTCCTTGGAAGAAAGGTTATGACCAATTTATACAGCTTATTAAAAAGCAGAGACATTACTTTGCCAACAAAGGTCCATCACTTTCACTTTTCACTTTCATGCATTGGAGAAGGAATTGGCAACCCACTCCAGTGTTCTTGCCTGGAGAATCCCAGGGACAGGGGAGCCTGGTGGGCTGCCGCCTATGGGGTCGCACAGAGTTGGACACGATTGAAGCGACTTAGCAGCAGCAGTTAAAGCTTTGGTTTTTCCAGTAGTCATGTATGGATATGAGAGTTGAACTATAAAGAAAGCTAAGTGCCGAAGAATTGATGCTTTTGAACTGTGGTGTTGGAGAAGACTCTTGAGACTCCCTTGGACTGCAAGGAGATCCAACCAGTCCATCCTAAAGGAAATCAGTTCTGAATATTCATTGGAAGGACTGATGCTGAAACTGAAACTACAATAATTTGGCCACCGGGGGTGAAGAACTGACTCATTTGAAAAGACCCTGAAGCTGGGAAAGAATGAAGTCCGGAGGAGAAGGGGATGACAGAGGATGAGACGGTTGGATGGCATTGCTGACTCAATGGACATGAGTTTGAGTAAACTCCAGGAGTTGGTGATGGACAGGAGGCCTGGCATGCTGCAGTCTATGGGGTCACAAAGAGTCAAACATGACTGAGTGACTAAACTGAACTGAACTGGGGTGTTGGCAGTGAGTGGAATTTATTGGGCTATTTTATGTGTCACCTGGCAAGAGCAGGTCTTCAGGTGACTCACCTGTATTTAAGTTAAATGACTGTTTCTCAAGAAAAGCACTCTAAATGAGCTGGGCCTTCACCAAAGTTCACATATTAATACTTTATAAGCTGATTTGCTCCTGTCAACATGCACCTCTCTCTTCCCATTATTAACCCCAAGGTTATAAATCTCACTTGTGAAACTTATAATCTCTCTTTCACTCTCCTGCTGTTGATTTCAGCCTTGACCACAGCTCCCAACTTTCACTCCCATTTTCATGTTTCTTCCTAGTATGGGCTTTACTATCCTATCTAC
This sequence comes from Cephalophus harveyi, assembly GCA_006410635.1. NCBI lineage: Eukaryota > Metazoa > Chordata > Mammalia > Artiodactyla > Bovidae > Cephalophus > Cephalophus harveyi. The sequence goes on along the minus strand of SJYT01006504.1, from coordinate 115,138 downwards.
CCTACATGCATTCCCATGGCATTCCCCCGGCCTGATTGCTAGTATTTAACACCATAGTTTCACTTGGCCTAGGCAGCTATGAACAGTCTACACAGCAAAAATAGCTTACCAACCACACAAACAAGGGAAGATAAATTCATGAAAAGACTTCTGGTTGTCATATGTCATTTTGACAAATTACACATCAGAGGCAGAAATCTAGAAGTCAAGTTGGAACTTCAATATCATGTTCTTAAGTTTTACATTAATATTCTACCTACCACTCAATAGGAGAAAAGTCACATCTTATTTGAGGATTAGGTTCCAGTGTTCATTTTAGGTAAAAATTCAATAAAGAAGAAAATAAATACTACTCTTGAAAACTCCTTAAATCATCTGTGTTTTTTTTTTTTTTCATTGTTTCATATAATTCTTCCTAGTATGGGCTTTATTGTAGAAGCCAATTGTAGAAGCCAAAAATACCCAGTTTTTCTTCTAGGATAAGAATGGATCACCAGTGTTTCAGTTGAGCACCAAAGAAAACCGTTGGCAGGTGTTTAGAGGCCAGTTTACAGAAAAAAAAACATAAACTATGTCTTAAACTCTAGATATAGAATCAGCATGGCAAGATGCTCCTACCAGAAGAGGCACGTGGCGACTTAGAGAGACACTTAGGAACACCAGAATTATAGCTTCCAATTCACAGTCATTCTGAGATATAAGATCACTGAGTGGAAATATAAACAGAAATATCTATGCATCAGAGTAGTTATATCTACTCCTAGACTTAGGTATAAGTCTTCAGTATTAACTCCTAAAAATATTCATTCATTCGTTTATTCCAGAAACACATACCATATGCCTACTCTGTACCAATTATTGTGTTGGGTACCAAAGCAGTTAACAGAGCAGTTGGGTACCAAAGACACATTTTCTTGATTCTCTAGGAGCTCACTGTCTGGTGAGAGACAAACACTTGAGCTGATACTGATAACTGATCAATTTTAATCTAGACTGACCCACTTATCAATTCTGATAATAAAACAGCAGTATGAATTTATGGGAGTGTAGTGGGAAGTCTTATGAACTTCGCCTGGAATGAGTTATGATAGAAATCATAGGAACTTCAGAAAAGAGGCTCATTGATGATAACATTTACAATTTTCAATGCAAAAAGTGGGGCTCGTAGCTCCTACTCTGAAGATAAAAGAATATATTATTCATGCCATGTTTTCTCCCAAAACAAAGTCTGCAATCTCCCTATTATTAGTTCATCTGTTCATATATTCATCTCTTAAATTTTCAAGCACTATGCTGCAAGGATTAGAAGGTAGGTTCTGAAGTCTCTCAGCCTGGATATTGTGTATAGATTTGGCAATTACCCAAGCTCTCTAAATCTCATTACATCCTCTTTAAAATGTGAATAGTTCCCACATCTTGGGATTTCTTTAAAAAAGTTAATTGAGATGATACATGCAAAATCCTTAACATAGTCCCTAGATCAGAATATATGATCCATAAATATGCCTGTTATGGGTGACTGTGCTGATTTTAAAGATGACCAGGGGCTCTCTTGGAGAAGGCAATGGCACCCCCACTCCAGTACTCTTACCTGGAAAATCCCATGGACGGAGGAGCCTGGTAGGCTGCAGTCCATGGGGTCGCTAAGAGTCAGACATGACTGAGTAACTTCATTTTGACTTTTCACTTTCACGCATTGGAGAAGGAAATGGCAACTCACTCCAGTATTCTTGCCTGGAGAATCCCAGGGAAGGGGGAGCCTGGTGGGCTGCCGTCTATGGGGTCGCGCAGAGTCTGACACGACTGAAGCGACTTAGCAGCAGCAGCAGCAGCAGCAGGGGCTCTCTGGGAAAAAGTAGAGGGGATTTGAAGCCAAGGGAAAAACTCATGCAAACAAACACAATGAAGAAAGCACACCATGTGTTAAGGGAACAAGACAGTTCAGTTTGGTGATTATGAAGCGGGTGTGATTGAGGGGAGTGTCGAGTGATGAGATTGGAAAGATAAGTTGAGTGCAGATTGTGAAAGACCTTGTAAACCATATGAACCATATGAGTTTGAACTTTATCCTGCTGCCAAGGAGAAGACAATGGAGATCTTTAAGCACGGAAGCAACACGTTGGCTTTTTTTTTTTAGGCTGAAAACTGGCAGCAAAGTATATAAGAGATTGGAAAGAGGAGAGATGGAGGCAGGGATATGGGTAGGAAATGTCTGCAATAATCCTGGCAAGAAAAATCCAGGATGGTGGGAATGAATGGTAAATGAAGTAGAATTGAATTTGAGGGCTATTATTAATGTAGGATTAACATAACATAGTGATTCATCAAATGTGGGGAACAAGAGAAAAGAAAAAGTCTATGATGACTCTTGCTAGAATTAAGGAAGACAAGAAGACAGAGGCACAGTGATTGTGTTGATCAGAGAAATTAATATGTGTGTGTGCAAGATGTGCTAGTAGAATGCTGAACAGGCAATTGAAAGCTGGGTCTGGAGTTCTTTCGCAAAGACTTGAGCTAAAGATAAAAATTTGGGAATCATCAGAAAAATACTAAGCAGTGAAAGCTCTGGGAATGATTCCAGGAAGAGGAGTTCAACATGCTATCTTCTTTGTCTATTGTGTCACCTTCCCTGGTGTTCACTCTTCTGAAATGAAGTGAAGCATAATCTAGGCCACATGGTCTCCAAAAGCAAGGTCTTCAAGCCATCCTAGAGCTATTCAACTTTTACCACATGTTTATTCCCAAAATGTAACCATGGTAAGAACACCTCCCTTTCTAATGCAGAGGAAGTGACTGATGGCACTGGATTAACCAAAAACCACACATCTTGGATTTTTGAGGCTTTCTTACCTCTTGATAATGGACAGAAGCTGGCTTCTTACCATGAATAATTCACCTCAACTTGCTCAGCCACAAAATGTCAGGAAAAGTAAATTGCTCATTTTTTTTTACAAGGCAAGAATAATCTTCAGAAATTAACTGAATACACATTGACCAGAAAGCTCATCTTTTTATTACAGAAATCAAGGTTACCACCCCTTTACCCTCGTCTGCCTCTTAAGGCTTTGGGGGAGATTCTTCTCTAAGGATAAATCTAAATTCTTTGTTGTGTTCTAGTTCCATATGACTTTGCATGACTCCTCTCGGACAAGAAATTTTGATTATAGATGTCTCTAAAGGGCTTACAAACTGGAGTGGAGCCTAGTTTCACCTCAGGCAGCAGCCCTAGGCCAGTTATTTGAAGCAAATCAATGACCAAACACTATCATTTTGTAAAATAGTTCACCATTAACCTTGGTTGAGTGTAGAGAATTTATGGGCAGGAGAATTATTAGAGAACCATCATGCCTCATCACCCTCAAGCTAAATGTTGGGCAAAAAATCAGGGTGCAGACTACCAAGGATGCCTGCCAGCTGACTGATGGGTAAGACCAGCCAGAATGGCTTGGTGATCTCGTCATTGCTCAACAGACCATATCTTGTTAACAATAAGAGCCTGTTACACCAAATCGCCAATGAAAGAACATAGAATTAAAATTTAGAAATGATGGATTCACTTCCCAACTCCCATCTAAAACAAATCAATTAAATTTTCTAGCAGGTCGCTATTTGGACACCAAATGAACAATCTTTGGAGTATTTTTTAAGCATAATAATAAATATTTTGTAAAAACCAGGGACTTCCCTGGTGGTAGTCCAGTGGTTAAGAATCCACCTTCAATGTTGGGATCATAGATTTGATCCCCAGTCAGGAAACTGAAGATCCCACATGCTATGGAGCAACTAGGCTTGCATGCCACAACTAAGACCTGATTTATCCAAAAAAAAAAAAATAGCATGGTGTCAAACTTGCCCCAAGGATAAGAGGCTTGGGGTCTAAATAAGATTATGGTCTGCTTCCATCAAGCGCTGAATCTCTGCTTCAGTGACTCAATGGGGTGGAACTATTGAAGTCACAGATCTTGGATAACATTAGATGGAGGGTGTAGATGACCCATCTTTATATTAACCATCAGCAAATTCATTCCCATTTGGGTGACAAAAAGATTCAAGACTATTCAGTAGTTTCTCTGACTGATTTTTTGGATACTCCACAAGAAAACCTATCTTTCCCACAACACACACACACACACACAAAAGCTATACTCAACTGGTCACACAACTATTGAAGTAAAGAAAAACTTTTTTCTATGCTTGTAGAGCTTGAAACAGAAAAGGCAGAGCCTATCTCAGATTCAGTAAAGTTTTGGATAGCTAGCTGCCTCTGAGACTCCAAAGTAGAGTTGTCTTAATATGTTTTAAAATACGGCATGCATAACTAGTATCTTGCATAAGTTGTAAATTTGTGTCTGTTCCCTAGGGAATTAGACTATCCGTATTTCCCTCTCCCGTGTAAATTTTTCTTGGAGAAAAATTCCAAAGAAGTTCCACTGAATACAAAGAAATGAAGATAGCAAACGTGACAAACAAACCAGCTTGTAAAAGGTGAAAGGACATTTAAGGAAAATTGCCAAGATAAACAACATAGGCTCAAAGAAAACAAAGCACTTATAATGAATTAGTATTTTAGAGCTCAATCTCAAAGCCCAATATATGTCACTCTCCTTATATATTATACTGAAAATCAGCATATACTTAGCAGATACTCATCAACAGGAAAATTGACTTCTGGAACCCACCTGCCATTCACCCCATAGCTTGCTACTGATACAAAGAAAGATTTATGCTTTTGTTCATACAGGGCCAGTGGAGGAGGTTTGAAGTTGCATCTTATTCATGACCAAATTCTCTCCAGCCAACCATGCGACTTCCTGGAACCATCTGTGAGAAGCTGTGGACTTTGTCATCCTGGGCCATTTATCTAGGCATGATGTTTAATTAATCCACACAAAGTTGATGTGAAAGGCTTGGCAGCTCATCCCCTCACCCCTGTTGGCTTCATTGCCTCATTAGAAAAGCCCTAGATGGCTGACCAGCCAGACAAAACTAACAAGCACATTTTGCTAACCATCCACAGTAGCAGTAACTAACATTTTCTTAAAGATTCATGGTTTACAAAATGCTTTTATGTATGCAGTGTTCTCTGTGGCATTACAGCTGACAGTGCACCAGACCTTGGATTTGGAAGTCCCAAGTCTAAATTACAGTTCGGCCATGAGGGGACATTGGGAGAAGCTTTCTGTCCTCTTTGTGTCTCAGTTTCCTCTACTATGAAATGCCTGCATGGTGGGAAGTTGTTTGCATTAACTGAGGTAGCACATGTGAAAGTAAATATGCCTTTGCAGGTGCGCAGTGATTATCATTATAACCAAATCTACTGCCTTCCAGCTTCTCCATCCGTTTAGTGTAAATGGTCCACTGCGCCTCTGAAGAGATGTACCCCAGACAGACATCTATAGAGGTTAACTGAAAAGTCTGTAATAGGAGATTCAGACGGGAAACAAGGAGTGAAAGAGTGTGTTAGGTAGCTTTGAATGTCTTCAGATAAGATCTCATTGGCAACTGAGACCTCCTAGAAATTATTTTCTAGCTAAACAAGATTCTGATTGGTTGCAAAACAACATGGTTAGGCTTTGTCCATGTGGCCAAAAGAAACACTCTGGACAAACCACAGAAGACTGTTCAAGTCTGACTCTGGAGATTTCTCCTTTAGCCATGTTCTGTTTCCGGACTCCACCACTGAGTTCTGAGCTCCCTCAAGAAAAGGGGATAGCACTCCTCCAGGAATGGTATTTGAAGGAAAGCAGTGATTGCCTCTCCTATCTTTCACAGCCAAATAAATATTTACTAAGTAAGGACACACAGCATACATTAAAATTAATGCTTCGCACAGCTTTGGAAATGTCTGTCGTATCTGTCAATGTTTCAATAGCTCCATGACTGTGGATGCCTCTGCTGTCTCTCCGTGGGAGCTGCCGTTTTAGTGACGACGCTCAGCAGGAGAACGGACTGATGACACACTCGGAGCTGGAGGACGGGCAGCTAAGCGGGGAAAAGCTCAAGAGAGAAAGGACAAGCTTATAAAGTTTATGTTCAGTGAGGTCTGTGGCTGTGCTACAGTATTTTTGGAGAGTAATTTAATGGCAATTTCAAATAAAGAAAAGGAGCTGTATCTAATAGGAGCATCCCTGTTGATAGACTATTAACAAAAGAACACTGGAGAAAACTGACAGTCATCTTTCCTTGGGTAAATACCCTATGCAGAGTGACACATCCTGTATGTCAAGTTGTCACCAGCCCAAGGGTTTAAGGAGGGGCAGTTTGCACTTAAAAGATACTGATGCACATGTTTCTCCAAATGTCATTCACCCAACGCCCGTGCAATGCGGAGGCATTTGGACTCGGGGAATTTCATTTGAGTGCTTTCCCCTCCTAAAACAGTGTCAACTCCTGACACTAATCTGCCTGCTGAAGTGATGGCTTCCAGTTTCATTAATGGTATATTTATGATCCCTTTAAAATCCCAGTGATCTACTCTTCTTGGAAATATACACACAACCATTAAGAAAGCCAGAGTTTTCAGCCACATTACTCTTTCCATTGGCACCTGGGGTCCTACAGTGGCAACTCACCAGATGATGGAAGGAAATTTGACCAGCTATGCGGGCACAGTGAATGAAACAGACCTGGAAAGCTGTAGAAAAGGAGACACGAAGAGGTTCAACGGGGAACAGCAAACAGAGAGGTGTGTGTTATACAGGTAACTACATTTCTCACCAAACCCTCACCACCACCCCATAGTGAGCAATGAATTAGTGACATTCTTGAATGTGCTGCTATGCCTTGCTTCATTACAGCTGTATTTTATCCATGACTCATACAATAGGGTCTCATCTTTTCAGCTCTAACACGTGAGTGGTCCAATTAACATCAGAGCTGGCTTCCAGGTTATTTTTTCTTCTTAGAAACACACTTGACTCTGGAGATTTCTCCTTTAGCCATGTTCTGTTTCCGGACTCCACCACTGAGTTCTGAGCTCCCTCAAGAAAAGGGGATAGCACTCCTCCAGGAATGGTATTTGAAGGAAAGCAGTGATTGCCTCTCCTATCTTTCACAGCCAAATAAATATTTACTAAGTAAGGACACACAGCATACATTAAAATTAATGCTTCGCACAGCTTTGGAAATGTCTGTCGTATCTGTCAATGTTTCAATAGCTCCATGACTGTGGATGCCTCTGCTGTCTCTCCGTGGGAGCTGCCGTTTTAGTGACGACGCTCAGCAGGAGAACGGACTGATGACACACTCGGAGCCGGAGGACGGGCAGCTAAGCGGGGAAAAGCTCAAGAGAGAAAGGACAAGCTTATAAAGTTTATGTTCAGTGAGGTCTGTGGCTGTGCTACAGTATTTTTGGAGAGTAATTTAATGGCAATTTCAAATAAAGAAAAGGAGCTGTATCTAATAGGAGCATCCCTGTTGATAGACTATTAACAAAAGAACACTGGAGAAAACTGACAGTCATCTTTCCTTGGGTAAATACCCTATGCAGAGTGACACATCCTGTATGTCAAGTTGTCACCAGCCCAAGGGTTTAAGGAGGGGCAGTTTGCACTTAAAAGATACTGATGCACATGTTTCTCCAAATGTCATTCACCCAACGCCCGTGCAATGCGGAGGCATTTGGACTCGGGGAATTTCATTTTAGTGCTTTCCCCTCCTAGAACAGTGTCAACTCCTGACACTAATCTGCCTGCTGAAGTGATGGCTTCCAGTTTCATTAATGGTATATTTATGATCCCTTTAAAATCCCAGTGATCTACTCTTCTTGGAAATATACACACAACCATTAAGAAAGCCAGAGTTTTCAGCCACATTACTCTTTCCATTGGCACCTGGGGTCCTACAGTGGCAACTCACCAGATGATGGAAGGAAATTTGACCAGCTATGCGGGCACAGTGAATGAAACAGACCTGGAAAGCTGTAGAAAAGGAGACACGAAGAGGTTCAACGGGGAACAGCAAACAGAGAGGTGTGTGTTATACAGGTAACTACATTTCTCACCAAACCCTCACCACCACCCCATAGTGAGCAATGAATTAGTGACATTCTTGAATGTGCTGCTATGCCTTGCTTCATTACAGCTGTATTTTATCCATGACTCATACAATAGGGTCTCATCTTTTCAGCTCTAACACGTGAGTGGTCCAATTAACATCAGAGCTGGCTTCCAGGTTATTTTTTCTTCTTAGAAACACACACTCTGTGAGGGAGAAAGCCAGTCTTCTTTAGCAATAGGTTATCAATGGGCCTGCTTCCCTGTGAAAGTTATTTTACATCATAAAAATTATATTGGAAATTATTACATAGAGTCTATCTCAAATACTTCTTGAAGTTACTGGAGTGTTTGAAATGTGTTTCTTACCTTGGGATCAGTTGCAGAGACACTGGCATGCATAATCCCAACATTCAAAAGTCAGCATAAGTCTTAGTTTGAGGTTCTCCAAAGCAAAAACCTGAGACGAGGATTCTTGCAGGGGAGACTTACTGAAGACGTGAGCTCAGGAGAAACGGGGAAGGGCAGGGAAATCAGGACAATACAGGGAAAGCAACCAAGCATGGTGTGGGCTGCAGTGGAGTCCCAACGTTGATCTGAAACTATGGAGAGCTCGGGAAGATAAGTAATGCCACTGAGGTTTTTCCACTTTGAGGCAAGGCAACTGGAATTTCAGACTCCGGAGCCAGTAAACCATTAGCTCCAGGATGCCCCTGAGGAATGTAAACTACCAAGCACTTACGGATCTTGGGAGGTCAGAGCACACAGTGTCCAATGGCCCAGGGCTAGTCCTCTCAAGAAAGTTTATGGTGTGGAACTGCTATGAGCAAAACACACAGTAGCTCAAGGGTGGTATCCAAGGGCACCATTTACTTATTCTCAAAGCAATCACTGAGTGCCCTAAGTGTGCTAGGTATTGGACTTAGAAACATAAAGAAGAAGTGATCTCCTGAGAAAGTTCAACAGCTAGAGGAATGGGCAGGGGAAGAAGTCACAAAGTATCATGTGTTTGGTGCTTTCAAGGATAAAAGTGCTATGAAACCACAATGAATCAGTGCCTAACAGTCAAGGGGGATATCACTGCAAAACTTCAGGGAGAACGTAATTTTAAACATTTCAAACAAGTAGAAGAACTTGAGGACCTCCTTGGTGACCCAATGGATAAGAATCCACCTGCCATCACAGGGGACATGGGCTCACTTCCTGGTCTGGGAAGATTTCACGTCCCAAGGAGCAACTAAGCCACGCACCACAACTACGGAGCCCACGCTTTTGGGCCTACATGTCGCAACTATGAGCCCATGTGCTGCAACTATGGAAGCCTCTAGGGCCTGTGAACCACAACTGCCGAGCCTGGGTGCCACATACCTAGAACCCGCGCTCTACAACAAGAGAAGGCACTGCAATGAGAAGACCAGGGACCACAACAAAGAGTAGCTCCTACTCGCCACAACTTGAAAAAGCCCACACAAAGCAACAAAGACCCAGGGCAGCCAAAAATAAATAAATAAAATTGAAAAATACAAACTTGAGAAAATTTTTTAAAAGTAAGAACTTGAAATCATTGCAAAAGGATGAAGTTCTGCACACTCAGCTTAGATGTGCTCTGCTCACACCTTGCATTATTATTGTTGATTTTTATTGAGACATCCATTAAATATTCACCCAGAAAACATTTACTGAGAACTTGATATGTTCCAGGAACAACAACAGGCACTGGAGACTCAAAAGGAATAGCCTGAACCCCTAGAGGATCTCATACCCTGAGTTCCTCTTTTCCTACCACGGCAATTCAGATTTCCCATCTGAAAAATAAGGTTTATAAACCCTTGATACCTACCTATGCCCAAAAAGATGCATGAAAATATGAGTTCAGTAGAAGGGCTTCGAATAATTAAGATCTCAGAAACCCCCAGAAAAGAAACCAACAAACAATTTTTCTTTTTCTTATCTTGGTGGAAGATGCAGGCACAGTCACCACAGACTAAATCTTAGCTCTTAGCATGAGTGACTATGATCCCCAGTGAAATATCTAAACTGTCTTAATATGTGGCCAACAAATAAGAATGAAAGGTAAATGAATTTTAAGCTCCCCGGGATAGTCGCTAGCACAGACAGTCGAAGGAAACCACATTAAAGAAAGTATCAGAATGAAGGATGGTGACACCAAGCACCCAGATGTGGATGTGGATGTCAACAGAAAATGAAGAAGGAAAGCAAGTTATGTAGAGGAAAGTCAAGTCCTTAGTGAGTCTCACCCCATGTCATCTGCCCTAGTCCACCAACTGTGATGCCATCCTTTGGCCAATCCAAATCTTGCCCAGACTTCTTTGGACAGCTAGGTTCTACCTCTTTAATAAAATGATCTAAGCCTTTCTCTTAATTCTAACAGTTCTTGTGTCTACACCACTCATGAGCTCTGCTAATCATCTGCTCTTATTCCTTGTCTCATTCCCAGCAAATATGTGCACTCCTTGACGCTAAACAATTCTTACTCCTCTTTTCAGTCTCTCCAAGCTGAGTACAAAGCAAATAGAAGTCAAAACTCATGCTTGCTAATGGAGAACTAGGTAGAGTGTCCTCAGACTTCAAGTGTGCCCTCAAATTTTAAAGGGCAAGGCAAAATCTGGCTGCGGGGAGATTACATATGGGCAACAGTGCAGATGGGTCATCAAACTTTGCAAGATTAGCAGAAAAGAAGAAAGAAAGCGAACAGGCTGAGATCAGAATCTGACTCCAGAGAAAAAGATAACCCTAATCAAAAAGATTGACAAAAAGCAAAGGGCAAGGGGGCTTCCCTGGTGGTCCAGGGATTATGAATCTGTCTTCCAATGTAAGGGACGCAAGTTTGATAGCTGGTGGAGGAACTAAGATCCCACATGTCTTGTGGCAAAAAAAAAGTATTTCTTTTGCTTCAAATGAGTATCTTTGAGTGTTTTGTAGGAATTAGGGTAAAAATTGGTAGAAATTAGCCAAAAGTAGGGGGGAAGAGCACGAAAGGAAGTAGAAAGATTGAAAACCTAGATCGGTACTATCTACAGGATCTTCCATGAGGAGGGAAATCTTCTGTATCTGCACTGTCCAATCCATATGGTGGCCACTAGCCACACCTGGTGACTATAGACTTGCAATGTGGCTAATGCAACTGAAGAGAAACTGAATTTTTAAAATTTTCTTTAATTCTAATTAACTTAAATTAAAATAGATACATGTGACTAATGGCTCCCACGGTGGGCAGTGCTAATCTAGATCACCATTTTAGAAGGATGAAGAGAAAGCAATAAAAGAATGAGGTGGAAATAAAAGAAGAGAAAGATAATGATGAAGGTTGAGAAAGTGATGTGAATGGATAACAACGTTGGTCAATAGAAAGAAAGAGTGAATGAGACCATCTGGGAGATCTGTTTTTATTTAGGAGAAGATGTGTTGCTAGGAGATATATCGGCCTAAGACCAGAGTTAAAATAGCTTAGCTAGGAGAGGTTAGATTGGCAAAAGGCCTTGTCAGGAAATATCAACTAGTTTCTACAATCTGGAAGAATGTTGAGCTAAGAACTTCTTCCATGTTCAACTTCCAGGCTCCTAAATAAAGCCATGTGCAGGGTCTGTTTCAGTTTAGATTGGGCCAAGGAATATCCCTAAAAGTCACTGTATTTGATACTACTTCCCAAGAAATGATAGCTTTCATTATCTGAAGGAAAACTCTGACGAATTCAATCTTAAATCCCAGAAAAGAACACTTCAGAAGATGACACTTATCCTTGAGTGTATTTCACTGATTTACCAAATATGTAAATGTTTGTAGCACTTTGTCCATCAATCTAGAAAAGCAGATGACTTTGCTTCTCATTGGTGAGATAAGGAACTCTCCATCTAGACCACAGGTTCAGACTGAGACTAAACAAACCAGCCCACCTTGTTCCGGTTCTGTCACAGACATTTTATGAACACTGGGAGAGTCTCCGCATAGAGTCCATAGAGGTCACTAAAAATATCAGGGGTGGGGAAGTTCCTGCAGAAAAACAAGAAGAAACATGCTTTCTTTTTTTTTTAAAACATAGGAAGCTGCTCCCAGATCAAGTCATTTGCATTGTTTGTTTTCTACCTTCCCCTTAAGGAGGCTATCCCCGTTGACAATTACAGTTATGTGTTGCACAAAGCTACCAAGTGGAGGAAAAATAACTAATATCTTCATAGAATAAAATTATTTAGGAAACCTTTCTAAACCTTTATTTCCTTAATCACTGCTGCTGCTGCTGCTAAATCGCTTCAGTCGTGTCCGACTCTGTGCGACCCCATAGACGGCAGCCCACCAGGCTCCCCCGTCCCTGGGATTCTCCAGGCAAGAACACTGGAGTCGGTTGCCATTTCCTTCTCCAATGTATGAAAGTGAAAAGTGAAAGTGAAGTCGCTCAGTCATGTCTGACTCTTCACGATCCCATGGACTGCAGCCTACCAGACTCCTCCATCCATGGATTTTCCAGGCAAGAGTTCTGGAGTGGGGTGCCATTGCCTTCTCCGTCCTTAATCACTAGATAATCCTTATTTTGCAAAAGATACAACTGAGATTCACAACAGAGGGTAGTCTGCACAAGGTTATTCAGCTTGTGAGTAGAAGAGAAGGATAGCCCAGGTTTCCTTCAGCCATATCCTATACGAAAGCACCTAACCCAAGGTCTGACTCTTGGTCTTAGAAACTGCATCCCGCCTTCCTTGAAAACACATACGCATAAGAAAATCCAAACTCATCAGGCCAAAAGAGAATTTTCAGACTACAATATCTAACTGGCAGGTGAGCAAAGAAGCACCAAGACATTAAGATACTCACTGCTGAGTCCACTGTATGTGGGACACATCCCTGGCAAATTTTGATGAGCATTAAGGAGAGAGATTTAGGCAAAAAAAAAAAAAAAAAAGACTTTTAAGTAATAGGAAGAATAAAGGGGCTAGAAATATTGTTACAAATCTAAAATTTGAGTTAATCATTTTAGGTCTGAATTTGTGGCTGGTTGGTAAGTAGTGCTACCCTATTACCATATTCCAAACAATGAGCTAAGAGTTTTGCAAACAGCTTGCTTAAAAAAAAAAAAAGTCCAAATGGTAGTGACTGCAATTGACTCTTCACTATCATTTGTCCTGAGATGATTGGTCTGTGCCAGTCATGGTAATTCCATCCTTGCTACTAGTCATTACTTTGGAAATAAGCTACTAACACAGTCATCTTCAGATAAAATTTCCCTTGCTCTTAAGCCAGAGACATTGGAATACATAGGCTCTAGTTCTCCTCAGAAAGTGGTGCACCTGAAGATGATGATGCTGAAAGATGAAAGGACATTACTGAGTCGTTGAATCTCACAATGGGATCCACTGTGCCTTTGAACTTCTGGAAATGTGAAATAGTCAATGATCTTACTATTAAAATGTCTATTACTGCAAAACCAATACGGTATTGTAAAGTAAAATAAAAAAAAAAAAGTCTATTACTTGCAGCCAAAATTATCCCAACTGATATAATCTATTAACCTCATTTAAAAGTAAGAAGACTGGGGCTTGGAGATGTTAAGCAATGAAATCACACAGACAATAAGTAGCAAACTTGGGGTTTGAACACATAACCATCTGATGTCAAAGCTCAAGACCTTAACCACAAAACAAACTGGACTCATTTGCTCAAGTGACTCGGGCATTGACAATCACTTTACCAAAAATCTCTTTACTTCACATTAGAAAAGTGACTTACGTAGCAGTTATCAATAAATTACTTGACCAAGTGCTTTTTTAAAACTTCCGGTTCTGTTTCTTATTATTACTTTTTTTTTTTCATTCAAATACAGATTCATATCCTCAGTTCAGTTCAGTTCAGTCGCTCAGTCGCGTCCGACTCTTTGCGACCCCATGAATCGCAGCACGCCAGGCCTCCCTGTTCATCACCATCTCCCGGAGTTCACTCAGACTCACGTCCATCGAGTCCATGATGCCATCCAGCCATCTCATCCTCAGTCGTCCCCTTCTCCTCCTGCCCCCAATCCCTCCGAGCATCAGAGTTTTTTCCAATGAGTCAACTCTTCGCATGAGGTAGCCAAAGTACTGGAGTTTCCGCTTTAGCATCATTCCTTCCAAAGAAATCCCAGGGTTGATCTCCTTCAGAATGGACTGGTTGGATCTCCTTGCAGTCCAAGGGACTCTCAAGAGTCTTCTCCAACACCACAGTTCAAAAGCATCAATTCTTCGGCGCTCAGCCTTCTTCACAGTCCAACTCTCACATCCATACATGACCACAGGAAAAGCCATAGCCTTGACTAGATGGACCTTAGTCGGCAAAGTAATGTCTCTGGTTTTGAAAATGCTATCTAGGTTGGTCATAACTTTTCTTCCAAGGAGTAAGCGTCTTCTAATTTCATGGCTGCAGTCACCATCTGCAGTGATTCTGGAGGGAACTCAATATTGAGTACAGTGGTGCCCGAGTCTTTTTGTGTCTGTGAGCCACACTGCACAGCTTGTGGGATCTTATTCCCCAGCCAGAGATTGAACCCGGACCCCGTAGCACTGGAAGCATGGGGTCCTAACCACTAGACCACCAGGGAATCCTCTGTAATACACTTTTAAATACTAGAATTTGGGTGTGAATTTGAAGGGTTTAACTTTCCCTCATCAATTACAAAGCACTGTTTCATGGTTGGAGTAGAACTGTGGACTGGCTTCATATAAATTTCTGATCTCTATTCATTCCTGGCCTTCCACTGACAACTCTTACCTTTCCCTGCAGCAAATGCCATCCTGTTTTATACCACATTGCACAGCTTGCTCAGCTCATCATACCTTCTGACAGAAGTCACTATAATAAATATGTGTACTCGGTTGTAGCAAAAATTAGCCTCACACTTGAATCCAATGTTGGTAGTACATCAGGGGAAGATTCAGGATCTAGCTGTCAATCTTAACACAACAGTCAAGAATCACTGACCTGTTTCAAGAGACAGATTTGTAAACAACTAATTACAGCATAGTCTAAGGGATTCCAGAAAGAGGCCAATGCAGAGGATGGAACAATTCAGTCTCCAGAGCACGCTTCACAGAGATGTGAAATTTTCAGCTGGACCTTGCAAGATGAGTAGTTATGCCTACCTGAGAAGGCAAGTTTGGAGGAATGTGGAGCAGAAGTGAAAGGAATAAACTGGGCGGTCGTGGTGGCATGACATTTCCTCTCGCAGTCACAGAAGGTGGGGTGGACCTGTGATTGTGAGCACTGCTTGTACTAAGAGAGAGTGTCAGCCAGACCATGCCCAACAGCAAGGAGAAGAGAGCCTTGTCAGATTATCTATGAACTTTAAGATAGAAATAATAATTATTATCCTGAGATACATAATACACTCCATACTTCAAAAGAAATTTTGCATATATTATCTAAGTTGGCATTTACAATGACTCACTATTTATTCTATACTTCAGAAAGGTTAGATATCTTGCTGATAACCACACAGCAAATACTCAGCTTAAACTTTATATAAAATGCTCTTTCCATCTCTCCTTTAGCAAAAGCAGAGCATCTCCCCTTGAGCATCTAACCATCATGGGGAAATTAACATGCATGTTTATGCTAATGCCAATGAACACAAGACAATTACTAAGTAAATCAAGAAATTGGGGTAATAGAACTTTTTCTTTTTTCTAGCTTATATTCTCCAAAATTACACTTTTCCAAGGAAAAAACAGAAACATTGTGAGTGTACCTTAAATGGAAATGGTAACATTTCTCTAAATTTCAAATTATTCATTTTATATTTAAGAGTATTACTTTCTTGACTACAAAGTAATTTATACTCATAAAATTTGAGGAAGAAAATCTCACTTTAATCAAATCATCTGTTAATATTTTGAAGCAATTTTTGTTTCTATGTATTGATGTTTGCTGTATATATGTACCTCATGGGCCACCAGTTTATTTCTCAGATTGTTCATCTACAGAGGTGGAAGAGAAGACAAGCAGACTATCTGAATTATGTAAAACACTTCATGCTGAACAAGTCCCAAAATAGGATTGCCAGGATTTCTCTAAGTCTTGCTATTGGAGCAAATACAAGAATATAGCAAGGAAGTGTTGACCTAGTTCAACAGAAGATATCTGAACCTTGAGAGCATATTTATATTGTTCAAACCCAGAAATCCCAATTGGACATACCAGAGTGAATAGAAAGGATGTCACTTTGAGATATGTTCTAATAGGAAAATCACAGCTCTGTGGGCCCAGAAAGGATGGACTCATTTCATGAACCTAAGACCCAAAAGGCATTGCTACTACTTGCTGGTCCCCATGTCCTAATCTGAATGCTAACCTACATTGCCAAAAACACAGGGTCAAAACGTGTTAAGATACAAATATGAACAATGAGCTCTAGAACTGTGAAGCTGGCTCTCAGCCCTAAGATAGTGGCCTGTAGGGAAGTCAGAGACCAGAAGAACATTCTTAGGATCAGAAAAGAGAAAAACTAACTTGCCTCCTCATCTGTGCTTCCTGTAAAAGACAAAACCTTAAGCAAGGATCACCCAAAATAGCGTTCTGAAAAGAACATGATTACCACTTGAAATAAACAAGTTAACCATGAATCATCTCAGCTACCCCAGCTGGAAATACAATGCCCCCCATTATGCCTGGATGGAAAGGATTATTACACATGCCCCATCTCTGTGCTTCTGCTACCACTAGGCATCACTTTGACAGTTAATGAAACTTTCAGCTCCAGGATCTTGTTCCCATGCATAATGAGTAAAGGATCCAATCTCTACCCTTCACAGCTACACTTCTCTCTCACCAGTGGTTATAAAAATCAAAAAACTATTTTTCATTGGATTTGTCTGTGTTGGGAACAGTGTTCATCTTTCGTAGATGTCAGGTTTGGAAACTTCTGAGGATTGTCATTTATCCCTGCGTGATATTTTCAATTACTTAAGGAATATGCAGAAATGTATCGATCCCATATACACCAAGCTTCGTATAAAGTGCTAGGAGGAACAACAAACTTAACCTTTATTCTTTCTGCTCTAGACAAGTTTGCAGCCCGTTAAGATAGGTATAAATAACAAAATGGCCAGATATATGTCAGAGGAATATACAATTAAACACTATGTGGCGAGGTGGTTACGTCTTTGATGTACTAGAGGAAGATAAGACCCTGAGGGCTATAGGCAGAGCCATCGAATGGAAAACATACTGGAGTCAGAACCTAAGTTCAAGTCCTGGCAGCACTGCTTTCTAGTTGAGTGACCTTGGGCAACTTGGTTGAGCCTTTGAACTAGATGGCTTTGTCCTTTTCCTGCCATAAAACTCTATAACTCTCCATGACTCATCTTGAGTTACAATGAAGGTGAAATAAACATTGTATAAGTAGAGAGGAACAAAAGGGCATTCAGGATGGGAACAATGTGATCCAAGAGAGTGATGGATTGTGTACAGCAGGGAAGACCCTAAGGCAATGACGGTGGTGCCTTCTGGACTGAGAGTAAACAAAAATAGACTATTGTCAGGCCAGGCCTCCCATTTGCTCTCCTCTCCCAAGCCAGTGTGTTAGCCTCTCAGCCATGTCCAACTCTTTGTGACCCCATGAACTGTAGCCTGCCAGGCTCCTCTGTCCATGGGATTCTCCAGGCAAGAATATTGGAGTGGGTAACCATTCCCTCCTCCACGGGTTTCTTCCTGATCCAGGGATCGAACCTAAGTCTCCTGTACTGCAGGCAGATTCTTTACCATCTGAGCCACCAGGGAAGCCCCTTAATGCTAGCAGACCTAGAAATAAGAACCCAGCCATACCTCGACAACCATCTAGAAAGGCAAAAGGTAGAGTTCAGAACTTTAGCTTTGTCGAACCATTCTGTTGCTTATGACAGACACTAGTTCAAACTAGCTTAAGTAGGGAAGGATTTATTGAAATAATCAGAAGGATGCTATGGGATCCAATTGTAGAACTTAATAATCAGGTGTTACATGATCTAGAATGTTGTCAGGCATCTGCTTACTCCTTCTCACTCTCTGAGCCATAAGGTTTCTTTGCTATGCATCAAACTTCACTCTCTTCTTTCTGCACACCACCTTGGTTATTCTTGTCCCCTTCACCCCAGGACCGTAGCATGGGTTCTCCCTAACTGATCAGTGTAGCATCTCAGGGTCCAACATTTAGGATACAGTTTTGAAGACTCATTTCAAATTTTAAGGAGAGCCTCTGATTGACCACTGGCCAGCTGATCAGTTCATAAATTCTCCTCTAATTATCAGAGGTCAATAAAACATGGAATATCTAATTCTGGCTCTTCCATGGCTATGAGTAGAATAAGTTAAGCCAGAAGAAAAATTTAGCTATAACAAGCAAATCAATTACTGCCTTTGCTACCAGCTCTTACTATAACTTAGACATCTTATGGGCTAAAGAAGATTATGTGGACTAAATTACTTATCTATAGCATAATGTTTTAAAGAAAATATGCTCAAGTTCCAAATTGCAACAGTGTTTTGGGGAAATATATTTTTAATTTGGGGGCCATTTCTATACAATGTCTACCAACTAAACAGGACATATGAAATGAAGGTATTGGTCAGACTGTGTTTCAACTTGATTCAACAAAGACATTCCTTCATACCACAAAATCTTTAACACTCTGGAGCAGAAACCTCTGCCTTTATGTGGAGAACAAAAACTAATCACTTAGAAAAGAATTTACTTAAAAAAAAAGAAAGAATTTACTTTTGAATGGCAGATGAGTGCTGAGAAGGTAAGATGGCCATGCTTCCTCCAAGACATTAGTGAGAACTTCAAAAGAAGGAACCTAACCTTTGTTTGATGTCAGTCATATACCAGAAACTGTACCAAGGGCTGGGCAGGAATTTTCTTATTTAATCACAAAAAATCCTAAGAGGAGGCTATTATTAACCCCACTATCCAGACAAAGGAACTGAGACTCAGAGAGGACAACCAACTCACAGAAAGTTCAAAAGCTGTGTAGAGCCAGTACTCAAATTGGGATCCATCTGACTTCAAAGGACACGCTCATTCATTTCCCTCCTTCACTTGAATCAGCATAGTGGTAATGGACATGAACTCTGAAACTAAACTGCTAAATTCCTACCCACCTCCATCTATCCTTGGCGAGTCCTACGATGGAGGGAAGTGAACCTGTGCTTCGGATTCCTCAGTAAAGTGAGTTATTTAGAACCTATTCCAAAGGCTCTTAAAAGGATTCTGCTATTGTCGTTCAGCGGCTAAGTCATGCCCAAATCTTTGAGACCCCATGGACTGCAGCACGCCAGGCTTCCCCGTCCTTTACTATCTCCCAGCATTTGCTCAAATTCATCCATTGAGTCAGTGATGCTATCTAACTATCTCTAAACAGTTAGAAGGATTAAGTGGGTTTAAATATGTAAAGTGCTTAGAAAAATCCCTAATACAACTTAAATGCTGCATCACTGTCTTGGTATATCCCATTGGGATTCCTGGGTTTGAGAAGTACTAGCAACTTAGAAAGCTCTCAAGGTCCAGATATCTTCAGCTGAACTGAATCAAGGACTCCTTGCAAACCCTATTTGCTCCAATAATGAGATTTGGAGTGATTCTATTTTGTGGTTCATTCAGCCTGCAGAGTTTTACATAACTCAGATGATCTGCTTGTCTTTTCTTCAGCCTCTATTGATGAGCAATCTGAGAAAGAAATTGGTAACCAATGAGGTACACACATACATATATGCATAGAAGTAAAAAATGCATCACAACTATTATTATTATTACCCCCACATGGCTTTGGAGGCTATGATCCGTGAGCAGATGATTGATGCTCTGAAAAGGGAAAAAGCATTTGCTTAGATCCCGTTATCAGCACACAAGAGTATTTGCAAACTAGAAAATGTGTTCTAAATGTTGAAGAAATGTAAGGAAAGCCAAGAGAATATACTTACCCAAGGAAACAAACTGAATGTCTCTTAATACAGACATTTGAGAAGAGAATGGACCAAATACTAAAGAAGTAGAATCAAAAATAAAATATGCAATCAAAGTCATCTTCGGTATTGGCCCTGGGAGGATAAACTAAGTAACCTAATAGGTGTTTTCCATCTTTGAATTCAATGACTAGAATAGCAATGAAGGTGTTAGCTCAAAATTGGAATGCTATAGCCAACTCAGGTCTGCAGAAAGAAACTTTTATATTACCAACCCACACCGTGTCTGGCTTAAACTAGTGCTGACTGACTGCTATTTTCATAAGTGCTCACCCACCATAGCCATGTTTTTACACACTGTGTGCAATCCTTATGCACACATGCATACAATTATAGCTTTGGCTACATGAGCATTTGTGTACAGATAGATTTTGAAAAGTAATGTTCATCCCTGATGCCTTGGTTCTCTGTTTTTACATTCAATACATTCAGAATGAAAGCATATTTCTTTTAGAAGGGAAATAAAAAAAAGGTAGCTGATGTAGTTCAGAATTTATGGGTCAAATATTAATTCCCTGAATATTTCAGTAAATGAGTATTATACTTGTAATGTGCAATGTTTATCAAAAATGATAGTGTCTGTTGGGGAAAAGAGGCCAGCGGGAAGAGAAAGCCGTAACTTTCTTGAGACTTTATTATCAACATGACTTGGCCTACCTATTAAAATAATGATGATTATGTCTTTAAAGGTAAAAGTATGCTTATACTGATCACGTTAATTTTCTTATGGTGGTAATCAGTTTGAATGACAAGGTAAAAATATTGAAACTAAATAACCACTAATACTCTTGCAAGGTTATTAAGAATAGAAGATTTCTACAGATGGTCTAGAAATTATGCCCGTTAAATCAAAGTTAAATAACATATGGGTCAAATTCCATAATCTTAAATTCAGTAAAAGTGTATTTTTTGTTATGCTATTTCTTATATTACATGAATAGATTAAATATACTATTAAATGAACAGATTTTATGATATAAAATGAATAGATTATTACCTGAGGCTTTCTTATCTTCTGCAAACAGGTATTTGTTGAAATGGAATGTGACCCACAAGAACAAACTTATCTTTACGGACGTGAATCCGAAATGGCAGAAACCTTTTCAAAGTTCCATGTCACATGTTCTTTCCATTGTTAAGGACCTTTAAGGATATATTCTAAGTGCATGTAAAAGTTATTTCCATTAAATAAAGCATTAAATACCATATGAATCTCAAAAGGTGGTAAATCATAAAATACTAACTCAAACTATTACGTTTATAGACAGTCATTGTGAAATATACAGGTGCATGGAAAAATCCCTGAATAACTATTTCAGCATTTCACTCTAATTAAGCTTAGAATCCTTCAGTTGCAGAAGATGAGTATCGCCTATTCAGTTGTTTTGTTTTTCTTTCTCCCTTTGTAGTCTAGGGACATAAAAAATAACTTTCCTGCTTAAAGTCTCCCACCTTGGATTTTTCCCCTAGGTGCTTGCATTTACAAAAAGAAAGTCCTAGGGTCCTATGACATGGAGACTCTGGTTGTACAGTTTATAAACAGCATCCTTTTCTGTAGGGTCCTAGCCAGATGCCATGTTCAGAGCTTGTGCAACCCTCATTCATTCTGCTGCTGCTGCTGCTAAGGCGCTTCAGTCGTGTCCGACTCTGTGGGACCCCATAGACAGCAGCCCACCAGGCTCCGCCGTCCCTGGGATTCTCCAGGCAAGAACACTGGAGTGGGTTGCCATTTCCTTCTCCAATGCATGAAAGTGAAAACTGAAAGTGAAGTTGCTCAGTCGTGCCCGACTCTTAGTGACCCCATGGACTGCAGCCTACCAGGCTTCTCCGTCCATGGGATTTTCCAGGCAAGAGTACTGGAGTGGAGTGCCACTGCCTTCTCATTCATTCATATATTCTTTTTTCAGCTAATAGGTATTCATTGTGCCAGACACTGTTCTGAGTGTTTCATGTGGCTAAAGACAGAATAACAGTCAAGTAAGGAACACAGAAGAAATCCTTCATTCTTGAAGCAAGGCACTGATTATACAGTACCTCCTTTGTTAACAATAATTGCTTGTTACCTTACAACGCTATCCTTTAATTAGAAATGCCAATACAGGAAAATGTTAACTAGGTCTCGCACCTATTATCAAATGTAAGATATGTCAAAATCACAAGTAGTTGTAGAAATGCACACTCCTAATAATAATGATAGGAATAATATGATAATAATAGTAACATCTACCACTTATTAGTGCTTCACACGTGCTTGACACCATGACAAACACTTTACATTTAACCACTAGACAGTTCTCTTAGGGCAGGAAATATGCGTTTTGTTCATGGCTGCATCTCCACTGTCAGGCAAATTGTAAATATTCAAAAAGTACTTTTGTCAAAAGAGTGAATAGATGAATGAATGAATCTATTACTTCATTAAATGCCTGAGCGATAGGTATTATTACCTATCTTTACAGATGAGTAAACTTAAGTACACACGACAGAGATGAAGTATGCGTGGCAAAGTTAGAATTTAACTCCAGTTCTTCGGGTGTTTGGTTTTGGCAGTGCTGTGCAGCCTGTGGGATCTTGGTTCCCTGCCCAGGGATCGAACCCATGCCCCCTGAATTGAAAGACCTGAGTCTTAACCACTGGACTGCCAGGGAAATCCCTTAACTCCACTTCTGAGGGACTCCAAGGCCTGTGATCATAACTACTATGCAGAATGTCTCCTGGTATTATGGGTCCTAATTCTCACTTTTTCATTGAATTAAACTTTCTGTTGTTGTTGTTCAGTCACTAAGTTCCGTATGACTCTTTGTGACCCTATGGACTATAAAACTCCAGGTTTTCCTGTCCTTACTATCTCCCGGAGTTTGCTCAAATTCTTGTCCATTGAGTCAGTGGTACTACCTAACCATCTTATACTCTGCCACTCCCTTCTCCTTTTGCCTTCAATCTTTCCAATTAGGGTCAAGGTCTTTTCCAATTAGTTGGCTTTTTGCATCAGTTGGCCAAAGTATTGGAGCTTCAGCATTAGTGCTTCCAGTGAATATTCAGGATTGATTTCCTTTAGGATTGACTGGTTTGATCTCCTTGCAGTCTAACGGACTCTCAAGAGTCTTCTCCAGCACCACAATTCTGAAGCATCAATTCTTCAATGTTCAACCTTATTTATGGTCCAACTCTCACATCCACATATGACTACTAAAAAAAAAACCCATAGTTTTGACTATATAGACCTTTGTTGGCAAAATGATGTCTCTGCTTTTTAATATTCTGTCTAGGTTTGTCATGGTTTTCCTTCCAAGGAAATGTAAACATACTCTTGATTAAAATAAGCATACAATTCTCTTTCATTTGATAAATCGATTTGATTACCTACTATGGTTCTTATTTTTTTCATCCCATCCCTCTATAAACACTAATTCAGACTTTATTCAGAGCACCTATAATTAACTTTCAAAATAAATGTATCTTAAAACAAGTCTTCTCCCTTCCACCCCCAAATTCAACATTTGCATCCCCAAAAAGCAGAGAGCCCCACAGGTACGCACATATGTTTTCAGTAACTCAAATCACTCCTCTGTGTATTGAAATCTAATGTAGTAAAAGGAACTCAAGCACCCGGTAAGGCCAATCTGGGCTCAAGTCCTCCTCACCCCATTACTTTACCAGCTGCGTGACCTTCTTAGTTTGACTATGCAAGGCTCAACTCTTCTAAACCTAAAATGGGAACAATTAGAGGAAATGGTGATAGAGTATCTGCCAAGTTCCTAGTACAGTATGACATATGAGACGCTCAATAAATATCAGATTCCTTCAGAGAACACGTTAAAAGGATACAAACTACTGGAACAACCAGGAGCAGATGAAAACACTAATGTGTAGTGGTTATGCCCCTTCTGGAGAACACCACCAAGGAGGCAGGCAGGAGAGTTAGCCTGGGCAACTCTGTGGCAGGCCCTGGTCGACTGACAGTCAAATGAAAAGACCCCGATGCTGGGAAAGACTCAGGGCAGGAGGAGAAGGGGGTGACAGAGGATGAGATGGTCGGATGGCACCACTGACTCAACGGACATGAGTTTGAGCAACTCCAGGAGATAGTGAAGGACAGGGAAGCCTGGCGAGCTGCAGTCCGTGGGGTTGCAGAGTCAGACAGGACTGAACAACTGAACAGTCACCACGAATGTATACTCTTCTCCGGGAAAGATGTTCAGTATGAAGCTTGGAAAGGGAGAGTTGCCCCCTGACACGGAGCCTGAGCTCTGGGGTCAGAGGTCAGTGTCATCTCTGGTAGGGGAAGTCTCTGGAGTAGAAGCTGGTGGAGGGTTCAAGACATGGGACTGGACAGCTCTGAGATTCAATCCAGCAGTTACATACTCTAACTTCTGACCAATTTGCAAAAGTAATTTAAGTGATCTCAAATGGCTTATAAGTGTATCAAGGCAGAACACCCTGGTGTTGAGGAAAAGAGAAGAAAAGAGAAAATTTATGTCACCCAGAGTGCAGAAGCTCTAAAGCTGATTAAATTGTTTTGAATGGAACTAGGAAGCAGAGCCAAACTGACTTCAGAAAGGGCACTGTGCTCTCCCTCTCCCTGGCACCCCGAGAAGGCTTTCTGGGCTCACTGAGTGTTCCTAAATACATGTGAGTGCAGCCTCAGATAGACTATTCTAAAAGCATACAGGAAAAATAACTTTTCAAATTTCACTTTGAAAAGAGAAGGCTCTGCTCTCTAGCCTGGCAAAGAACATTAGCAGCGTACTGAATATCTGATCTGTGTCTTTTACTAGAGAGATACAAAAAACAAGTAAGAAAAGGTTTCTATCCCCAAATATTTTGTAACCAAGTGGAGGAAGATAGCAACCAACATGGCAGAGTAAACTGATCACTAAACAGAGGTACAAATAATGTGCTATGGGAAAACAAAGATTCAGACTAAGGAACTAGAAGACAGTTCCGTGGAGAAAGTGAGTTTTAAGTTTTGAAGAATAAGCATGATTTATAATAAGTTAAGAAAAGGTTTCTATCCCCAAATATTTTGTAACCAAGTGGAGGAAGATAGCAACCAACATGGCAGAGTAAACTGATCAATAAACAGAGGTACAAATAATGTGCTATGGGAAAACAAAGATTCAGACTAAGGAACTAGAAGACAGTTCCATGGAGAAAGTGAGTTTTAAGTTTTGAAGAATAAGCATGATTTATAATAAGGAAGAAAAACACACAAAAATAACCTCCCTAATTTAAAAAAAAAAAAAAAGAAGGTCAAAGGCCAGGGACAAGCAATTTTCTCCAAAATGCAATGTAAATGACCAATAAACATGAAAAAAAAAAAAAAGGACTAATCTCACTTATGCTCAAAAATGCACATGAAAATAATGCCAAATTCTTTTCCATCTATCAGATTGGCAAACATTTCGTAAATGATAATACTCAGTATTGGCACAAATAGGGATATGATGTGTGTAATTTTTATGAGACATCAAGCAATATATATCAAAATCCTTAAATGTATAAATACAATTTAACCCAGTAAATCCAAATCTAATATTCAGAGGGGCAAAAGAAATCAGTGAGACATGTAAAAACAAGTATCAAGGCATTATTTATAAAAAGAAAATATTAGAAAACACTTGAAGTGAAGTCACTCAGTCGTATTTGACTCTTTGCGACCCCATGGACTGTAGCCTACCAGGCTCCTCCGTCCATCGGATTTCCCAGGCAAGAGTACTGGAGTAGGTTGTTATTTCCTTCTCCAGAAAACACTTAAATGTTCAATAACATTTGTATAATATGATGTATCCATTAAGTATATTTTAGAATTACATTTAATGACATTAGAAACTTTTCTATATACAGTAAGTAAAAAAGAGTTCTAAATAAATATGTATGTATAAATAAAATATGTGTATGCTTTTAAGTAAAGACTAGAAGGTATATACAAAGATATAATTCTACTTCTGGATTATGAAATTATGTGATTTTATTTTATACTTAATAACTTCCATAATAATCCAAAGTTTTAATCAGAAAAATAACGTTATTTAAAAACAAGTTTTTAATGATTTAGATTTAGATAAGTAGAGAAGTGAAAGTGACGTTTTAGGCCATGTCAAAGAACAATGTGAGTAAAGACAAAAAGACAAATGTGAAAGACACTTTTGGAAAAGATAGACTAGACCAGGAAGGAATATAGCAGTACAGTGACACTGGAAAAACAGTTGGAATTGGGTTACTAAGACCTTGACTGC
The DNA here is from genome assembly GCA_006410635.1 of Cephalophus harveyi. NCBI lineage: Eukaryota > Metazoa > Chordata > Mammalia > Artiodactyla > Bovidae > Cephalophus > Cephalophus harveyi. The sequence goes on along the minus strand of SJYT01006504.1, from coordinate 88,926 downwards.
TATGCTCATGAATTAGGCCTATATGTAGTGAAGATACGAGTGATTGTGTGATCATGTTGGTTTGTAGGGAGGTTATTTAAATGACAAATTGGGGGATACAGGATGGATCAAAGGAGGAAAACTAGAGTCAAAGAGATTGTTTCTATTCTAACCTAGCAGGGGCTTCCAAACTTTTTAGACCATAACCCACACAGTAAGGAATATGTTTCATCCTGAGACCAGTACATTCATACACACACACACACACACACACACACAATTATCCTTAAATATGACTAAAACAGGAGTTTTATGAAAAAGTCATACCCTTATCTTGTGAAATCTATTCTACTGCTTTCTCTTCTGTTGTGTATTATTCCTTTCTACTCTATACCACTGCATTTTATTTTTTTTTTAAATGCTGGTCGTAACACCCAAAAATTTCACGACTTACGATGTGACAACACTACTCTGGGAGAAATCTCAGTCCCCCTCCCGTCTCCCCAGTCCCACTCCTGGGGAGCAGAGCAAGGTCCAATCATGGGTTAAGACCAAGAACCCACTGCCGGGCCATGATACGGGAGCTGGAGCTTTCCAGAGAAAGAGCCAAGGAAGAAACAGCTTTCGGCCCCAAGTTGAGAAATACTCAAAGGGATCTTGTTCCTTGGCCTCCCCTTCTTCTTTGAAATGCTGCTCTGGCCTGTAAATCAGTTCCCCTATAGCCAGTGAGATTAAGAAGGCTTGGTCCTTGTCTTCACTTCTGCCAACCTACTCCACAGAAGTCCATCAGCAAACTCAGCTTAGCCCAGAAGAAAGAAGCCTGGCAAATAAGCATCGAACACAGACACAAGCAGTCCTTCCAGCTGGCCTGTCATCCAACCCAATTTCTAACATAGGAATTTGGAACAAAAGCCCAAGCCACCAGAAAAACATGGTAAATCGGTAGGCTGCTGTTGGTATCATTTTCCTTTGGACACAAATTCATAGGCAGTGACTATGGAGAGAAGTTGTGTTTTCATCTATCCTGACAGAGGATTCAATTGTCTTAGTGAAAGGTGATTCAGGCCTTACCCAGGAACAGAGTCTGTGGGGATGGCAAGTAGAAGGAAAATGAAAACTTCTCTGTAAAAGAATCGGCTAGATTGCAAGGCCGGTTGGATTGAGGGAGGGGAGGAATGACAGAAGAGAGGAAAGGGAACGTGGTGGTGAGGGGATAGATTTGGCAGGGATTAGCTCCAAGGTTTTCAGTTGGGGAGACTGAGATGGAAACTGGGTGTATTCTGACATTAACAAGGATAGAAATATGGGAAGAGGAGGAGGCTTTATGGAGAAAGTAATAAGTTGTTTTTGGTAGAGTTTCATGTCAAGGAAAATTCAAAGCAAAGGAACAAAGGTATTATATTCTCCTCTCTTGAAGTATTCCTATTTTTATGGAAGGAAGCAGATAATAAATCAATTTATTATTATTACACATTTCTGGACTTAGAGTGAGCTAAGATATCACCTACTGCACATGTCAGATGCAAACAGCAATACTTTTGACATTTAACCAAGTTTTCTTGTTCCCTGTTCACTTACAAAGCTCCCAACAACTGGGAAATTCAGGGGTTATTACTTACAATTTGTAGATGAAAAACCTAGACACAAAGATTTTAAGAGGCTTGCCTGAAATCACATTTAGTTCTGGCATTTTTTACCACTGTCTGTTCTATCCTGCAGCCCCCTCTTTTTAAACAGGGAGTATGTGAATCTGACCATGAGAAGAGAGGGGGAAGTACCAGCTGAAAAGGTCCAAGTGCCAATGTCATCTCTAAAAGGAATTTGGAATATTCCAGAAGTCAGGATTAAAAGACATGCCTTACTCAGACTGTAAGATAGAATAAAATGGTTGAACATAAAATCTAGGCCATTAGAAAACATCTTCATAATTTGATGCTAGTTATGAAATTCAGACCCAAGGAAATCCACCTTACAGCTTTACAATCACTCAGAAAAATCATTTCAGAAAGAGACTAGAAAGGGAATTAATTTTTTTTTTTTTTTTGCTTTGAATACTCTTGTATTTTCTTAGGCAGAAAAAAGTTTTCAACCATTTTGCAAGCATGCTAATTGACCTAAGCCATATATGTTTTAGCCATTTCAGAAAGATTAGTATGTATGAATGATGTTTGTATTAAATTTGCTTAATCCTTTTGATGTAAAAACAGCTGAGTCAGACTTTCCTGGTAACCAGTGCTGTGGAGAAAGAAGAACTTTGGATTCAGGGAAGTTAGGATTTTAATTCTGGGTTTACCACCTACTAGTGTGCTGACTGCAGTTGGACAAGTTGTAGCATAATTTATCTGGGCCTCAGTTTCATCATCTGGTAAATAAAAATAACAATACTCACCTTACATATGGATGTAAGGATTAAAAGAGAGATAAATGTATATAAAGCCCTGAGTCCAATGCCTGACATACCAGAAGCTCAAGGAACAGTCACTATGATGATGAAAAAGAATGAAGACAAAACCAACTGTATACACTAGCTTTAAAAAAAAAAAAAAAGTAGTAATTTTTAGGTCACTACAAGAAAATTCTTGCTAGAAGTTTCAATCTTTTAATAAAACACAACCAATACTTATGAATATATGTTTGGTTCTAACACTCATATTTTGGGTAAGCATGAAAAAGACACCTTATCTTCTTTGGCTCAGATTTTGCAAAACACCAGGATAAAACCACTTACTTCTGACCTTTCCAGAAACAGTGAATATTTGCTTTTGAAAGATCAGACAGGGTTAGAAGTTTCCTCTAACAGAAGTCAGTCCAGCTCTCATCTTCAGATAAACACATACACATTCATCATCAGGTATACAAAACGAAACCATTCCAGACAGATAAGCCTTTTGGGTCTAGGTTCTCAGAAAGGAAACGTGGCTATTATTTCCTTTCTAGAGAACCTATTAAGATATTTATCAGTTTACACTATTGGGAAAATTTTCCTTGAAAATGAACAAAATGTCTACGTCTCAAATGTATTTCCTAAGGTTCAAGCCTTAGCAGACTTCATGTACAATTGGTTGCCACCTTCTCAAGAATACCTCTTTAAATACTGGAGGATTTATAATAGCTTCCTCCCACTCTTCTCCAGGACGAGTCATCTGAGTGTCTTTAACCTCTGCAGTGCTTGCTGGAATGCCCCGATTCTATTCAAGTGTGTGGCACCCCGTGAACCTTAATAAAACCACTCTGGACAAACTGGCTAACGGGTTGACTTTTGCCATAGATCTTATTTCCCAAACTTCTAAACATGCCTGTAGCTTTCCTGTCCAAGTTCAAATATAGTATAACACATCACAAGTGCTGAGAAGCAGGAAGTCCATCACTGGATCTGGCACTGTAGTCCTGAGTGGAAAATACCATTTGTTTCCTTGAAAATCTATCCTTGGTAACTGGCCAATCGGGGAGCAAGGGGTTAATGCTGCCATTGGAAGTCTTTCCAGCCTACTAGCTCTCAGAGGACAGGGAAGGGTGGTAGGGACTGGAATTCCTGGGGCTATTGAACAGGAAGTTGGAAAAAAGGTCTAAGGGTCTAATGGCCTCCTAATTAAGAACTAGTCCACAACAAGTTTATAAGGAATTGTCCCACAGGAAGAAAAGGAAAGGGCAACAGCACAGGGGAAAGTCACTTTTGCACTGAGAACTGGCCAGCCTGGAGGCTGGAAGGCAGAAGACCTTTCCAACATGTGAAGAGCCAAAGAGTACCTTTTAGTATTTGTTTTGATTATATTTGCCTGTAACCCGGCAACTGGGCCCAGATGCCAGGAGCCCAGGGAGAACACTGCTGGTGACTGGTGTATGGAAAGAAAAAGAATTACTTTTGTTTCCTTACTTTTATGGTTCTTCTCAAGGTGAGTGAAAAGGGCTAGTCAGGACCTTTTGAAACTGTTTAGAACCCTTACTCATTTTCCTAACAACAGCCAGGATGATTTATAATACCACATGTTCTCATTGGTGGTTTCCTCTTTTTTATTTTTGAAGACAAGACACAAGTGGGAAATGTGAATCTTGAGCCAGGGTAAAGCTGATCTTTTAAAGCAACCGAATGAATTTTCCAGTTACTATCTGCCCCATCCCCCAGTCTGGAGGCTTTCTTCCCTGAATCACAGTTCTCCCCCTTACAAGGGTGATCATGGCTCAGAATCACTTGAAACTTTTGGATTTCTTGAGCTCCATGTTGCTCAAGATTCTAAGTTGCTTCTGCTTAATACATTCCCTTTATCTTACTTAAAAAAAAAACAAAAGTAGTATAATCAGTGTAGAAAACTCATTAGAGCTTTTGTAAAATCACACTAAAATTATTTGAGAGACAAAAATAACATTATTTCAATAGATACATAGAAAAAGAGAATACAAAACTAGGTCATTCTTGATAATCTTTGCAACTAGGAGAGTCTTCTTTCCTCAAGATAAATCCTTCTTTTAGAATTTAAATTCTCTTGTTCTTAACTCTATGGAAATAGGGAAGAGAGAGAGAGAAAGGACATGTGTGCACATGTGCAGAGGTGTGTGTGCATGAGGCAGTTTTATTTTAACCATCATCACTCAGGCATTTGAAGACAACTATTCATACAATCCTTAACCTCTTTTCTGCAGAGGTGTGTGTGTGTGGCGGTTTTATTTTAGCCATCATCATTCAGGCATTTGAAGACAACTATTCATACAATCCTTAACTTCTTCTTTTCTAGATGAATTACTCCAAATTCTGATAATTTCACCCTCCCCCCATCTTGCTTGATATGTTAGAAAATAACTTTAAACTAAAATATTTTATTATTTCTTAGTTAATTCAAAGACTCCTAGAATGTCCCATGATATGTTGGTTTAAATGGAGAAATGACAAGTAAATTTAATTTGGTGGACTAATTTTGTGAATGGGTTTTTTTGATTAATCAAATATTCTCCAAATATCAATATTCAAAAATGTTGAAATATACCTAATACTAAAATTATGTACAACAGAATTTAAACACTCTGATGATTCAGATGGCATTTACAATCTTAAATTACTTCAAAAACAGTTTTTGAGAGTCCATTATGTAACTTTTTATTTTGGTAACCTGAAATCAATCTTGATGGGAGTATTTACATCACTGTTGCTGCTAAGTCACTTCAGTCACGTCTGACTCTGTGCAACCCCATAGACGGCAGCCCACCAGGCTCCTCTGTCCCTGGGATTCTCCATCACAGTAAGCAGTAAATTTTTCTACAGAAAGACCCAGTTGTTAAATATTTAGTAATGTACCATTGTGCTTCTCTGTCACTGTAACAAATATAATGACCAAATACCTATAAAATTCTAATTCAAAAATCTATACCCTCAACTGTGCTGCAAAAAAGTAGAATAAATAGAGACTAAATAAATAACCAAAGTCTGCAAGTTTTGCTCATGCTGAAAGTTGCAAAGATGTAGCTTGATTTTAACTATTATTGCATGCTCATTCAGTCTTGTCTGACTCTGCAACCCCCTGGACTGCAATCTGCCAAGCTCCCCTGTCCATGAAATTTTCCAGGCAACAATACTGGAGTAAGTTGCCATTTCCTTCTCCAGGGGATCTTCCTGACCTAGGGATTGAACCTAAGTCTCCTGCGTCTCCTGCATTGGCAGGCGGATTCTTTACCACTGAGCCGCCTGGGAAGCCCCATTAATTATCATTAATAACCATTTTCTAAAATTTTAAAACAAAAAGTTGCCTCACTAAATGTGAGCAAAACAATTCTACATGCTGAAAGGACAGTGTTTTAAATGCTATTGAAAAGATTAAAGGGGGTGCTTAGCTGGTGGTCCAATGGCTAAAACTCCACACTCCCAGTGCAGGGGCCTGGGCTCGACCTCTTGTCCGGAAACTAGATCTCGCGTGACTCAGCTGTAAGAGATCCCATGCTGCAGCTGAAGATCCCACACGCAGCAACAGAGACCTCTCGTGCTGCAAACTAAGGCCAGCTGCAGCCAAACAAATAAATTGTTTTTAAATTCTAACTTAAAAAAAAATTTAAAGGAGATTTACGATGTAAAGAATCCTTGAAAATCAGTAAGAAAACTTCACAAAGTAATACAGATACTAATTTTGAAAAAAATTTGCATATCATGATAGGCAAATATTTTAAAATCTAAGATTTCTTTTATCTACAAGATTGACAAAGCTTAATTTCTTAATAAAAACATCCAATGTTGGTGCAAGTACAGAGAAACAAACATTCCTACACTGCTAGTGAGAACTTAAAATTTTCTGGAGAAATTTAACAGTGTATCAAAACCCTCAAAAAATCCTCTCTCCAGTACTTTATCCTAAGAGAATAACCAGAATTTTGAAAAAACTAATTATTCAACAGTATTAGACTGCTAAAGTAAATTAGATTATTAATTTTCTGTTAAAGCAGCTACGTTGCATTAGGCATTTCATACAGCATTTCACATTTAAGCAAACAAGGTAAAGGTCAAGTAATGTATGATGGCAAGACTTTTAGGGAACAAAGTTAGGGGCACAACTGAAATCCTCATACATCTAAAAATTAATATTATGCATCTTAACTATCACTGGGTTGCACCCTGAAAGCCTACAAGGCCTGTTCTTGCCCAGTTTTAAGACCAAAGAAAGAGCTCAGAGTCAGCAAAAGACATCAGGGGTTTGGGGGTGCTTACAGGTCTGAAGCAATGTCCTAGAGTGACGCTCCAGGGTCAGCGGCGGGCAGGGCAGAATAGGCGCGGGCTATTCTTCCCTGGGGGGTGTGGGGGGAGGGATCGCCAGTTGTAGGGAAATTAATATTAGGTGGGCTCAGTTACCACGGAAACCAGCTGAGGGGCACGCCCCTCACGGCCCCTCTTGGAAAGGACAATCACTAGCAGGTCTGTGAAGTGAGTAGGGTGTAGGTGTAGCAGACACTGGTCTGGCAGGGGATGCACAAAGAGCAAGAGAACAGTCATCCTTTTTTTGTTGTTGGTTTAAAATATTTATTTATTTGGCTGCGTTGGATTTTAATTGCCATTGGAGAGATCCTTCCTTGCAGCACAGCGACTCTGGGGCTCCAGGGCAATCACTCGCGTTCAGCTGTAGCGTGCTCGGGCTTCGTTGCTCTGTGGCAGGAGGGATCTTGGTTCCCCAATGAAGGATCAAGCCTGCATCCCCTGCATTGCAAGGCAGATCCTTAACCACTGGGCCACCAGGGAAGTCCCTGAGAACAATCGTCTTGAGTGGCATGACCGGAGAACTAACAGCCTTCATTATCAAAAACAAAGCAAATTATAACAGTGTTGCTCTGTTTACTAAGGCCCCAAATCATGCTCTTTGGTTCTGAATTCTATTTCTTCACACCATATAGTCTTTCCTTGTACATTTCCAATAAAAAGTAAATTCGTCATCCTTTTAACGTGTTTTTGTTCAAAGTTTCTATAGATATTGCCATGACCCTATATTGTGCTATTTTATCTCTTGTCCATCACTTCAGTAGCCTTCTAAATTGTTCTGTTTCCCTTGCCCCTCCATGGTGCAGCACCAGACACTCAGCACTCTTAAATACTCAGCCCTTAATACGGCCTCCATGTTCAAGTGTACAAGGTTGGTCGCTCAACACCTCTGTGAGTTTCCCCATCTCTAGCTTGAGTCTGGCACACTTCCTTCAGCTTCTCCAGCTCACGAGGCACTTGCTGTTTGCAGAAGCTGCTCCCAGCGCAGTGAATGGACTTCTCCCTGTCCTCCCCACCCACCATCATCTCCCTCCTCCTTCCTTTTTTTTTTTTAATCTTTCATTTCAGATCTCACTTTGCTGTTGTTTTCTCCTCAAAGAAACCTTCCATGACCTCCCCAAATGCTCCAGGCTCTCCTAACCTTTCTGTCAGGGCCCCTGCTGTCCCACCTTTGTGGGAATTCAGAAATTTGTCCCTCTTCCAGATGATAGCTGGAAATAGCAGACAGAGCTCTGGCTGATATTCAGGCATCACTCACCCACTGGTCTGCAGCTTCCAGGTGAGGCCCAACCTCTCCTTATTCAACAAGTATCCCAGTTTTCACTTTTACTGGCCCAGTAAAAGTCACTTTTCGTTTTACTGGCCCAGCCTCTTCTAGTCTACTCACTAGAATCTGTAAGTTTCAGAAGGTCAGTGACCTTGTCTGGATTTGCTTACCATCTTATTCCCATTGTCTCACACAGCGCCTAGCTCAGAACAACCACTTAATAAGTATTTACAAATCAATGAAGGAGTATAATCTTCCTTTTTGTCATTGTTATTATTCTCTCACCCTTTCCACTGCTGATAGTCCACACACAAAGACTACTTAAACCTACCAAGAAGACTCCAAAATTGACTTTTTACACCAAAATTGCACCGGGAATAGGAGTCACTTAAGAGTCTCAAAAAAAAAAAAAAAAAAAAAGGAAACCACCATTTCCACAAGATATCCAGCACATGCATTATCATTATTTAGCGTTTCATCATTTTTAACGCATATTTAATTTGTATTGTCATTTTTGTTCAGTTGCTCAGTAGTGTCTGACTCTGCTATCCCATGGACTACAGCATGCCAGGCTTCCCTGTCCTTCACCTATCTGCATTTTAAATGGTCAACGAAGAGAGAAATATTTAGAAAATGTAAGGATGAACTTGCCTGGTGGTCCAGTGGTTAGGATTTCACTCTTCTACTACAGGGGCCAACCAGTCCATTCTGAAGGAGATCAACCCTGGGATTTCTCTGGAAAGAATGATGCTAAAGCTGAAACTCCAGTACTTTGGCCACCTCATGTGAAGAGTTGACTCACTGGAAAAGACTCTGATGCTGGGAGGGATTGGGGGCAGGAGGAGAAGGGGATGACTGAGGATGAGATGGCTGGATGGCATCACGGACTCGATGGATGTGAGTCTGAGTGAACTCCGAGAGATAGTGATGAACAGGGAGGCCTGGCGTGCTGCGATTCATGGGGTCGCAAAGAGTCAGACACAACTGAGCAACTGAACTGAACTGAACTACAGGGGCATGGGTTCAACCCCTGGTTGGGGAACTAAGCTCCCTCATGCCCTGAGACATGGCCAAAAAAAAAAAAAAAAAAAAAAGATGAAGGTTTCAGTCTAGTTTGGCAAATAATTTTAAAGCATTTCTGAACTAACAAAAAAGGGATGAGGAAGATGACAAGAGAAATGACTAGGTCAAAATCGCACTGAGGAAGGGAAGAACCTAAAAAGTAAGATTTACCAGTCACCAGTTAAGATTGACTAGGGTTTGTAGAAGGCTCAAATCCAGTCCCTCTACCCCCTTTTTTTTGGTCTCAAAACATGCAGGATCTTAGTTCCCTGACCAGGGATCAAACCCGTGTCCCCTGCACAAAGTCCTAAAACTGGAACTTTGTAACTGTAACTGCTAGGGAATTCCCTGAAATCCAGTCTTAATCTTGGCAGATTGCAAAGAAATATCAGATTTCACTGATTTGATAAATATGAAAAAAAAAAACTGGATTTCAGCTTTAGACAAAGAATTAAAAGAAGACAACTACATGTCTATAATCTTTAGATAGATGTTTTATAATTTTCTAAACCATTTCTCAGAAATGGCACAATTATTAGTTAAGATAGGTGGAGAAAATACAAGGCAATGAACACATGTCAATTTAGATAGAAAAGAAGAAAGAATGAGATTCCATGTCTTGGACTATTTGGATAAATGCAAAATTGGTATTATTGTCCTTTCCGCTTTTTTTCTTGATTTTCTAAACATACCATATGGGTGAGTGAAAGTGTTTAGGAAGAGAGCCAGTTCACGATTGGAAGGGGAATTCTTAGTCCCTTTTACTTTGAAATCCAAATCCTATTGGAAATACAATACACCTGGGGGAAAATGGGATGCTTATAGAAAATATAATCAAAGTGGGAAGGAAAAACCCTACTGTGTTGGCCTAAAGTCCTTTTAGATAGGTATATATTGGGAGTTCCTTGGTGGTCCAGTGGCCAAGAAATCCAAGTTCCCAACGTGTGGGGCCCAGGTTTAATCCCTGGTCAGTGAACTAGATCCCACATGCCACAGCTAAGACTGAGAAGAGCCAAATAAATAAATATTAAAAAAAAAAAGATAGGTATATAAACTTCTAAAATCAGTTTCATTTAAATATTCTACATTCCCCAGTGAATGGAAAAATGTAACAGGCAACTTTTAGAGATTAATAATGAGAATGAAAATCAAGTCTTTTGACTGATTAAATAAGTTATAGCACATATTCTCGGAGAAGGCAATGGCACCCCACTCCAGTACTCTTGCCTGGAAAATCCCATGAACGGAGGAGCCTGGTAGGCTGCAGTCCATGGGGTCGCAAAGAGTCGGACATGACTGAGCAACTTCACTTTCACTTTTCACTTTCACGCATTGGAGAAGGAAATGGCAACCCACTCCAGTGTTCTTGCCTGGAGAATCCCAAGGACGGGGGAGCCTGGTGGGCTGCCGTCTATGGGGTCGCACAGAGTCGGACACAACTGAAGCGACTTAGCAGCAGCAGCAGCAGCAGCAGCACATATTCTATACTTTCATCATCAACTAAGATCATGTAGTATTTGATTGAGAGGGAGACAGGAGATCTTGTAGACGAACCTTCCCTGATCTCTAGCTGGCCTGTTAAATCACTCACAGTACATGGTTTGGGTGCCTGGTTTGTGCCCCTAAAACTGTGGTGGGTGCTGGGGATTCAACAGGGAACAAATCAGAATCCCTGATCTCAAAGAACCATTGCCTTCTCCATGGGAGAGGAGGGTAACGTACAGATGAAGGAAAGTGTAACAGGTCAGATGGCACTGACGGAGATGGACAGTCACATGTCTGCGTATGCTTGCAGGCACAGGTGTGTATTATGGACAGTCTTTGTATGTATGCGTGTGCTTGCAGGCACAAGTGTGTATTTGTGTGTGAAGTAGATGTGATAGTGAGGTGAGGGAAAGCATCTCAATAAGGGGACATTTGAGTAGAGATTGTGGTGAAGAGTGTCCCTGAGGATACATGATTGCAGAAAATTCCAGGGAGAGGCAATAGCAAATACCAAGAATCAAGTAAGAGAAAGTAGGCCAGTGTGGCTGAGGCAGCCTGAGCAAGAAAGAGGGTAGTAAAAATACAGCTGAAAGGGTAGTGGAGACAAGGTCGGGTCAGACCCTAGAGTCCAAGATGGTCCAATGCACTTTGGATTTTATTTTGTATGATACCTTAGCTTATCAGTCACTAGATCTGACAATGTTTTAAAAGAGCCACTCGAGGGAATTCCCTGGTAGTCCAGTCCAGTGGTTAGGACTCCATGCTTTCACTGCAGGGGGCAGAGATTCCATCCTTTGTCACTGAACTAAATCCCACAAATATACACTGAGTGGGAGATTATTCTTCAACAATAGGTAACACAGCTTTTGAGTAATAAAATGTGGCTTGATTAATATAAGAAGGCATAACACTCTGCTCACATGTTTGTATCTAGAAATATCTGGAAAATCTTCAAGTTTCTGCTGTGTAGAAAATGACAGAAAATTGCTGAAATATAAATACTATAAATAGCATTCTTTTCTTCTTTTCATTTTAAAATTTATTATTTCATTCCACCTAGTACCGAAAAAGATTTCATCCAGCTAAAATAAATGTTGTTGTTCAGTCGCTCAGTTGTGTCCAACTCTTTGCAACCCCGTGGACTGCAGTATGCCAGGCTTCCCTGTGCTTCACTACCTCCCTGAGTTTGCTCAAATTCATGTCCATTGAGTTGGTGATGCTATCTAACCATCTCATCCTCTGCTGTCCCCTTCTCCTTTTGCCTTCAATCTTTCCTAGCATCAGGGTCTTTTTCAATGAATCAGCTCTTTGCATCAGGTGGCCAAAGCATTGGAGTTTCAGCTTCAGCATCAGTCCTTCCAATGACTATTCAGGGTTGATTTCCTTTATGATTGACTGGTTTGATCTTCTTGCATTCCAAGGGACTCTCAAGAGCCTTCTCCAGCAGCACAATTTGAAAGCATCAGTTCTTCGGTGTTCAGCCTTCTTTATGGTCCAACTAAAAAATATCAATACTTTTTAATGTTTTTATGGTGTAGACGTCTATGTGAGTATCACTAAAGTGAAATTATACATATATTTGTCCAGTGAACTACTACCATTATCTCAAGGAGCTATATTTCCCCCTGATAACCAATATGTCTTTATTAAATAGATGTTAGATCCAAATCTTGGTAATGTTTCTTTACTTTCTACAGGGAGCTTATCCCCACAGATATTCCTGTAATTGGCAACACAGACCATCTAAAGTTCCGTTTCTTATTCAGGAGCTCAGCTATTCAAAACAAACAAAACACACGGTGGCAGAATTCCCTTCCAGTCCAATGATTAGGACTTGGTGTCCTCAGTGCTGTGGCCCCGGGTTTGATCCCACATACTGCAAGGCACAGCCAAAAAAAAAAAAAATCCCATAGTGGCAAGCAATGATATTAATAGGGGATTGACTGAAGCACAGGCAGTATATCCTGTTCCCTGGGTTGTCCTGGAGGAGGTCAGACCGTGAGAAACATGTCCATATAGGGACATTACTTTTGCTTTTCTAGAACTACTGTCAACTAATCTAGATTTGGCGTTGTCCCACCAGCCTAGTCAGAGGCTGCAGATGAATCCACAGATGCAATGGTTCTCTTAAGTGTTTTGAAAATAAAAACAAACAAAAGCTTGTGTTTGCCTTTATCTGCTGAACGTCATGTCACTAATCATGTGTCTTACCTGTATGGACCTTTCCTAGGCATAGGAGCCTATACCAGGCATGTCTGTATGCTATCTGAGCATATATAACCATCTGTTTCTCATACTGTGTAGGTCAGATACTAACTTAGCTATGTGACTGCATCTCTGATTGAACAATAATAATGAAGGAGGATTGATTAACGAATCTATTCCAGTGTGGAAGAGGTCATTGATAGCACAGTTCAAAACTCCTCCTTTGCCTTGGTCTTTTGAAGAGTCCCAAAAACAGTGGGCTTTGTGGACTGAGGATTCTGTAAAGCTGGGAGAGATACTTAATAAAATGGAAAACAATACCAAGACTGAAAAAAAGTTGGGCAGTCTGAAATGCTAAGCCAATTTAAAAGATTGTATTTAATAAAAATGATAATATAGCCTCAATTTAAGAATTAAGAACTTGGTCTCCCAAGTAAAGTGGAGGAGAAAATCAAGACATATGAAACAGACTAATATTTGTTAAAAAAAAAATAAGTGAGGTGGGACTCCCTGGTGGTCCAGTGGTTAGGACACTGGGCTTCAAATGTAGGGGATATGGGATGGATCTCTGGTTGCGGAACTGAAAAAAAAAAAATGAGGGGGCTCTGGGTGGTATTATGTTGACTTAATATAAGTAAATAACATGACTGCAATCAAAAGCTAGAGCCACTCGTGCAAATATTAATTGAAGTTGACATTTAAATGAAAGTCAGTTAAACCTTCCTGTACTACTATAGCATTAACTTCATTGTTTTAGTTCAAAACCCTGTCTCTTAAGGACAGCATCAGGTACACATCTGGAAAAAGAGAACTGAGATTGTGGAGCTCTGGAAATATAGCACCAGATGAAAGAACTGAGGCTAGCCAATGTGAAACAACAAACATTTCAGCCAAAGGTAGAGGGTTTTTTGAAAGGGGTGGAGGATGGATTTTTTTTTTTTTGCAGACTATTGGAGAGCTCTCTGGTAGAAAAGCAGGTGACATTCTGCGCTCCTCCAAGGAGAAAAAGCAAGAGTATAAACTATTTGAGGGTGGAAACCATGTCTTCAACATTGTTGTATTCATGGTAAGTCCAGTTACATTGGAGGTGTTTTCTGACGCTCACTGAGGTATGGAACTGACGCTCCAAAAAGACAGATGCCTGCATTGTATAGGAAACACCTGTGCAAGACGTGAAGCAACAGTCTTTCAGTATATTGAGTTTCATATCGTCAGAAAGGTGAGTTCAGATTAAGAACATAGGCTCTGGGATGAGGCCGATGTGAGTTTGAATTTTAGCCCTGTGAATTAGCTGTGTGACCTCAGAAAATTACTTAACCTCTCAGAGTCTTGGTTTCTGCCCATAAATCATGAATAGTGGTAACTAGCTTTCAGTTTTGTTGTGATGCTTAAGTTGAGAAAATCTATGTGAAAAGTCAGGCAGTGTCAGCAACAGTAGTAAACATTTAATAAATCATAATTATTATACTGGCAGAAACTATTTTACAGTCTTCCAAGAATGTTGTGGAAGGGATTCTTGCATTGGATGGAAAGTTGAATAAGTAATATCTTGGTCTTTCTCAATTCAGAGATTCTCTAGTTCTGTGATTTCTCAGCACGATTCCTCTTCTTTTAATATTTATTTTTTTGGCTTTACCAGGTCTTAGTTACAGCACTCAGGATGTGGGATTTTTAGTTGCAGCATGTGAACTCTTAGCTGTGGCATATGGGACCTAGTTCTCTGACCAAGGATCGATCCTGGGGCCCCTGCATTGGGAGCGCAGAGTCTTTAGCAACTGAACTGCCAGGAAAATCTCACTATTCTTTATTATTACATCCTGCAAATGCCTCTAGAATTGAACTCATCTCACTAAACGGAAAGCACTAAATTAAAGCTAACCTCAAGCTCCTCAATAGAAAAGGCTATCTCTTGTTCATCTTCATCCAACCATCTCATCCTCTGTCATCCCCTTCTCCTCCTGCCTTCAATCTTTCTCAGCATCAGGGTCTTTTCCAATGACTTAACTCTAACCTCAGCCATTTAAGAAACGAACATGTACTTGTTGAGCACCCACTACGAACCCAGTGTTTTTCATATGTAGTTCCATTTAATCTGTTCATGAAGTTATGATGGAAATATTATTTTACCTACTTTGTAGATAAAGAAGGTGAGTCTCTGAGAACTTAAAAATATTCAAGTCACACAACTATGAGGTGATAAATATGGGATTTGAACCGCAGTTTAATCCAAATAATCAGCTGTTTAATCCAGATAATCAGCTGTCCCTTTTTAAATATTTTTAATTGCAAAGGCAACATGATACATGCTTATTTTGAAAAACTGGAGCAGTTAGAAATGCACAGACTACAATATTAAAGCCCCCTTACAGATAATTTTCCCCAACCCCATGCATTATATTAATATTAATATCCTGCAATCTATAAGAAATCATTTGTGAAGGCATCCTATTAGAGACTATTGTATGCATTTGAATACTTACGTGATATAATATATAAACATGAAAATTGTAAGATAAATATAATATTAAATTTATAATATAGCAATAAATATAGTATAATACAATATTAAAATGTAGCTTTAAAAAATATATGGTAATTTTTTTAATTTCATGATATA
>SJYT01006504.1:25246-72523 GCA_006410635.1 Cephalophus harveyi | reverse complement strand
TGTGGTGTTGGAGAAGACTCTTGAGAGTCCCTTGCACTGCAAGGAGATCCAACCAGTCCATTCTGAAGGAGATCAGCCCTGGGATTTCTTTGGAAGGAATGATGCTAAAGCTGAAACTCCAGTACTTTGGGCACCTCATGCGAAGAGTTGACTCACTGGAAAAGACTCTGATGCTGGGAGGGATTGGGGGCAGGAGAAAAAGGGGACGACCGAGAATGAGATGGCTGGATGGCATCACTGACTCGATGGATGTGAGTCTGAGTGAACTCCGAGAGATGGTGATGAACAGGGAGGCCTGGCGTGCTGCGATTCATGGGGTCGCAAAGAGTCGGACACGACTGAGCGACTGAACTGAACTGAACTGATCATCATATTTTACCATTATTATAACTTTCACTTCCACAATTATTATAGATAAGATTTCTTCCTAATACATATTTTGCCCTTTTTGAAGGCCTCCTGGGCTTGATAATACCCTATGTTCATTTAAAAATTGTAGATTGTCTTTTTCTTATTGAATAATAATATTTACCCTTTGTTATATATGTGGTAAATATCTTCTCCAGGTCTATCATCTGGCTTTTCACTTTCTTCACCTATAAAATTTATTATGTAGATTAATTGGTCAATCTGTGTCATTTTAGAAAATCTTTTCACACCCAAGATTATAAAAATATTTTTCAATGACTCCAGTATGCTACAGTTTTGTTTTTCTGTTCTTATAATTTTAATCCATCTGGAATTTATTTTTGTACATGGTGTGAGAAAGGAATATAATTATTTCTTCCCAAGTGGAGACATTTTTCCAAAATTAAATCTAAAATAATCAATTGTTTCCAACTGATTTGAAATACTAAATTCACTCTACACTAATCTTCGTGTGTACATAGGTGGCTTTGAGTTTGTATTCTTCATTGCGCTCCATTCTTACTTTGCTATTTATATTCTATTCTTGTGCCAGTACCACACTGTATTTGTCACTGTATCTGTATAATTGTTTTGATAGATGATGAGGAGTTAGGCTTCATACTATTCTTATTTTTTAAAAATTTCCTCTTATAAATAAACTTTAGAATCAGTTATCCAGTTAAAAAAGAAAAGGCCATTTTGATTTGGACCACTACTAATTTGTAGATTATTATATAGAGAATAAAATTTTACCATATTGAGGATTTTTGTATGAAAGCGTGATGTGTCTCCATTTTTTCCAAGTCTTATAAAGTATTTCAGTAAAATTTCTTTATATCATCACATAGGTTTTACATACTTCATGCTTATTTATTTTAGAAATGTTATGAATTTTAACACTTTGTTGAAGTATTGTTGCTTTATAATGTGTTAATTTCTACTATTCAGCAAAGTGATTCAGTTATATATATATATATATATGTTCTTTTTTCATACTCTTTTTTATTGTGATTTATCAAAGGATAGTGAATATTTTCCCCTGTGCTATACAGTAGGACCTTGCTTTGTATCCATTCCATATATAATAGTTTTCATTTGCTAATCCTATACTCCCTATCTGTCCCGTTATGATTTTCATATAAGTGATTGTGATCATCTATTCTTACAATATTTTCTGCTCGGCATGGTGACATACTGTGGGAGTCATCTCCCAAGTAGTTCTCTGATTACTTGTCTGTTGCTAACAAAATCTTAGTTTTATTTGAGGTCAGCAATGGGCCCATTCCCAGAGGATGAATCATCCATCTTTGGTCTAAGCCAGTCATGGCAATCCAAATGATTGTGACTTCTGCTACTTGCTCACATTTCCTGGCACACTTGCTACCAAGGCTGGCCATATTACCTAGCATTATGCAAATTAAGATACTTATTCCTCCTTGACCTAAGTAAAACCCCTTTGCTTCTGCCCTCCTGTCTTCCTACTTTCACTGCCAATGACAGGCATGACAGCTGACTGGGATAGCCGTAATGTGACCGTGAGGCCCCAGACACGAAGAAAGAAAGGCAACAACTTGAGATGATGGGCAGAAAGATGCAAACTGCCTAGGCTCTTGAAGACGCTATGGGGCCACTTAACATACCAGTCAACTGCCTTCTTCCACATTCCCTTTTCAGTTCTAGTGGTTGTTTAGTTGCTAACTCATGTCTGACTCTTGTAAGCAAAGGTTAAACCTCAAGTATTTCAGCATCCTCTAACTGAACCTGAATGCAAGCAAACCTATTTAAATATTACTGGAACATGGGAATTTTATTGATTTTTGTGTGTTTCCCTTGTCTTCGGTGTTCTTACAAAATTCTGAGTTCTGCTAATTTTTAAGAGGTTTGTTTGAGAGTTTCTAATTTGCTTTTGCAAATAATGACAGTTTGGCCCCAATATTTCAGATACTTATTCTTACATTTCTTGAATTATTTTGAAGGTTGAGACTTTACTGAAATGTTCAATTGTATCTATGGATAACAGATATTTTCCTTTTTAGTTCCTGACCTTAATGGGAATGCTTCTCATATTTCAGTAGTAAGATATTGCTATCATTTTTGAAAAATATCCTGATAATAATTTTAAAAAATATCCTTCAAGTCATGGAGCACTAAAAATTCAATTTTGTTTTTTTTTAATCAGAAATAGGTATTAAATTTTATCAACTACTTGTTCGATGCCTATCAAGTTTATCACATAGTAATTCTACTGTGTTCAGTTAATGTGATGAACTATAGATATCCTGGTTTTGAACATCCTTGCTTTCTGGGGATAACCTTATTTATTTTAATTCATACACTGTTGGATTTTTATATAAAATATTTCATAGTGACTTTTGTATCTATATTTACAGGTCACATTCTTATTAAGTTTGATGTATTTGGTTTTCTTTGTTGGATGGTAGGATGACAGAATAACAACATAAAGAATGAGCATAAACTGTTTCCAATAGCATAGGACTTCTATTTAAAAGTTTCTGTATTTTAAAAAAGTTTTCTGTGAATATCTATTACTTTACAATAAGAGTTTAAAAATAAATACATAAATATATGCATATATTTATAAAGAGGAATTATCAGTTTCTATAATGTATACTAGAATTTACCTAGTACCCTCTGATGTGGTGGAGAAGGCAATGGCACCCCACTCCAGTATTCTTGCCTGGAAAATCTCATGGACGGAGGAGCCTGGTAGGCTGCAGTCCATGGGGCTACTAAGAGTCGGACATGACTGAGCGACTTCACTTTCACGTTTCACTTTCATGCACTGGAGAAGGAAATGGCAACCCATTCCAGTGTTCTTGCCTGGAGAATCCCAGGGACGGGGGAGACTGCTGGGCTGTCGTCTATGGGGTCGCACAGAATCGGACACCACTGAAGTGACTTAGCAGCAGCANGGCTACTAAGAGTCGGACATGACTGAGCGACTTCACTTTCACGTTTCACTTTCATGCACTGGAGAAGGAAATGGCAACCCATTCCAGTGTTCTTGCCTGGAGAATCCCAGGGACGGGGGAGACTGCTGGGCTGTCGTCTATGGGGTCGCACAGAATCGGGCGTGACTAAAGTGACTTAGCAGCAGCAGCAGGTAGTATCACATAAGCTTCAATATTTAGTATTCTCTCTAGTGTTCATATTTAAATAGTTTATGCTTCAGTTTGGTTTTCTCTTTGACTGAAGGTTATTATGAAGTTTCCTGCTATATAGTTTGTGGATGGTGATATTTCCATCCTTTGGCAGTTGTTTATAGTTTTATTGCTGATATATGTGTTCTGCTTGCAATAGTTTTTTTTTTGGCTACACCACTCAGCTTGTGAGATATTAGTTCCCCAACCAAGGATGGAACCCAGGCCTCTGGCCATGGAAGTGTAGAGTCCTAACCACTGGGAAACCAGGCAATTCCTGATTTCAATATTTATTGAATTTTTAGAGCTTCTATTTTTGTGGCTGAATGAATAGCCAATTTTTGTAAATGTTCCATGAGTATTAGAAAAAGAGTATCAGGCACATTGTTCTATACATATATCTGTGATGAATTTTAATGATTTTGTTATTCAGTTCTTCTATATCCTTTCATATTTGGGGGCCACTTGTTGAGGCATGTCAAAGATCTACAATTATTGTTACAGTTTTGTAAACTTTCTGGTGGATATAACAGACTGCATATATTTTAAAGGTATATTATTAGATACAAAAATGGTAATTATTCCTTTTATCAACTAAAATGTTTTAGTCTGATGTTTTTGGTTTGAATTTTATTTTGTCTGTTATCATATTTTCTCCTGTTTTCTTTGTGGTAAAACTTACCTGATTTCTGATTACTACCTTTTATCTTCAAAAATTTCTGGTCATTTACTTTTATTTATGACCTATTTAAACAGCTGTTTACCCGTTCTATTTCTAGGACTTTCATGTTGTTTAACATCTAAAAACTGACAGATTTTGTGAACTTCAGATTTAAAAAGGGATATAGAAGAACTATACAACCCATTTAATAAGTTTGATTAAAGTTCAAGGCTACTTTGATTTATTGGTATGCGAGTTTCTGTATCTTAATAGAGAAATTTCATCCATTAAGCGTTATTCTGAAAATTGACATGACCATACTAACCAGTTTTATTTCTGACATCTTATTCTTATTCTGACATTGTATTTGTGTTTTCTCTTTTCATTTCTTCTTGTTTGTTTCCATCTTTCTTCTTTTACTNTTAATAGAGAAATTTCATCCATTAAGCGTTATTCTGAAAATTGACATGAGCATACTAACCAGTTTTATTTCTGACATCTTATTCTTATTCTGACATTGTATTTGTGTTTTCTCTTTTCATTTCTTCTTGTTTGTTTCCATCTTTCTTCTTTTACTGCGTTGATTGAATTTTCTTATTCTTTTTTCCTTTATGAATTTTGATTTTCTATTACTTTAACTGACTTAGTATTGAGATGAAATAAAGTTGAACAGTGAAGGGCAGTGTAAGGTATTAGATTCAGAGTCCTGAACCTAACTATGTTAAGAAAAAAGCTGAGAATTCTCTGGTGGTCCAGTAGGTGGGACTCTGTGGTTTTTAATTGCAACAAGCACAGGTTCGATCCCTGTTTGGGAAACTAAGATTCTACATTCTTTGGGACACGGCCAAAAAAAAAAGAAAAAGAAAAAAAAAAACTGATGTAAAGTTTGAATGAATTTTTAATCCACTAATGTGCCTATAATTTTGTGACATGATAAAGCCACCATTTAGGGGCATGAGCTAAACAGTAACTTATGTTCTTCTTGAGGGAATTCGGACTGAGTAATACAGAGGGAAATTTTGCTCAAGGAATTAACAATATCTAAAGAATACTGTGATCTTTTTCAGTTTAATGGAATAATTCTGATAATAAAAAAGTAAATAAAAGCCAAGAATAAAACTGACACACATCTCCTAAGTTCAGTTCAGTTCAGTCGCTCAATCGTGTCCAACTCTTTGCGAGCCCATGAATCGCAGCACGCCAGGCCTCCCTGTCCATCACCAACTCCCGGAGTTCACCCAAACTCATGTCCATCGAGTCAGTGATGCCATCCAGCCATCTCATCCACTGTTGTCCCCTTCTCCTCCTGCCCCCAATCCCTCCCAGCATCAGGGTCTTTTCCAATGAGTCAGCTCTTCGCATCAGGTGTATTGGAGTTTCAGCTTCAACCTGAGTCCTTCCAATGAACACCCAGGACTGGTCTCCTTTAGGATGGACTGGTTGCACCTCCTTGCAGTCCAAGGGACTCTCAAGAGTCTTCTCCAACACCACAGTGCAAAAGCATCAATTCTTCAGTGCTCAGCTTTCTTTATAGTCCAACTCTCACATCCATACATGACCACAGGAAAAACCATAGCCTTGACTAGACGGACCTTTGTTGGCAAAGTAATGTCTCTGCTTTTAAATATGCTATCTAGGTTGGTCATAACTTTTCTTCCAAGGAGTATTCCTGTCTCTTATACACATCTTAGGTATTTAAAAGCATTATTAAAATTAAAAGTAAATAAGAACTAAGAAAAATATTTTACTACATATTAGAACAAATTAACATTCTTAATCTATAAAGTGGACATCACAAGTCAATGAAAGATACATACACAAAATATACATAAACAAAAAAATACACATTAAAAAAAAAAGCAAGAACAGAAACTCTCAAACTGTAACAGGAGAAATATAGAGAAACACAGAAAATAATAATAATTCTCTCTAGGCTTTGGAACTAGATTTAAAAATTTTTTCTGTGTTTCCTACATTTGCTAAAATATATGTTACTTTTATAATCAGGAAATACATCTATAAATAGAAAAAACATACTACTATGTCATGTTGGGAGTTTAACACTTGACAGTGTGGAAAGATGATGCTATCTGGAATCAGAAGTCCTGAGTTCAAGTACAAGTGTCCGTTGAATGATCTTGGGCAAAGTCACTGGACTGATTTGAGCCTTGGTTTCTCCAAACAGAAAACAGAAGAAATAATCTTCATGTCATGAATTGTTGTGAAGAACAGATTTTTAAAATGTATGTGGGAAATGCTTTGTGAGATCATTTAGAGATGTTAAAGATTGCTATTTCTGATCTAGTGCATTGGGGCCTTTCCCAGCTTTGGGCAAAATCTGTGCATCTTCTCACAAATACTGTGTCCCTTTGCTGGATGAGGGCTTATGTTTCTGAGTTGTTCAGGTGACAGCTCACCTGAGATGTCTTGGATTCTGTAGTCATCTCAGTGGATGGGACAGGAGCATCCACTAGATCTTCACTATAGTCAAAGGAAGCTGTAATAACAATCACTGTTGCTGTTCTTCTTCCATGTTATATGCTTTACCATTCAGCTCTAGTATCCACAGAATTAATCTGACAACCAAGTTGATACTATAATTCCAAGTTCATGACATTTAAAAAGTCCATACTAATTTCAAATTCAGGGCACTGTTGTAAGTCAAATGAGACCACCGGCCAATCTTCTTTTCCAATGGTAGAGATAATTCCTTTGTGAACGCTGCATGATATCGGCTGAGCACAAAACGGCCAGAACAATCAACTTTTCTTCTTTCACATGATCCCTGATAAGCAGAATAGTGCTATCTTTCTACATTTATATCTCTACGAGAGATAAAAGCGGAATTATAATTGTCCCGGTGAAAAACCTTATACCACTTTGTCTCCCCCTGCCACCTACCTGCCCTCTTGGTCCGAAGCGTATAAGAACCCTTTTAGAGTGAAAGATGAAAAGAAAAAGGTGAAGGGAAATCCCTAAACATCACCAAGGAACAGCAGATGTGGATCTATGGAGAACACAATTTGCTGTTCTGCTAATCCTGTGAGGTTAGAAAAAAAGGATGAAATGAATTGAAAGTCATCAAAATAATTTAGAGAAAGCATTAAATTATTTATTGGTTGACTAAGCTGTTAATTACTGCTGGTTATACAGTTTCTCATGTCTGGGAAACCTTAGAAAGGAGGAGAGAAGGAGAAGGGTGGGAAGGAGGGATGGAAAAGTTCTATACCAGCTCAAGGAAGTCTCTTTTGCTAGAAGAGATAAATTAGATGTGATAGAAATTGCCATAAAAAGGATCTGGGTAGGTCTGGATCTTTAATAACTTGGTCTATAATCATGGGCAAATCACTTTTCCTTGAGACCATTTTCTCATCTGCAATAGATCAGTGGTTTTCAATGTGCTCCCACAGAACAGTGCTGATCCAGAAGCTAGACTAATGAACGATGGTGATCTCTGTACAACTCACAGAAAAATGAAGTAAAAGAAAATGCTCCCCATCTGCTATAGTTTACTAATTTATTATTACAAGGAGGAAAAGGAAAAGGAGTACGTCAAGGTTGTATATCATCACCCTGCTTATTTCACTTCTATGCAGAGTACATCATGAGAAACGCTGGACTGGAAGAAGCACAAGCTGGAATCAAGATTGCCAGGAGAAATATCAATAACCTCAGATATGCAGATGACACCACCCTTATGGCAGAAAGTGAAGAGGAACTCAAAAACCTCTTGATGAAAGTGAAAGAGGAGAGTGAAAAAGTTGGCTTAAAGCTCAACATTCAGAAAACGAAGATCATGGCATCCGGTCCCATCACTTCATGGCAAATAGATGGGGAAACAGTGGAAACAGTGTCAGACTTTATTTTTTTAGGCTCCAGAATCACTGCAGATGGTGACTGCAACTATGAAATTAGAAGATGCTTACTCCTTGGAAGAAAAGATATGACCAACCTAGATAGCATAATCAAAAGCAGAGACATTACTTGGCCGACTAAGGTCCGTCTAGTCAAGGCTATGGTTTTTCCAGTAGTCATGTATGGATGTGAGAGTTGGACTGTGAAGGCTGAGCGCCAAAGAATTGATGCTTTTGAAAATTGCTTTTGAAAATTTTGATGCTTTTGAAAATTGAGTCTGTTGGAGAAGACTCTTGAGAGTCCCTTGGACTGCAAGGAGATCCAACCAGTCCATTCTGAAGGAGATCAGCCCTGGGATTTCTTTGGAAGGAATGATGCTGAAGCGGAAATTCCAGTACTTTGGCCACCTCACGCGAAGAGTTGACTCATTGGAAAAGACTCTGATGCTGGGAGGGATTGGGGGCAGGAGGAGAAGGGGACGACCGAGGATGAGATGGCTGGATGGCATCACTGACTTGATGGGTGTGAGTCTGAATGAACTCCGGGAGTTGGTGATGGACAGGGAGGCCTGGTGTGCTGCGATTCATGGGGTCACAAAGAGTTGGACATGACTGAGCGACTGAACTGAACTGAACTGAAAATCATATATATGTATATTTACAAATTAGACAAACATCTGATTTTGTCAGTCTTTATGATAGAAGAGAAATCTTGTGGGACTTGCTTGGTGGTCCAGTAGCTAAGACTCTGCGCTCCCAGTGCAGGGGTCTCAGGTTCAATCCCTGGTGGGGGAATTAGATCTCGCATATGAAAACTAAAGATCCCAAGTGCTGCACCTAAGACCTGACGGAGCCAAATAAATAAATATTTTAAAAAACAGAGAGAGGGAGAGGGAGAGAAATCTTGTAAAGCTAGCAAACTTTATTTGGAAGTTCTAAAGTTTTATCTTTCTAATTGAGAAAGAGATTCGTTATACAAATGTTTAAAAATCTAAGAAGCCACAGCAGAAAATGATATATAATGTACCCATAATTACATCACCTAGAAAAAATTACATCACCTAGAAACAATTACATCACCTGGAAAAAAACTAGTTAACATTTTGATTACACTTTTCTAATAATTCTTCAATGCCTACATATACACACATATTTACAAATACAGGACAGTGTTATTATATTGTTTCAAAATCTATTTTTCTCCTTATTAAAAATCATGTAACTATTTCACTATCATTTAATTTTTCTTACAGAATTCATAGATATATAACTTCCTACAGGGACTTATCTGGCAGTCCAGTGGTTGGGACTCAGCACTTCCGACGCAGGGGGTACAGGTTTGATCGCTAATCAGGGAACTAAGATCCCACATGCTTCGGGGTACAGCCAATAAATAAACAAATCTTCCTGTTACATGGATAAACATAACTTAACAATCATTTGTCATTGGGTATTAATGCCATAATTAACTCCTTTGTACAAAAAATTTTGATAATAGTTATGAGTTTTCCTAGGTCAATTTTTAAAAGATAAATTCCTGGGTTAAAGACCTCTATCAAAAACCTCAGATATGCAGATGACACCACCCTTATGGCAGAAAGTAAAGAGGAACTAAAAAGCCTTTTGATGAAAGTGAAAGAGGAGAGTGAAAAAGTTGGCTTAAAGCTCAACATTGAGAAAACGAAGATCATGGCATCTGGTCCCATCACTTCATGGGAAATAGATGGGGAAACAGTGGAAACAGTGTCAGACTTTATTTCTTTGGGCTCCACAATCACTGCAGATGGTGACTGTAGCCATGAAATTAAAAGATGCTTACTCTTTGGAAGGAAAGTTATGACCAAACTAGATAGCATATTCAAAAGCAGAGACATTATTTTGCCAACAAAGATCTGTCTAGTCAAGGCTATTGTTCTTGCAGTGGTCATGCATGGATGTGAGAGTTGGACTGTGAAGAAAGCTGAGCGCCAAAGAATTGGTGCTTTTGAACTGTGGTGCTTGAGAAGACCCTTGAGAATCCCTTGGACTGCGAAGAGATCCAACCAGTCCATTCTAAAGGAGACCAGTCCTTGGGGGTTCACTGGAAGGACTGATGCTGAAGCTAAAACTCCAGTACTTTGGCCACCTCATGCAAAGAGCTGACTCATTTGAAAAGACCCTGATGCTGGGAGGGATTGGGGGCAGGAGGAGAAGGGGACAACAGAAGATGAGATGGCTGGATGTCATCACCAACTCGATGGACATGAGTTTGGGTGAACTCTGGGAGTTGGTGATGGACAGGAAGGCCTGGCGTGCTGCGATTCATGGGGTCGCAAAGAGTCAGACACAACTGAGCAGCTGAACTGAACTGAACTGAATACATTGAGAAAGATTGAAATTTTTCATATTCCTACTAACAGTGAACTAGAGGATCTATTTTTCCATATCTTATGGAACTGGGAATTATATACATGCTTAACAAATGGAAAATGTAAATAGACATATATATATATACAGTATATATTCCAATTTTTAGGTATAAAAGAGCATCAGAGCTTTCATTCACACAATTGATAAAGTTAATCTTTTTTCATATAGGTCATTAGAAAATTTCCTTTTATAATATTTAGTAATATTTTTGAGATTATATGGAAGTCTAGATTTCAAAATATAAGAGGAGAAATTGGGAGAACTGGATTTTAGTCTTCTTTACATTATTAGGTTTCTCAAGAGGCAGGTCAGGTGGTCTGGTATTCCCATCTCTTTCAGAATATTCCACAGTTTATTGTGATCCACACAGTCAAAGGCTTTGGCATAGTCAATAAAGCAGAAATAGATGTTTTTCTGGAACTCTCTTGCTTTTTCCATGATCCAGCGGATGTTGGCAATTTGATCTCTGGTTCCTCTGCCTTTTCTAAAACCCGCTTGAACATCAGGGACTTCACAGTTCACGTATTGCTGAAGCCTGGCTTGCAGAATTTTGAGCATTACTTTACTAGCGTGTGAGATGAGAGCAATTGTGTGGCAGTTTGAGCATTCTTTGGCACTGCCTTTCTTTGGGATTGGAATGAAAGCTGACCTTTTCCAGTCCTATGGCCATTGCTGAGTTTTCCAAATTTGCTGGCATATTGAGTGCAGCACTTTCACAGCATCACCTTTCAGGATTTGAAACAGCTCAACTGGAATTCCATCACCTCCACTAGCTTTGTTTGTAGTGATGCTTTCTAAGGCCCACTTGACTTCATATTCCAAGATGTCTGGCTCTAGATAAGTGATCACACCATTGTGATTATCTTGGTCTTGAAGATCTTTTTTGTAAAGTTCTTCTGTGTATTCTTGCCACCTCTTGCCCACTTGACTTCACATTCCAAGATGTCTGGCTCTAGATTAGTGATCACATCATCATGATTATCTGGGTCGTGAAGATCTTTTTTGTACAGTTCTTCCGTGTATTCTTGCCACCTCTTCTTAATATCTTCTGCTTCTGTTAGGTCCATACCATTTCTGTCCTTTATCGAGCCCATCCTTGCATGAAATGTTCCCTTGGTATCTCTAATTTTCTTGAAGAGATCTCTAGTCTTTCCCATTCTGTTGTTTTCCTCTATTTCTTTGCATTGATCACTGAAGAAGGCTTCCTTATCTCTTCTTGCTATTCTCTGGAACTCTGGATTCAGATGCTTATATCTTTCCTTTTCTCCTTTGCTTTTTGCCTCTCTTTTCACAGCTATTTGTAAGGCCTCCCCAGACAGCCATTTTGCTTTTTTGCATTTCTTTTCCATGGGGATGGTCTTGATCCCTGTCTCCTGTACAGTGTCACGAACCTCATTCCATAGTTCATCAGGCACTCTATCAGATCTAGTCCCTTAAATCTATTTCTCACTTCCACTGTATAATCATAAGGGATTCGATTTAGGTCATACCTGAATGGTCTAATGGTTTTCCCTACTTTCTTCAATTTAAGTCTGAATTTGGTAATAAGGAGTGGCCACATTCAAATCCCCTTCCTGTCCTTGACCCCTGGCCACCGCTAATATGTCTATCATCTTGTAATTATTATTTCAGAAGTATTACATAAACTGAATCCTGCTGTTGCATCCTGTTGATTGGCTTTTTCACTAGCAGAATTTCCTTAAGTTTCCAAGTAATTGCATGTATCAGTACTTTGTAACTTATAATATTCTATGATCTGGATGTACCACAGTTTGTTTAGCCTTTCACCCATTGAAAGACATTTGGGTACTTTATGGTTGGGGCTATAATAAAGCTACTATGAACGTTCATTTCCCAATTTTTTTAATGAAAATTTTCAGGTATCATCTACTGTCAACAAAGTACCTTGTTTCTATTTTAGAATGTTTTCATTATAAAGTGTAGTCAATGTGATATATCCATAATTCATATTTTAAAATGTTTTTATGGTACTTCTGTAATTTAGATATGTATTAATAGTTTTTATTTTTTGTTCCATTGTTTTTTAGCTTAATTGAAATGAGTCTGTTTGCTTTATGATTTCATTATGTGTCCTTTTTTTTATAGGAAGGGAAAACGAGGCCTTAAGCTTACTCAAGTCAGTCATTAGACACTTTGAGTATTCTAATCCAGCATATAATATCGTTTTCAACAATGATTACCACACTTTCAAATATAAAAACTCACCAAAAAGAACCCAGCAACAACAACCCACACATCTTTATATGTTTTGGGGGAGGGAGGATTGTGACTGACAACTTGTTAAATGAAGTGTATGTGTTAAATATTTGTGTGAATATCCTTTGTTTAGGAAGTCGAGGCACAAGAGGTTCTCAGATTGATAGTCACAGTAGTAGTAGCAACTATCATGACAGCTGGGAGACGCGAAGCAGCTATCCTGAAAGAGACAGATACCCTGAGAGAGACACCAGAGAACAAGCAAGAGATTCTTCCTTTGAGAGAAGACACGGGGAGAGAGACCGTCGTGACAACAGAGAGAGAGGTTTGTTAACTGAGATGCTGTTAAATAGTCACCAACAGTGATTGGGAGAATTGTAGTTTTTTCCAACCATTATCAGTTTACTTTTTAACATAAAATATCTTTTAAGACTTTTGTTTGTTGGCACACTTTAAGCTATTTATTCATATAATCTTTTTTTACTTAGTTTAGCAGAGATTATCTAAATAACTGGCTACCAGTAATCACTTGGTAACAGAGCAGGTACTGAATTAGTAGGTACTTGCATACTGCAAGAGTTGAGGTGCCTTGCTGTATGTCTCTTAACCTTAACCAAACAGCTCACAGTGTTTTAAAGAACATAGGTGCTTGGGTGCCGTTTCAGGTATTTCTGATTCAGGAGATAGCTTCTCATCTGAGTGTCCTGACCACTCACTCACTCACTAATGGTGATACACAGACTTGTAAGGACTGCCAGGGAGGAATAAGACAAAGGCAGTGATGATAGGGTTAGGGGCTATCTGGAGAAATAATTTATTTGTGTTCCTTCCTGAGAATATGAAATACTTAGTTTAGCTAACTTTATATTTTTGTATATTTTAAGCTAAGCTAAAAATTTTCTGTTATTTTACTAGAAGGCCTCTTAAATCAGTATTGAAGC
Source organism: Cephalophus harveyi (assembly GCA_006410635.1). Classification (NCBI taxonomy): domain Eukaryota; kingdom Metazoa; phylum Chordata; class Mammalia; order Artiodactyla; family Bovidae; genus Cephalophus; species Cephalophus harveyi. The sequence continues at coordinate 58,872 of SJYT01006504.1, read as the reverse complement.
AAGATACTAGAAAGCAGTTTAGAAGGGTTATAAGTACTTTCTTAAACAAGCTGTTATTGTCAGTACGTGTTAGGCCTTTGAGCATCTGTGACCTTATGAAGGTCTTACTAACTTTGCCTAGTTACTAAAGTAAGATTTGCTATAATGCTGAAGTTAATGTCATATAAGACTTGATGGAGTAGGGGACTGAGTGTTGATGCTTCAGAGTGGGCTGTTTTATATATGAGGCAACATTCATCTTGATATGGGAAGGAATAAGAGGAGAGCAAAGACACTAAGACAGCTTGTACTTTTGAAAGCATAGATGAGATCAGAGACATAGATGCATGCTGCTGAGTTGAGTTTGTTACAGCAAGCCTAATGCGTTTGGGTTGAAAGATGTGTATGATTTCCTTAGTTACAGATGAGGCTGGAGTTGATATGATCTGTGTTAATGCCTGAAATTATTTTTTCCCAAACACTGTTTCACCAGTCTTTATTTTCTTTAATCTATCACTGTGTCCTGATAATGCTTTTTTAATATCTTATTATTTTTCTTTTTTTCTAGTTTGATGTCCCTCTCAGATTTTTCTCATCTCATGTCTGAATTCATTGTAACATTTGGTTTCAGTCCACATATGTATTGAGTTACCAAGAACTTTGAAAGTTGCTCTTTATATACTCTCTGGCTTAATATTCTTTACAGTATTAAGTCAGAAAATGTATGTTTTAAATCCTTTTATCTTTCAGTATCTGTGAGCTTAGGTATGATAAGGAAATCTATGTTTATAATTTAGGAGACTTGGGCCAAGAAAAGGGTAGTGATTCTTTTCATTGTCAGAGAATAAAGTTCTAAAGCTAAAATTCAAACTGGAGGTTTTCTGACTACATGTCCTGTTGTTTCTATTTTATTTTACTATAAGTACCTCAGTAAATATCAGTTGTACAATTGAAATAGAAATATACTTTTGATTATATATTCTACAAATGATTATTGAGTACCCCTGCACTTTGCTGGGTTTTGGGAGTACAACTGTTCTTGCACTTGTAAAACTTTATAAAAGGGACGATATGCCCCCTGAAGAAAGAAATGATTGGTGGATGCTATCAAGGAAACATACAAGAGATCCAGGTAGAAATAAATGATGAGTGGGACCTACTTTCCTTAAATAGTGTGCTTATGAAAAATTTGAGATGACATATATGCAAAGGCATAAATGCAGGGAAAGAAGCTAGCATTGTAGGTATTGAGGGTAAAAACATTATATGCAGAGAAAAGAGTATGTGCCAATTCTCTGAGATGGGAAATAACTTCATATGTCCTAGAATTTGAAAGAAGATCAGTGACTAGAGTATGGTGAGCAAAAGGAGATGGATAGAGGTCAGAGGTAGAGATGTGCTCAGGACCTTGTTCTTGTGCTCAGGAATTTTCTTCACAGGCTGATTAGGGTAGACAATCAGATATGATAAATACTACTACTGTGTGAAGTTCTGTGAGAAGACAAAGATGCACCTAGAATTCTGAGGCAATCCACAAAAGCATCCTGAAGAAGAGACATCTGAATTAGGGCCTGAGGAATGAATAGGAGTTGGCTAGAAGGAGCCATGGAAGAAACACTGTCAGGTAGAGAGTCTAGCATGTGCAGACACACAGGACTGAAAAACATATGCTTTGGAGATTAAAGAATCATGAGGTTGGACCAGAGGTGTGTTACAATTGGAAGGAAAGGAAAGAAGCTAGGAAAAAGGATGGATGAGAGACCGTAGACCATGTTGTAAACGGCCTAATAAGTCAGGCTAAAAAATTTGGATTTAATTGCCTTTTTCACTGCCTGTAATAAGTGCTTTTAAACAGCCTTTTTTTTTTTTTTTTTTAAAGCAGTTGGGAAAAAATAGTTTTCATCAATAAAAATAAAAGCATTAGAGAGTCTACGAAAAGACCAAAGACAACATTAGACCACTGATAACATGGGCATCCAAGAAGAACAGACCAAAGTCTAAGTTAATGATATGAATTGTAGGAATTGAGAGAGGAAATGGAAAAAAGAAATATTTTGAGAGTGAAATTTATGGTACTTGAATACAGTGGGACTTGGAAAACTCAGAATGGGTTTCATGAGTGGACATGCCATTCATTAAAGTAAGGAAATATATGAAGAGAGGTATACTTTTGAAAAACACATTTTTGGGGAAGGATACAGAAGATGAGATGTATTAAGTGATATTCCTTTCCATTTTCTTTGAAGTATGGAACTTTGTCAGTGTGGTTGGGAAGATGAGAGTTTTCATTTGTCAGAAAAAGCTTGCCTGAGTAAAGCAGTCTATTCCCTAACATTGCTATAATCAGAAATTTCAAGTATGAATTGCTATAAATTACAGTATTGAATTTGTTTCAGGTTGTTTTATAATCTTTGTGACATTAGTATGACCCCCAAACCAGGAATTCAGACAAAGACATGAGTATATAGCTTTCCAGGAACTAGAGTATAGTACATGGAACCATTTTAAATTTAAATTGATTTCAGCAAAAGTAAAAAAAAAAAGGAGGGGGGGGGGCGTGTAAGGGAACTGACTTCTAGTCCTGAGAGCCTCATGTATTTACCATCTTTGTGACTTTGATAAATCAACTTTTGGACCATAAATTGTAAGACGAAAAGGAGGAAATGGGGGGTAGACAGAGTTTAGTTTTCTTTCAGTTTTAAAATTCTATGAACTTTCATAGCTTGATATATAACCTCTAAAGAATAAGCATGGATAATTCTTATCTCTTTTATCTGTGATAAGAAAGGAAATTCAAATTACTATATTGACCCCTTCCCTACAAATATCCTAAAATTATTCTGCTTAATAAGTTGATGCTAGAGATTTCATGTACAAACCCTGTTGGCCATATTATATTAGGATCTTTATGACTAGTAGACATTAATTTGTAGTGTGAAAATAGAGACATTGTAGTAGCCTAGATCCAGGCACAGTGACCTGCTTTTCAAAAATGGCTGTCTCTGTGGAAAGGTTCATGCCATTTTCTTAGACATTTTTTGATCCCAGACTACCTTCTTGCTCAGCTGGGCATATTGGGCAGCATGCATTCAGTCTGTGTTTATATGATTCATGTATTAAAAATATATATATAAATTTGATGAGGTTATCATTATCATTTAACATTTTAAGAAAACAGCTCTTCATCTGAGTAATTATATGATTAAGGTTTTCAGTTTATTTAGTAGTTATTTATAAATATAGATCACTAATATGAAACACTTTTTATATTTCAAGATTGCTAAGCATCAGTACCCTTAATATTCTAGTTTATGATAAATTGATATCGCAGCAACAAATACTGACAGGTGTTTTGTTCTTCTATATTTTCCTCACATAGTAGCTACACTTTGTGTATATATTTTCGGCCTGAAATTAGAGGTGTGACTTATGAGGGAAATTTTTTTTTTCCTTCAGCTCCTATGTTCTACACCTCCTGCTGCCCCTATCCTTTGCCACCAGTGTTCTCAGGCCCTGCTGGGGGGACAGAGAAGATCAGAGGTGAAGGGTAGAGATGGCAGAAAGTGGGGTTGGAGAAGTGGGCTGGAGGCAGGGTAGGGAGCATGCAGAGAAAGATGAAAGGATCGGCGAGAGGTGGGAACGGGGTTGATAGGAGCAGAAATCGCAGTAGTTAGAGGACAAATAAAAGTTACCTTTAAGAAAAGAATATTTTTAAACATCTAGTGATTATTTGGATGATCAAAAGTAAATATAGTACCTGATTTATATTTGTTGCCAGTGTGACCCTATACACAGATAAAATTTAAGATTTGCCATACTGTCTTAACAATATAATAGCTTTAATCTGTCAAATTAATCACTGATGAAACTTGATTTTCATTGTAGATCAAAGACCAAGCTCACCAATTCGACATCAGGGAAGGAATGACGAGCTTGAGCGTGATGAAAGAAGAGAGGAACGAAGAGTAGACAGAACGGATGATAGAAGAGACGAAAGGGCTAGGGAGAGAGACCGGGAACGCGAGCGCGAGCGGGAGAGGGAGCGCGAGCGGGAGAGGGACCGGGAGAGAGAGAAAGAGAGAGAACTGGAAAGAGAGCGGGCGCGCGAGCGCGAGCGCGAAAGAGAGAAGGAGAGAGACCGGGAGCGAGAGCGAGACAGGGAGCACGACAGAGAGAGGGAGAGAGAGAGGGAGCGCGAGCGGGAGAAAGAGCGGGAGCGCGAGCGCGAAGAGAGGGAGCGCGAGCGCGAGCGGGAGAGGGAGCGGGAGCGCGAGCGCGAGCGGGAGAGAGCGAGGGAGAGGGAGCGCGAGCGGGAGCGCCAGAGGGAGTGGGAAGACAAGGAGAAAGCTCGCGAGGAGCGCAGGGAGAAGCGGGAAGACGTCCGAGAAGACCGGAACCCCAGAGACGGCCACGAGGAGAGAAAGTCCAAGTAAGTGACCGTGAGCCCGGCCTTTACATTTCAGTGGAGGAATTCACAAAGTCCCGTACATTAAGTTTCTCAACAGCCCCCAATACCCTGTTCATTCTTTTTCCTCTCTGCATTTTCGTGTATCTCAGCTTTATTATCTATACTTGGCAAGCAACATCTGTTGAATTGGGGAAAAAGTAACAGTTTTCTCACTTTTATTTCTGTATCCAACGGATACAGTTAATAATTTCTGTTTACTCTTTGCAGCCATTTTTTGATGGCACATTGGTTTGACTGCTGGAGACTTGTTTTTAACAGGAATACAACCTAACAGTGGTAGAACCAGTGGATTTGTATCTCACCCCTTCATATCCACTGTATAACAAGTTAATAGAGTTGGCTTATCACCAGGACATAATGCTTGTCCTGTTCCTGATAGTCCTTCATGAGTTTTGTGTACTTAGAAGTTTAGAATCACCGCCTGAAGGCTGCAGAAGCATTCATAATGTCTTAGAATTGAAGAACTTCTGGAACCACCGAAGAAGATGAGAGAGAGAGGTCCTCTCTGGACTGTGGAGTTATAGTAGTTGTTGTTTTGTTTAGTACGGGCTTCCCAGGTGGATCAGTGGTAAAGAACCTGCCTGCCAAGCAAGATACGTGAGTTAGATCCCTGGGTTGGGAAGATCCCCTGGAGAAGGAAATGGCAACGCATTCCAGTATTCTTGCCTGAGAAATCTCATGGACAGAGGAGCCTGGCCGGCTACAGTCCATGGCATTGCAAAGGTTACTGCAATAAAAAGATGTGTTGTTGTTATATACCGAGGGCATTTTTCTCTTCTTTTCTCTCTTACTCTCACTTTTTTTTTAATACCAAAAAATTTATTTGCTCAGGTATATGGGAAGTCCAGGGTTTTTATTTGTTCTGATGTGATTATACTCCGATTCTCAAAGCATTGAGAATGGTATTTCTGCACTATTTTCTTATGTATTAGTTTTAGACTTAGAAAGCTTTTCCCCAAATGATGGCTAGGATGACCCCAAGGTTATACCTGTCAGTTCAGTTATAGCCTTCAGTTGAGGAGTAAACAAGAGAGCTAAGCCAGTCACTATAGCCACGAGAATCCCAGACTCTGGTCAATTTTGAGGTTTTACAGACCTAAAACCGAACATCCGAATTAAAGGCCTTTTTTTTTTTTTTCTTTTAATGCCAACTAGAATAGAGGATACAGTTAAATTTGTTAAGACAAACTGAAAATCATTTCTATAGCTTCAGTTTCTTTGCCCCTGCTTCTAGCTCATTTGCCTCATGGTGAATACATTCTCTGCTTTAGGTATTTCCATCATTGCTGTTATGGATTTTGGTTATAGACAAACAACATACCACAGAAATGGAGGCTTCTTCCGTTAGGTCTTGCCTTCCCTTCAGTCTGCAGCCGTGGTTTTCTATAGTTCACTCTCTGGCTTCCCTCACTCCACATTAAAAGAAAATATCTCACATTAAACATAAAATTCAGATATTACCTTTAACACATGTAGGCACAAAATTGGAGAAGGAAATGGCAACCCACTCCAGTGTTCTTGCCTGGAGAATCCCAGGGACGGGGGAGCCTGGTGGGCTACCGTCTATGGGGTCACACAGAGTCGGACACGACTGAAGTGACTTAGCAGCTTAGCAGGCACAAAATATGTATTATTTCTCTTTCCTCTGGCCTCTTTAACTCTCTATCTTCTAAGATTAAAATTCTGAAATATTTGTTATTTTTTAGTCCTATGCTTTGATTATATTTTTCATGCTTCTAATCTCAAAGTACAGTAGCCAGAATTTCTTGGAGCTTGTCATGGTTAAATATTCTAACCATTGACAAGGGGCCCAGAAATTTAGTAGCCAGCTGCTCAATAAAGTAACTTGGTATATAAGATAAATATCTTGATGTTTTTATCTGTTGTCATCTCAGTGGAAGTTTAAAACCACCACCATTTATTTGGTCAGGATTCTGTGGGTTGGCAGTGTGACTCAGCTCAGTAGAGTGGCTCTTCTGCTGGTTTCATGCAGGATCACTCTGTTTCTCCAGTCAATCTAGCAGGTCAGCTAGGTCTGAATGACCCCAAATGGCCCTCCTCACATGTCTGGTGATTGGTGCTGTTTGTTGCTTAGGGCATCTTGACCTCTTTTCCTCTAATAATCTAAACTCTGTTTTTGCATATGATAGTAGACAAATACCAAGAACGCAAAAGCAGAAGCTGAAAGGCCTCTTGAGTCCTAAATCTCCAGACTTACAGTGTCATTTTCACCACATCCTCTTGTCATACATAGTAAGTCACTGGGTTAGCCCAGATTCAAAGGTTGGGGAAATAGACTACCTGATGATGGCAGGAGCTTTAGATAAGGAATTGTTACAAGCTTGGGCCTGTCAGGTGTCATACTACATCTGGGGCCTCATTTTCTACCTGGTTGCTCATCTGTATAAATGAGCCATCAAGGAGGTACATGTGCTCATGTGCTACAGTGTTACTGAACTTGTGGCCGTAGTATTTATAAACAGTATTTGTTTAAAAAAAAGTGGTCAAAATTCAGTAAAAATATAGGAAAACACTAGAATAACTTAAATATCCAGAAATACAGAACACTAGTCATCTAAAGTTTAACTAAAGAGTCAGAAATAGTGAACATATGAATTATTTTATTAATTTGTCATTAAGTAGATGATTTAGTTCTAAGAGGTGAGTTAGAACCAGTTTTTACCAGTCTGCCCACAACATGATAGGCACTGGGCTTATGACATAACAAATTTATTCCTCACTGCAGTTTTATGAGATGGATCCCCATTTTTCACCTATATTCAGATGAAAAAGCTAAGAATGACTTCAAGGAATTTATCTAAAATTGCATAATAAGTAACATGACTAAAAGTTGAACTCAAGTCTTATTTGACCCCAAAGCCAATACTAGGTTTTCTCATTTGGCTTTCCAACAAAAGGTATTTCTATATCATAAAACAGTAAAACTGATAAATAAGTTTTAGTAGAGTTGAATCCTCTGGTGTGTTACCACTTTACAGTAATTAAACCTGGTGAATTTCAGTGAGCGATTCTACATGTATGGTAAAAAAAAAAAAAGCAGAGATGGTGCCATGTATTTTAAGTCCACAATTGTTAAGTCTCAACAAATGAACAATTTTGTTAAAGATGCTAAATAAATGCCTTTTGTATGATACAGATAGCTCTGATAGTATTGTTATCCTACAATTATATATTCTAGTTATAGTAAGAAATAATAGTAAAAAAAAAAAAGTAAAGAAATCTTTTTCACCCCCTGAAATCTTACAAATTACATTTGTCTGATTTAGGAAGCGCTATAGAAATGAAGGGAGTCCTAGCCCTCGTCCGTCACCTAAGCGCCGGCGAGAACATTCTCCTGACAGTGACGCCTACAACAGTGGAGATGATAAAAGTAAGCAGAATCTGTGTTCCCTGTTTCTAGAGTCAGACTCATTTGTAACCATGAGACAATTGTTTCACATCAATAGGAAATGATGAATTAAGATTTAAAATTTTTACATGGCTCTGCTGCTTCTGAATATATCACATTGTGACTAAAAACAAGTATGTGTTTGAAATATGTAGTCGTTTTACCACAGTGGCACTTGTCATTTCCCACTAGTTGTAGTAAAGCCGTACTTCGGTTTTTACTGAAATTATTGTTATTTTTAAACTTTTAAAATGAAAAGGGAGACACTGGTTTGTTATTTATAGGTAACATGCAGTATTGTTAACATGATGAAAGTCTGATGACTTTTATCTTTTGGTCTAGATGAAAAACACAGACTCTTGAGCCAGGTTGTTCGACCTCAAGAATCACGTTCTCTTAGTCCATCACACCTTACAGAAGACAGGCAGGGCAGATGGAGAGAAGACGATCGTAAACCAGAAAGAAAAGAAAGTTCCAGGCGCTATGAAGAGCAAGATTTCAAAGAGAAAGTTTCTTCTGTAGATAAGCAGAGAGAACAGACGGAAATAACAGAGAGCTCCAGAACTCGTTCACAAGACCTGACAGGACACCACCCATCCGAAGATCGAGACACCTCTGATGGAGCTTATGAGGAGAGCAAGAGAAAAGCAAAGATTCAGAAGAAGCCTATTAAGAGAAAGAGAGATGATGATATTGGAATGGGGAGGGGTAACACAGAGATAGCATCTGAAGATGGTCAAGTATTTTCACCAAAAAAAGGACAGAAGAAGAAAAGTGTTGAAAAGAAGCGTAAGAGGTCCAGAGGTGATTCTGACATCTCTGATGAAGAAATGGTGCAGCAGAGTAAGAAGAAAAGAGGCCCGAGGACTCCTCCTATCACAGCCAAAGAGGAGCCGGCTGACATGCCCAGTGATAAGGATGGCGCTCTGGAGGACCCTCAGAAGAAAGAGGATACAGCGTTCAGTGACTGGTCTGATGAGGACGTGCCTGACCGCACGGATCTGACGGAGCCAGAGCACGCCGCCACTGCCGCCACCCCTGGAAGGACCCCTTCGCCGTCTTCGCTCCCTCCTCCCCCGCCGCCTCTGTCTGCTACCGCGGCCACCCCTGCCACAGCCTTCAGCACATCGACCACCACCATTTCCACCTCCGCCCTCCTCACCACCAATACATCTTTTACCAGTGAAGACTCCCATAGGAAGTGCCACAGAACACGAGCGGAAAAAGTTGAGGCGCCTCATGTTACTATAGAAGACGCACCACATCGCAAGCCAGTGGATCAGAAGCGGAGCAGCAGCCTCGGCAGCAACCGGAGCAATCGCAGTCACACGTCTGGCCGTCTCCGCTCCCCATCCAACGACTCTGCTCATCGAAGTGGGGATGACCAGAACGGTCGAAAGAGAGTGCTGCATAGCGGCTCAAGAGACAGAGAAAAAACTAAAAGTCTGGAAATCACAGGAGAGAGAAAATCCAGGATTGATCAGCTAAAGCGTGGAGAACCTAGTCGAAGTACTTCCTCAGGTAATAAAAACAAATCATAACCTAACCAGTGTTTCTTATGTGAGTATATTTTGTACATTTTTATGTTTTGTTTGAATTATAATTTTAAAGTAAATGCTAAGGTGTTTATACACTGCCTTAAATTTTTCAAGGAGCTTAAAAAGCTTAGCCATCCCACCATGATGTTACCTGTTATCACATTAATACCAATAGAGTATAGAGGTACATTCAATGACGTCACTCAGTTTAACACCAGCATATTAGTAGTATATCTTGGTGGTAAGCACTTACATGTTCAGGTTCTCTATTGATGCCTAAAAATTTTAACCTGGTTCTGCTTCTTGCAACCAATGCTTTTTCTCTGTTGACTGCATAAATAAGGTAGGGGGAGAAGAGGTGGTACATAATGAAATGGTCAGTTCTGTTAATGCTTACTTATTTTTACATACTTATTTCTTTCAAGATCTTTTGTGGTCTTGAATAATAAACAAGGAAACAAACATGCTTTTTGCTTATTGGACACTACTGAAGAGTGGTGAATGTTTTTCTTTGAGATGGATTTTTTCCTTAAGATGAGTTCTTTGGATAATTTAAAATAAGTACCAAAAGAGGAATTGTAAGTTTTAAAAGACCTTGTGTTAAAGCGTTTTATTTCTGTTTTATCATGTGTTAAGTCTTTGTATATGGTACATTGATTTTAGATCGCCAGGATTCAAGAAGCCATAGTTCCAGAAGAAGTTCTCCTGAGTCAGATCGACAGGTCCATTCAAGATCGGGGTCGTTTGACAGCAGAGAGAGGCTTCAAGAGCGAGACCGTTATGAGCACGAGAGAGAGCGGGAGCGAGAAAGGAGGGACGTCCGGCAGAGAGACTGGGAGCGGGATGCCGATAAAGATTGGCCCCGGAATAGGGACCGGGATCGACTGCGGGAACGAGAGAGGGAACGGGACAAAAGGAGAGACTTGGACAGGGAGAGGGAGAGACTACTCTCCGATGCCCTGGAAAGGGACCGGGAGAGGGACAGGGACAGAACGTTTGAGGGTTCTCAAGTAGAGTCTGTAAAACGCAGTGAAGTCAAACTGGAGAGTGAACATGACAGAGACCTAGAAGGCGGTTCCCGAGACTCCGGAGCTTTGGATAAAGAAAGGCTAGATAAAGATCTGGGATCTGTGCAGGGATTTGAAGATACAAGTAGAGCTGAGAGGACTGAGAGTGTGGAAGGTGAGTGTCACTTCTTTCCGTCTGTTTCACTGCCCCGTTTCATCTCAAATCTCATAGGAAACCAGTACTTCCTTTTGAAGGGTCATCTGATATGATTATTGACTCCATTGTTTTAGGGAAAATAGATTTTATAAGGAAAAGGCCTATGATACTTAAAAAACTTGTACTCGTTAGTACTTTTAAGGTAGACTTGGTTCTAATAAGCCTAAATGAGATAAAACTATAGTCATCCTTCAGTCTCTCAGTATCTGCAGGAATGAGTTCCAGAGCCCACCACAGGTAGTAAAATCTGAGGATGCTCAGGTCCCTTATTAAAACTGACTCCCAGCTCCTAGAATGAGGGACTTTGAGAAGGCCACGTACACCCTTTTACCCAGTCAGAGCCAGCCTCTACTGTGTGGCCCTCCGTTGTCCATCCTTCACCTCCAGCCTGCTGTACAAACTGACTCACCTCTGTTCTCTGGATGGTCTCCCTCCTCAAGCCTTCTCTGAGCCTGCTCTTCCCATTTTCTGACAGACCTTTTCCCTTCTCTTTTCTTACTCAAACAGCAAGTCCCAGTTTATACATTATTTCCTCTGTGAAACCGTCTCTGCTAAAGGTGCTCTTTAAAATTGCCAAAGCACCTTATTTATACATCTTTAATAGCATCTCTGCACCATATTGTAAATTGTTTTTCCATGGTTCTCTCCCCATTATATTGTACTCCTTTGTTAGGCACCATAGGTTTTTATTTCTTTATCTTCAAGCCTCTAGCAAGGACACAATAAATAGCTGATGCATGAAAATCTGTCCTGCCTGTCCATACCTGTCCTATGTCTTATTCTGTGGTGAATTATAGCCCAGGGTAACAATGGCCTCCCCTGAGAATGCTCCTGGAAATTCTGCCTCCATGAACTGTCCAATTCTAATACCAGCGCTTATGTGCCCTTTCTACTTTAAGCCCCCAAGAAACTTCTCGGATGCTTAGTACATGAGCAGTAATATTTTACATTCCTTTTATTTGCTGTACTGTAGCTCTAGTCCCAGAATAAAGTTGTTCACATCCTTTTAAAACTATAAACATCCTTGTATCTTTTGGTTATTTGGTTAGATATATTTCAGTACACCAAACTGTTAACATATTTTTTTCTACTTGACAGTAACGTTTCTACCTCAGTGGTCGTCACATTCATTTTTATCTAAAATTTGAATTTCAGTAGCATCAATTTGTGAGCCATAGTAATATTGGAGGTACAACCTTGGGGTATAATTGAATGTAATTTGAACTAATCATTATAATCACTCTCCTGTGATTGGAATTTGTGCCCTTCATCCCTAAAATATACCGTTCATTGGTTGTGATCATGGATAATGTGGCATGGAGATTTAGAAGTGAAATGAAAAACTACCCACTTAAAGTAGGATAGTTTGATAAGCTTGAAAAGTTAAAAACCTTTTTATTTGCATTTATGTTTAGATGTATATTTGTATAATGAAGTTGTTAAAATTGTTTAGAAGTGAATTGGTGGGGGTATGAGGAGATTAGTACAGAATTTAATAGAGTACAAAATTATTAGAAATGACTAGAAACATCTCATAGTTTATTTGCTGCAAGTTTATATCTGTAAAGGATACTGTTGCATTTTGAAACCTAGTGTTGTAAACTCAGTAAAGTATATAGATAGAACCTGCTTAGAAATCTTAAATGTACTGTGTAGTACTATGATAATTCAGGTTTACAAGTAACTCACCAAGAGACAAAGCTTTAGCATAGGTAGTTGAGACAAGTTGGTAAATAAAGAAATGGAAGATACACTAGTGGTTAATAACAAATTATGAAATTTTAATATAATGTCGTTAGAAAATTTTAACGTAAATAATTTATTTCCTTTTGTAACCGTATCCCTTCTACTTAACCCTCTAGTCACCGTCTTACCCTACCCCTAATTACCGTGAATATAAAGATGGAGTGGTGACATCTCAAGAAGTATAGTACTTATTTTATAATATTCGATTCTAAATTTGAAGTTTAATTAGGATCATTAATCAAACGTTCGAAAATTTTTAACTTAAATAAAACTATTTAATTACGTAGGAAGACTTTAATGTGGATCTTCTGAATTAGTTTTATTATAAAAAGTTAACTAGTATTAATTTGTTAGTGGTAGATTTTATTTCTCATATTTTAATTGTAATCTTATAACCTATTTCGATATTGCTGTCCATACTGTGTTCTTGTCATTAAAACTAAATTAGTTCATTTTTAAGTTTTCTTTTGGAATTATCAAGTGTTTTGAATAATTAAGAAATGTAGTTTTAAATTAAAAAATGCTTCTCAATTTTTTTAGTGTGCCCAGCCTCTCCTCTTTGGTTTCACTTAGATGTCCCTTTCTTTTAATGCTCTCTTTGGCATGAAATTAATTTTTCTGTTTAACAGGAGACGACGAATCCAAGCTAGATGATGCACATTCATTGGGATCTGGTGCTGGAGAAGGATACGAGCCAATTAGTGATGATGAACTAGATGAAATTCTGGCAGGTGATGCTGAAAAGCGGGAGGACCAACAGGATGAGGAGAAGATGCCAGGTAATCATTGCAGAGGTGGTTGAACATAAAAGGTATTTAATTATGATACTTAGGTATTCTTTGTTCCTTTTCATGCTGTAAGAATTGATAAAACACAGAATCTTCCCAATTGTGTTTTAATTAACATTGAAAGGCCAATAAAGTGAACATTATAGTTATTATGCTCTGTTCATTTTTAAATAGACATTGCTTATAAATTGAAAAGGGCAGTATCTAAAATAGCACAATTGTAAGATTTCCTTTCCAGAGTTTGATTCCTATTGTAGGACCTAGAATTTAAAACAGATGGTAGGTATATGGTACAGAGCTTCACAACTGTGTTCCACAAACTGTTGAAATGACCATTCAGAAACTTGAGGTTGTATTTGAACACTATTTCTATACTTTCTTGATTTTCTAAATTCAGTAATATTTTCGCTTACAGTATTTTATTCATTGCCAGAGCTTACTCCAGTTACTACACCATGAATCAACAACCTTTATTGTTCTTGTTGAATCATCCCAATTAGTCTAATTGTTACTAACAATGTATCATAGTAAGGGTTTTGGGGTATGTAGAATATTAAAGCTTTATTTTGACTTAATTTGCTCTTGTATTTTACAGTTTTTTTATACTAATGTATAATGTATGTATGTTATTTTTATTATTATCAGCTATTAGGTGTTTCTGAATAGAACATTATTTTGTTAATTTCCTAAACTGTTCCTTGTCAGTGGATAGATTATTCTCAATTTTAATTATAGCCACTGCCTGATTCTTAAAGTTTTCTTAATGAATTGCTTTTTTAAAAAGTAGTGTCTGTGTATTTGTCTGTTTGTGCATGTACGCATTCAAACTAAATACATTCCTAGATTTAATTAACCCTTGGATGATTCTGATACCAAGTTTCAAAATGTGAGACCTAGTCTTAGTGAAATAGTGGAATTCTTTCATTAAGACTCTCTCAAGCAATTTAAAGGCATTTATAGGAATTGGTTTGCTTAGGTGCTTGTTTGGTTGCTTTTTGTTTGTTTGTTTTGGATTTTTCTTTATTGAAGTATAATTGACATAAATTACATTAATTTCAGGTGCACAGCATAGTGATTAGACATTTGTATATACATTGCAACATGATCACCACATTGTCTAGTTACCTTGACATGGTGTTATCTACCACCATGCATAGTTACATAGTTTTTTCCTTGTGATGAGAACTTTTCATACTTTCTAGCAACTTTTAATGTTGGAATACAGTGTTGCTGACTAGAGTTACCACACTCTACATTGCATTGCCATGATTTATTTATCATTGCAAGTTTGTACCTCTTGATACCCTTCACACTTTTTGCCTAACCTTCAGATCCCTCCCCCTCTGGAAACCACCAATCTCTGTGAGCTTGGGTTTCTTTTTGTTTAATTCTTTTAGATTCCACCTATAAAAGAAATGTGGGTGGGTGGGAGCACTTGCCTGTGACCTCTTTACTATTTTCCTTTGGTGAAGTTTATTTGTAAAATTTCTTAGATTCTAAATACTAGTTTTTATAGAAAATCTTTTAAGAATATGTCTTTTTAAAAATTATGAGTTTGCTTTCCTGTATCTTGCAATCTGTATTTTTCCCTGGATAACAGGAATGGTATTTCTTGGTGTAAGAAAATTCTATAACTTTTTGTAGATCCGCTAGATGTGATAGATGTGGATTGGTCTGGTCTTATGCCAAAGCATCCAAAAGAACCACGAGAGCCTGGAGCCGCGCTCTTAAAATTCACACCTGGAGCTGTTATGCTGCGAGTTGGCATTTCTAAAAAGTTGGCTGGTCCTGAGCTCTTTACGAAAGTCAAAGAAACGTGTCAGAGACTTTTAGAAAAGCCCAAAGGTAATTCCATCCCAATTTAAGTGTGTAATGTCTAATATAAATATGAAGATGCCTTTGAAAAGGATTCTGTTCTGTTCTTATGTAGCAGTTATAAGAATTTTAAGAATCACTTATTTTCATTATTTAATCCTCTTGGTCAAAGTTTGTTTTGAGAGAAATTTAAATCTACAGATGAGTTGTAAAGATAGCGCAGTGATCTTTCTGCATCAAGATTACTTTTTTAACAGATAAGTGTGAAAGTGCTCAGTGGTTTGCCCAGGGCTAAATGAGGTAGATCTTAGGAAAGTGAACTTAGATATTTTTCATATCTAAGTAGATTGATAATCTTGGCAGTGCTTCTCTCTGGGAAATGGAGAATTTTGCTCAAATGCAGATGTTTAGATTGAGCCTTTTACAAACTGCTTAAGAACTCAGTCTGTGAACCAGATGGCCTGGATTCCGATAGGTACACCACTTAGTGGCTACAGTTAATCTATATGTTACTGTCACCACCTGCAAACTGGGAGTAATTATACTGCCAAGCCACCTGATTGTTAGGAGGAGCAAATGAGTTATCACAAGTAAAACACTTAGAATAGTTTCTGACATGCAGTGATGCCTAGAATATATTACTACAGCTATTTAGTTTGAAAATATTTTATCACATTGATTTTAGACAGTGAAAACAGCTATAGCTTTTTATTATTCCAAAACATTTTTAGTTTGTAGAATTTTTTTTTCCCTCCTGTTATCTGAAACCTACCTCACTGTGTTTTGGCAGCTTATTGGGCTTCCCTGGTAGCTCAGCTGGTAAAGAATCCACCTGCAATGCAGGAGACCTCAGTTTGATTCCTGGACCAGGAAGTTCGCCTGGAGAAGGGATAGGCTACCCACTCCGGTATTCTTGGGCTTCCCTGGTGGCTTGATGGTAAAGAATCCACCTACAATGCAGGAGACCTAGGTTCAGTCCCTGGGTTGGGAAGATCCCCTGTGTTTTGGCAGCTTATTAATACTTTATTAATGGGGAAGAGGAGTGTGAAAAGGATAGGCGGTAAAAGGTGAAAGCAGTAAGATTATTTAATGTTTTATCATGTTCATGAGAGTGAAAAAGTTTATGTTTCATGAATACATGTTCTCTCTTCAGCTGTTAGCATAAGCAAAAACTGTCTTGATTTTAATATGGCCCAATATACATAGACTGTATGTGTAAGAAACATAAATTATAAGTGAATATGGGCTTCCCTGGTGGCTCAGAGGTTAAAGCGTCTGCCTCCAATGCGGGAGACCCAGGTTCGATCCCTGGGTTGGGAAGATCCCCTGGAGCAGGAAATGGCAATCCACTCCAGTATTCTTGCCTGGAGAATCCCATGGACGGAGAAGCCTAGCAGGTTACAGTCCACGGGGTCGCAAAGAGTCGGACACGACTGAGCGACTTCACCTTGACCTTGACCTTGATGTGTTAATCTGACAAATGACCACTGTCTCAAGTTCTTGCCCCATTCTTTCTCCCTTGTGATCTTAAGCACATAACTCCTGTGGGCATAAAATGATGTAATGAAACCCCTAAGGTCTTATCCACATCTGCAGCTATTTGCTTCTGTGACTTTTGTTAACGACATTTCAAGTTAAAATCTGTTGCATAGTTAGCAAAATCAGATTATAGTTTGTCCCTGACTAATGATCTCTTAAACAATGAAAATATACACTGAAGAGGGATTTTATTTTTCCTTACCAAGTAGTCCAGGCTTCCCTGGTGACTCAGACAGTAAAGAATCTGTCTGTAATATGGGAGACCCGGGTTCGATCCCTGGGTCAGGAAGATCCCCTGGAGGAGGAAATGGCAACCCACTCCAGTATTCTTGCATGGAAAATCCCATGGGCAGAGAACCCTGGTGGGCTACAGTCCACAGGGTCTCAAAGAGTCAGACACGACTGAACGACTAACACTTTACCAAGTAGTCCTGTTTTTTGGTGGTGAGGTAGCTTTATTAGAGAACTAATATATGATACTGAATAGAAGTTCTCTAAGGAATAGGACTTTATTTACTGCTATATCCAGTGTCTGATGATCTGTACTACTAATTTTGCCATTGCTTTGACTAGTACGTGACACATAGTATTGATAAGTATTTGTGAAATAACTGATACTGATTTTTTTTTCTAATCCATTTTGTCTATTTCTGTGTCCCAATACTGAAGAAAGTATATCCCTACTCAGTATGTAAGTTTTTAATTGGAGTATAATTGCTTTACAATTTTGTGTTAGTTTCTGCTGTGCAGTGAAGTGAATCAGCTATATGTATACATATGTCCCCTCCCTCTTGGGCTCCCCCCCACCATCCCACCCCTCTAGGTCCTTACAAAGCACTGAGCTGGGCTCCTTGTACTGTACAGCAGCTTCCCACTAGCTATTTTACACACAGTTATGTGTATATGTCAATCCTAATTTCCCAGTATTACCCCAGGCTCCTCTGTCCATGAGATTCTCCAGGCAAGAGTACTGGAGTGGGTTGCTATTTCCTTCTCCAGGGAATCTTCCTGACCCAGGGACTGAACCTGGGTCTCCTGCATTGTAGGCAGACGCTTTACCATCTGAACCACCAGGGAAGTCAGTATTGGTAACTTCGATAATATATAGACTTTGTGAAATATTCATCCAAGCAGTTGTTAACACTTCTGTTCTCAGAAGTCTTAATGTGTTCTTTTTTTTGAAAGATACAGACAGTCTCTTTGAACATGAACTCGGGGCGCTCAACATGGCTGCATTACTACGAAAAGAGGAAAGAGCAAATCTGCTTAGTAATCTTGGACCATGTTGTAAAGCGTTATGCTTCAGACGGGATTCTGCAATCCGCAAGCAGCTTGTTAAAAATGAGAAGGTACTGTTATTTCCTTAGAAAAATCGGAAAGTGTTGAGTTGTATGGACATATTTTTCATTTGATTGCTTTACAGTGAGGTTGAGGTCTCATTATCTGTTTTTATGAGTTGGTTTCCCAGTCATATACACATGTAAGAGAAAAAATTTCATTAGAAAAGAACATTTGTTTTGAATAGCAAATTGTTACTGAGGCTTAAAGAAAATTTAAAATACTCTATTCCTGTGAAATACTTTTCATTTGCAAAATTTCTTTTAGTAATATACTAGAAATTTATTTAAATTGAAGATCAAGGAAAAACATTTCCCAGATACAGAGTGGTAAGGAGATTTTATTACTGTGTAGAGCATGTTTATATATATATAGTGTTTATGAAAATATACCAAGTTGAAGAGAGGAAATAAATAGAAGTGATTATGTGTAAGCATTTACTTGAGCAGAATAAAGGGACTTGAAACCCAGCTATTTTCTGTTTGGTTCCGGTAAGGAACCCCAGTTGAGAGGGTGTATGGTTTGCAGTGTCATCAAACTCCTGCTCCCTTTTTATAAAAAATATTTTGTAACATTTCCTGGTCCCTTCTCTAGTGTGCCATAGTACCCTTGAAAAATTACACCCAAAAACACCCCTGTAAATTTCTCATTGAGAACCATCGTTCAGAACCTTGTAAATCCTTCCAGTTCAGGGCAGACCATGGACATGACATTATCAAAGTTCTGTTATGGTTTGGCCGTTATATCGTTGGTTATAAGGGGTTAGAGTTGGGAAGAAGGTGGAGTTCAGAGGGAAAACGAAGGGTTTTTTTTTTTTTGAATGATGAAATTTCTCTGTTCTATTCTGATTGTGGTCATGGTTTCTTAACTATAAACATGAGTTAAAAACTCATAGAACTGTATACATAAGAAGCCAGTTTGTGTATCACAACTTAAAAAAAAAAAAAGCATCATTGTTCCTTTAAGGATTCTAGAAGAGAAATAGCAGAGTGCTGGAAATAGCAAATCTTACCTTATTTCATTATTCATGGTTGGAGAATGTTAAAATTTCACAACAGTAACTTTCAAAACTTCTAAGATAGCTTTAGGTTCCAATAATAGAAGTCTACCTCTTAGAACAAAGGAGGTGGTAGTTTCTCAGTAGATTGCGTGGATCAGCTGTCTTTGTTCAGTTCTAGTTCTTATGGCACATTAGCAGACTAGTAAGGAGTGTGGAATGTTCGGTGCCCTGTGAAAGTAAGACTGAATTAGTGTGGAACTTCATATAATGTGCCATGTGTTTTTGTTGTTTTGTTTTGTCATTGGAAACAATGAAGTGAAAGCTACTTGATTACCTGTCAGGGATTGTCAAGAAGATTGCTTTCTTTTCTAAGATTCCTTGAGTCTGAAAACAGCATTTCTTAATTTTGCTTTAAATATCCAGTACAGCCCACGTGGGGCTACTAGTAAAGAACTTGCCTGCCAATGCAGGAGATGTTCGATCCCTGGGTCAGGAAGATCCCCTGGAGAAGGAAATGGCAACCCACTCCAGTATTCTTGCCTGGAGAATCCCATGGTCAGAGGTGCCCGGCGGGCTACAGTCCATGGGGTCATAAAGAGTCTGACACAACTAAAGCGACTTAGCATGTACACACAGCTAGCTTATACCTATCCAAACCTGATTTTTCTTATAATTGATTTTTGTTAGCAGTTAAACCTGTCTTTTCTACTGTCACCTAATCTACATCTTTTTAAACTTTTTCTCCAACTAGGGCACCATAAAACAAGCATATACAAATGCTCCAGTAGTAGACAATGAACTGTTACGACTGAGTCTTCGATTATTTAAGCGCAAGACGATGTGCCAAGCCCCAGGACCTGAAAAGACTGAAGATAATAAACTTTCACAGTCCAGTATCCAACAGGAACTGTGTGTGTCTTAAGACTGAAGTCCAGGTACATTTTTGGTACTATTTTCCTTCAGCAGTGCGTATTCTTTTTCAAACTTCTTTGGTTTGACAAGCATTATTAGTGACAAAGACAGAAAAGACTAGCCATGCTAAAATAGTGATGAACTTTTGATAAAGTTCATCTAGTTTGGCAAGTTTAAGATTTTACATAAACTTTTACACTGTCCAAAATAATGTGAAAGCATCTAGATTGAGTTGTAATTTATTCTATACCTTTTGGTAAAACTGAAGCTTTTGAAAACAGTCATCCTTACGCTTCTAGCCTACACAGATTTTTTTATGAAATGGAGCCAGAGCCACTGACTTATGTACTGGATCATCCTTATAAAAACTGCGATTCTGCTGTTCACTGAATAAACACACACACACACACCATACGCCACTGTGATGCAGGACACAGAGGGGTGCTGCTGGGTGTGGGCCGGTCTCCGCAGGAGCAAGCCACAGTCCTGTTTTCTGAAATTCTAAGCAGAACTACTTAATGACTCTTCAGTTTTTTAAAATATATGTGCATTGTTACAATGTATATTGGATATATTTCAATTCTCAATGGTTTTGTTTGTTATCAGAGATTGTCAACAACTATTTTTATTTTTAATAAATGTACCTTCCCTTTCCTTGTTCTAGATTTACTTTGTTCATTAATCTTACTCCTGATGTTCAAAAACATTTGTCATCAACATTATGTTTTGTACTTCAGATATTTTACTGCTTGAGTTATTAGACAGCTGTAAATAATGTGATAAGAGTTGAGGATGTACTTTAAGTATAGCTCAGTAATACATGAAACAAACCATACTTTTCAGAACTGTAACCTTTGATTATATTAACCTGCCTCCAACCTATAATATATAAAACAATTTACTTTTTATAAGTTACAGTATATCTGCTTTATTTTGTATGTACATATTTAACTCATGAAGTGGACTCTTACAAGTATCTGAAATGGACTCCAAACTTTAGAATTTGTGGGCAGACAGTAAAAATAATGAAGGAGACCAATCAAAATTGTAATTTGCCAATTGCCTTTCACAGGTTTTTGTTAAAACTGTAATTCTACATTACCTGTCTCAGTAGTTTTGTACCTTTTCTCTATGGATAATATACTGTCACAGGTTGAAAGTTTATATTCAGGAACATTCATTGTAGTCATTGTACAGTTAATTTTTATAAATACTTACCCAGCAAAGGAAGTAGTCATATTTCCAGATAACCTGGAAAGCATGTATAAGAAAACTGCAAGTAGCAAAGGTAAAAGCAAAAATTTTTCAGTTGTCTGTTTCTTCTTACCAATTGGTAAATCTTTTGAATAAGGAAAAAATGTAAAATTCTTTAATGACCTGGAGAATGAATACCCTTTAGAAAATTACCTTCTGTTTTAGTGGATAATAGTGTTCTCTGTAGCATAGATTCTCTGAGTTCAAAGAAATGTGGAGTATAACAGAAGTTACGGTTATCCTGTTCTGTCCAGTGACTTTTATTAGTATTTCTTTACAGAATGAAAACTATATAGGTAGATTTGCCATTTAGTCCAATCTGTTGCCTTTTTAGTTTGAATATCTTTTGTTATGTTGTAAAAGAAAAGTTTAAAACTTTTTCTTTGCTTAGTCATAGTACTCAGAGCTTTATGCTCCCAATGGGAATGTAGCGTTAAGTCTCCTATTTTTAAAATTATAAACATTCTGTGTATTGCTAATCATATATCCATAAAATTTTTCTAAAGTGAACTTTTGTTGGATTTTCCATAAAATTTCTTGGACCAGTATTTGTGGAAACATCTTTTGATCTATAAACTGTTTGTTAGTAAAGTCTTCTGTCTCATAACTGATGAAGTTTGTCCACTTGCCACAACTGGACTTGTCCAGCTAGGGACGAGGCAAAACGACTATGTCTGCAATCCACAGTAAATAAAATGAGAGTTAACAGATACATTCTCTTGAATCAGTTGGTTTCTTTTGGGAAGGGCAGATGTCCTATTTTGTAAAGTCTTGTATTAACTTTTTCATAAAAAAATTCTCACCGTACTTATGTAGTACCTTAATATGTTAAAATCTGACCTGTCACTTCTCTTTATTCTGATCAGTAACTGCAGGTTATCTTTCCCATCCTTCCCCATGACCACTTGTGACTTATCTCTATTAATCTGAGAATTTGTGGCATCAGCAGAACATCCCCTGTTATTCCTTACTGTTCAGTTGGCTAAAGATTAATGTAAACCGTATCTATAGTGTCAGTGATGCTTTCAATTTATTATTTTAAAAGGATATGGGTTCCAGCTCAAGATAGGAACAGTTTCCTCTGAAAAAAAGAAAAAACAACATTAGCCGAGAGACTACTACAAGGAAAAACCCACTTCTAAGCTGGTAGAGGCTGAGACAAAAATCTCACCGTCAACTCCACTATCAGTGTGGAGACCCACAGTCCGGAGGGAAGTTGCAACCCTTCATTCTCCCTGAGGAGTGAAGAGTTTGAATTCCACATCTTGCATTCCAACTTCTAAGACCTGCTCTGGAGAGACAAGGCCCCTAAACAACAACATAAAGAGACCCATACTGAGACACCTTGTAATTAAGGTTCAGGTTGAAGACCAAGAGTATCTTAATCGGCAGCAGGGAAAAAACCACTTGATACTTAATAAAGGAAGCCCTATACTACTATCAGTAGACTTCATCAACAGGAACTTTACATGCCAGAAGGAAGTGGGATGAGATATTCAAAGTGCTGAAAGGAAAAAAACTTCCAACCAAGAATTCTCTGCCTGGCAGTTAATGGAGAGATTAAGACTTTCCTACACAGGAAACACTAATGTGGTTAATCACCACTGGTCTCAGCCTTACAAGAAATATTAAAGGGACTTTAAGCTGAAATGAAAGCATACTAATTATTAGCAAGAAAAGCAAAGTATAAATCTCTGGTAAATATATAGTAAAATTCAGAAAAAGCTGACTAACAGTAATGGGTTAAGTCCTTATAAGGCTAGTGTGTAGGTTAAAAGATAAAATTAGTAAAAATAACTTCTGCCATAATGATTTGTTAAAATTTATACCTTTTTATTAACAAACATTAACACTTATTTATAAATAAATTTTAAAATAAAATGGTGGGGATTACAATGTAGAATTGTAATTACAATTAGCTTGAGTTCATACTTGTCATCAACTTAAAATAGACTGTAATATATAAGTTGTTTTATGTAAGCATCCTGGTACCACAAAGCAAAAACCTATAAAAGATACACAAAAGATAGAAAAATCTAAGCATACCCACTACAGAAAATCAAATCACAAAGAGAGCAAGAGGAAAAAAGGGAGTTACAAAGTAGCCAGAAAACAACAAAATGGTAATAAGTACACACTTACCAATAATTATATGTAACGAGACTACATTCTCAAATCAAAAGACATCAAGTGGCTGAATGGATTAAAAAACCAAAACCTAGCTATATTCTGCCTATAAGAGATTCACTTCAAATCTATGGACACACACAGACTGAAAGCAGAGGAATAGCAAAAGATATTCCATGCATATGGAAACCAAAAAGTTGGAGCAGCTATACTTAAAATAGACTTTTAAGATAAAAACTGTAGTAAGAAGCAAAGAAGGTCATTGTATAATGATAAAGAGGTCAATCTGACAAGAGGATATAACGTTTTATAATATTTACATACCTGACATAGCACCTAAATAAAGCAAATATTAATAAACCTACAAAGAAATTGACAGTAATAGTAGGTGACTTTAATATTCCATTTTCATCATGGATAGATCATCCAGATAAAAATTAATGAGGCAATATTTGCCTTAAAAGGACATATTGTACCAAGTAGACTTGGAAGAAACATAATACAGAATATTCCACTCAAAGTAACATTCTTCTTAAGCGCACATGGAATATTTCCATGATAGATCATATGTTAAGACACAAAAAATATTAAAAAGTTTAAGAGCAAAAAGTATCAGCCATTTTTTCTGAGCACAATAGTATGACTAGAAGTCAATTACAAGAAAACTGGAAAATTCACAAGTATTTGGAGGCTACTTCAGTGGGTCAAAGAAGAAATCAAAAGAGAAATTTTAGAAGCTTTGAGACAGAGTGGTTCAGAGACGTGCCAAAGATGTGTCAGTTGGCTCGTCAGGAGCTCAGAGCACAGGACTGGAAACTTCAGGTTATGGCTTCTGAAAAAAGTCAAGGCTTCTAGGTCAGGTTTTCCTCCTGACATTAATGTACATTAGATATATCTGTTAGTTAGGTAGATAGCAAACTACCTACCTATGTATCTACTTCTCCAATTAGGAGAATGGAATGGGAAAAAATTATTTACAATGTGACTCATCAGTGGCTTAATTTCTAAACAAATAGCTCATACAGCTCAACAAAAAAAAACCTCAAACCCAACCCAAAAATGGACAGACGCTCTGAGTATACATTTCTCCAAAGAAGACATACAGATGACCAAGAGGCATGTGAAAAGATATTCAACATTGCTAGTTAATAGAGAAATGCAAATCAAAACTACAATGAGATACATTTAAAAGTCTACAAACAATATATGCTGAAGAGGGTGCGAAGAAAAGAGAACCCTGCTACCTGTTTGTGGGAATGTAAATTGGTGCAACTGTGTGGAAAACAGTACGGAAGTTTCTCAGAAAGCTAAAAATAGAATTACCATATGATCCAGCAATCCCACTCCTAGGCATTAAGTCACTCGCTCAGTCGTGTCCGACTCTTTGCAATCCTGTGGACTGTAGCCCACCAGGCTCCTCTGTCCATGGGATTCTCCAGGCAAGAATACTGGCGTGGGTTGCCATTTCTTTCTCCAGGGGATCTTCCCGACCCAGGGATAGAACCCAGGTCTCCTGCATTGCAGGCAGACGCTTTAACCTCTGAGCCACCAGGGAAGGCCCGCATACATCCATGCAAAAACTAATTCAAAAAATACCTGTACCCCTATGTTCATAACAGCACTATTCACAATAGCCAAGACACAGAAACAAGCTGCATGTCCCTCGACAGATGAATGGATAAAAGAAGATGTCCATATATGTGATGGAATACTACTCATAAAAAGAATTAAACAGTGCCATTTGCAGCAACATGGATGAACCTAGAAATTATATACTAAGTGAAGTCATAAACAGAAAGATACTGAACAGTATCACTTATATGTGAAATCTAAAATAGGACACGAATCTATCAATAAAACAAATAGAATCACAGACATAGAGAATAGACTTATGGTTGCCAAGGGGGAAGGGGTTGGAGGAAGGATGGAGTGGGAGATTGGGGTGAGCAGAGGCAAGCTTTATATGTAGGAGGATAAAAAAAGATCCAACTTTATGACACAGAGAACTCTATTCCATGTCCAATGATAAACCAGAATGGAAAAGAATATTTTTTTAAAGTATATATAACTGAAACACTTTAATTATCTAAGTCAACTATACTTCAATTTTAAAATAATTATGGGAACTCCCTGAACATGGACTGGACTTGACTCAAATGGAGAAACATGAATGGTAAAGGTGAGTGACTCTAAGCCTAGATCATAAAAGACACTATAGTTTCTTATTTGCTCTCTTAGATCACTTAGTCTGAGGAAGCCAGCTGCCATGTCATGAGAACATTTCAAACCATTTTGCAGAGAAGTTCATGTGGAGAAACCAAGGCTTTGTGTCAGTAGCCAGTTGAGTGCACCATCTTGGAAACAGATCCTCCAGCCCCAGTCAAGCCTTCAAGCCTTCTTTATAGTTCCTTGGCTTAGTTTAGTGCTGTTTTCACTGGATTTGTTCCTCATCAGAAGAGGTAAAAGATACGTCATTTAAATCACAGTTTCAACATTTGTGTATTATCCTCAATATAAGCTATATCTAGAGCTAGCTGGGATTTGAAGATTACTGGAATATATTTTGCACATCTTTCAAGCTGTATCCTTTAATCATTCCAGGTAAATCTGTCAGCAGAATCCTTCTGTAGGTACATCTATATCCAAGAAAACTTTGGACCAGATAACAAAGGTCTGTTCAAATTAAATGAGATAAGCGTGTAAAACTGCTGTGTAAATTGTAATCTACTCTACAAATACAAGCTACTCTCTGCAGCTACTTTGTAATGTTAATGGGCTGAATTTCATCCCTCTGTCAAGTTGATATGTTGAAATCCCAACCCCCAATACCAATGAACAAATATATCAGAAGGTAACATATTTGGAGATGTGGTCTTTAAAGAGGTGATTAAGTTATGATGAAACAGGATGGGCCCCTAATCCAATGTGACTGTTGTTGCCGCCACTATGGATAACAGTGTGGAGATTCCTTAAAAAACTGCAAATAGAACTGCCTTATGACCCAGCAACCCCACTGCTGGGCATACACACCGAGGAAACCAGAATTGAAAGAGACACATGTACCCCAATGTTCATTGCAGCACTGTTTATAATAGCCAGGACATGGAAGCAACCTAGTTGTCCATCAGCAGATGAATGGATAAGAAAGCTGTGGTACATATACATAATGGAGTATTACTCAGCCATTAAAAATAATTGATTTGAATCTGTTCTAATGAGATGGATGAAACTGGAACCTATTATACAGAGTGAAGTAAGCCAGAAAGAAAAACACCAATACAGTATACTGACACATATATATGGAATTTAGAAAGATGGCAATGATGACCCTGTATGCGAGACAGCAAAAGAGACACAGATGCATAGAACAGACTTTTGGACTCTGTGGGAGAGGGAGAGGGTGGAATGATTTGGGAGAATGGCATTGAGACATGTATACTATCATGTAAGAAACGAAGCGCCAGCCTATGTTCGATGCAGGATACAGGGTGCTTGGGGCTGATGCACGGGGATGATCCAGAGAGAGGATATGGGGTGGGAGGTGGGAGGGGGATTCAGGATTGTGAGCTCATGTACACCTGTGGTGGATTCATGTCAATGTATGGCTAAACCAATACGGTATTGTAAAGTAAAATAAAGTAAAAATAAAAAAAAGGAAAAGACACCAGGAGTAGTGTATATGCCTGAAAGAGGCAGCGAGAGAGAGAATCATCTGCACACCAAAGAGAGAGGAAATCGCCCTTGTCGGCAACTTGGTCTTGGATTTGCAGCCTCTGGAACTGTGAGAAAATAAATTTCTGTTTTACAGCTAGTCTGTGATGTCATGTTATGGCAGCCCTAGCAAATGGGTACAGAGGGTCACTTCTCTTATCCATCCTGTACATCCTCACAGCCATAGTCCAAGTATAGGTCCACAGCATTGTTGTTAAAATACTCAATGTATTAAGTTTTTTATTAAGCACTGCAAATTGCATCCAATAACTGTTCAGTATACCCCCCCAACAATCTACTAATTAATCAAGTCCAACAATAGTTCATTCTTGCAAAACCAGTAAGTTAGGGCAAAACACCCTACAGTTGATACAAGACAGCTCCTAGCACTTGCAAGCAGGGAGTGGGAATTCCACCTTATTTAGTGCATCATAACAAACATCAGATGGTATTTCTAATAGCTCAGTGGTAAAGAATCCCCCTGCAATGTAGGAGAAACAAGAGATGAGGGTTCGATCTCTGGGTCAGGAAGATCCCCTGGAGGAGAAAATAGCAACCCACTCCAGTCTTCTTGCTTGGGAAATCCCATGGACAGGAAGCCTGGGGGGTTGCAGTTCATGGGGTTGCAAAGAGTCAAATGTGACTAAGTGCGCATGTGTGCACGAGAAGCATCAGGACTATACGAAAAGGAATCTGAATGATGGTTCTGATTTTAAAGCCCATTGTGTTTGGAAACTAACCAAAAACATCTAAATGACAGAGAAACATCCATTCATACTAAATCCTAGGTCTCACTTCTTGATTTGGACCATGCTGCTTAATATTCAGACACTTTATCTTAGTCCCAGCTTCCTCATCCATTCTCCATGCTGCCATCAGAATAAGTTACTCTAAAATACAGATGTGATCGACTTGTTTTTCTGGCTGGGGCCTTGCCGCTGTCAAGTAATAAGCTTAAGTGAGTCACTTAATCCCTTTTGAGTGTCACTTTCTCGATCTATAAAGTAAGGGAGTTGGGTTATAGACTATTTTAAGTTTCCAGGACTTTCTCTGTCACTCCTTCACTTAGAAATCTGTGAACAGTTCCTGTTTTCCATAGAACAAAATCCAAATACATAGTTGGTTTGTGAAGGCCCTTCACAGTCTCTCCCCAATCCACCTTCTAGCTGCATCTCCCTCCATCACGATTTTTCTTTCACACCCAGTGGACCTCCAGTGACCCCATGTGCTTGCTCATCCTCTGTGAGACTGAGCATCGTGGATATTGTATCTTACCCACCTTTGTGTGTCTGATATAGGACACTGACACGGTTCAGAACAAGCTACCCCCAAATATGCCCCCTTAGTGTATTAACTATTTTAAGCTGAAGGAATTTAAGAAAAGCAGCAGAAGCAGGAAGATCTCTGACCTTCTCCCACTCCCTTTCCCGTGAAACAGGTCACAAGACCCTCATGTGAGAGGTGCCCTCCCTATCTCCAAGATGGTGAGATATGGAGAAGCATCTGTGCAAACAGGTCTTGCAAAGCTTTCACCAGTTTCTTACATTTAGGTCCTAGTCCCTTTGTCCTGTTGTATTTCTCCACAACTCCACTCATCAAACCTAGTATAGAAAAACTTGAGTATATGTGCAGCTTCAAGTCATTTTCTTATGTAAGCTCCTGTGTTGCATACATTTATATTAAATAAATCTGAATGCTTTTCTCCTGTTGATCTGTTTAATTTTCAGACCCAGCTAGGGATCCTACGAGGGTTGAGGGAAACTTTTTCTCCCCTACAGCCAGACATAAACACTTTATTAATAAATGGTGGATGTTTGCCACTTCCTCCTTGAATACACCTGCCTGCTCATCACTCCAGTGCCTCCTTTATTATTAAGTTGGTGTTTATCCTTTAGATACAGTTAAATGCCACTTTGGTGAATTTTTTCTTTTCCTGTTTCCAGGCAAACACTCTCTCCTCTCTGCACTTTTTGTGTCACAGCACATCTCTTCTGTACGCTATCACAGTCCCCGGTATGTCACTCCTGTAGTTACATTCTAGTTGCTGGGATGCATGTCCAGATTGTTTTCCAAATTAGGAACAGCTTGTATTCAAAACACCATTTTTAACTGTACCTTTTAGTCCCCATTCCCATCTCATTCTAGTGGTTTTTTTTCACTTGAACACAGTATTAATTTAACAAGAAGGCCATTAGACTGAGGAGGCTGTAATGCCTTAGCAGCTTCTGTAAGCCACCTGAAACCTCAGCCCAAAATGCTTCAAGGTTAAGAAATCAAAATCTAAGCACATACCACGTGCTGTCACTTATACGTGGAATCTAAACTATGACGTAAATGAACTTATGGACGAAACAGACAGACTCACAGAGAGAACAGACTTGTGGGTGCCAGCGGGGAAGGGACGTGGGAGAAGGATGGATTAGAAGTTTGGGGTTAGCAGAGGCAAACTGTTATACAGAGGATGGATAAAAACAAGGTCCTACTGCATAGCACTGGGAACTATAGTCAATATCCTGTGATAAACCATAATGGAAAAGAATATGAAAAAGAATGTATCTGTGTGTAACTAAGGATTCCCAGGTGGCCAAAATGGTAAAGAATCTGCCTGCCAGTGAAGGAGACTCAGTTCAATCCTGGGTCAGGAAGATCCCCTGGAAGAGGAAGTGGTAACCCATTCTAGTATTCTTGCCTGGAGAATCTCATGGACAGATGAGCCTGGTAGGCTACAGTCTGGGGTTGCAGTCGGACATGACTGAGTGACTGAACACACACACAGACACGAATAACATCACTGCTACACAGCAGAAATTAACATTGTAAATCAATATTTAAATAAAATTTTTATAAAACATCAAAAAAAAAAACCCAAACTTAAGGATAACCAATCACAAACAGCCAACAAAGGTTTCCCAAAAGAGGCAGCTGCTTAAGCTACAGCCCATCAAATAATTTCCTTGCTTTGCTTCACCCTCAACTCTATAATAAAGTCATGTCACAGCTCCCCTTGGAGAAGGGGCTCCTAATCACTTCCGGTTTGGTGCTGCCCATTTGAAACTCTTAAGAATTTTTAAAACCTGGGCTTCCCTGGTGACTCAGATGGTAAAGACTGCCTGCAATGCACGAGATACAGGTTGATTCCTGCTGCTGCTGCTAAGTTGCTTCAGTCGTGTCTGACTCTGTGCGACCCAATAGATGGCAGCCCACCAGGCTCCTCTGTCCCTGGGATTCTCTAGGCAAGAATACTGGAGCCCTGGGTTGGGAAGAATTCCCTGGAGAAGGGAATGGCCACCCACTCCAGTATTCTTGCCCGGAGAATTCCGTGAACAGAGGAGCCTGGCGGGCTACAGTCCATGGGGTCGGAAGGACCTGAACACTGACTAACACTACTACTACTTTAGTTGAATTACAATGCTGTGCTAATTATTGCAGTACCGCAAAGTGACTCAGTTATATACATGTTTTAAAATATCCTTTTCCATTATGATTTATCACAGGATATTGACAATAGTACCCTGTGCCGTATAAAAGGACCTTCTTGTTTGTCCATCCTATGTATTGCATCTGCCAGTTTGCATCTGCCAGTCCCAAATTTCCTGTTCATCCCTCCAGCCCCTCGGCAACCACTAGCCTAGTCTCTTATGTCCCTGATTCTGTTTCTTTTAAGATTATTAACATGCTTTATCTTTTAACAGTAGTGAACACAAGTGTTTACTGAATCCAGTCATGGGAGGAGCTAAAATTTTTCTACTCTGTTGTACAATTTGTGGACAGTTTTTTTCCTTTGGATTTATTCCTCTAAGTAAGGACAGGAGTTTTGTGATAAAACCATTATAAATGGTCAGATTTTAGCTGAGTTCACTTAAAATTGCTTTCCTTTTAGTGTAGCTTTTTTTCCCCTATATTAACATGCAAATATAGGTCATGGAGATTTCTTAGGCCTCATTAAACTGTACTCTGTAGTTCCCAGACTTTAGTTCTCTGCATTATTTTTTCCATATCAGTTTGATCTGTAAGTGATGGGGGGGAGGACAAAATGATTAAAATAACAATTATTTTTTAAATGAAAACTAGAATAGAGGTTTTACATGGGTGGCAGCAATCTTGTCTCGATTATGATCTTCATTCTTGCTCTGTCTCAGGCCCCCCATGGATAAATGCCAATTCTTTCCATCTGCGTTGCTGTCTCATGCGAAGTATTTATAAATTCATTACAACTGTTCCAAACTATCAAGGGCAATTAAATGCAGCAATAAACTTTGTCAATACTGTTACTATGGTTAACCAGCTGCCTAGAACATTCACCACCATGGATTTAGCTTCAGTATGTTAACTAGCAAACCTGGTAAAAATAATTTCCTTGCTTTGCTTCACCCTCAACTCTATAATAAAGTCATGTCACAGCTCCCCTTGGAGAAGGGGCTCCTAATCACTTCCGGTTTGGTGCTGCCCATTTGAAACTCTTAAGAATTTTTAAAACCTGGGCTTCCCTGGTGACTCAGATGGTAAAGACTGCCTGCAATGCACGAGATACAGGTTGATTCCTGCTGCTGCTGCTAAGTTGCTTCAGTCGTGTCTGACTCTGTGCGACCCAATAGATGGCAGCCCACCAGGCTCCTCTGTCCCTGGGATTCTCTAGGCAAGAATACTGGAGCCCTGGGTTGGGAAGAATTCCCTGGAGAAGGGAATGGCCACCCACTCCAGTATTCTTGCCCGGAGAATTCCGTGAACAGAGGAGCCTGGCGGGCTACAGTCCATGGGGTCGGAAGGACCTGAACACTGACTAACACTACTACTACTTTAGTTGAATTACAATGCTGTGCTAATTATTGCAGTACCGCAAAGTGACTCAGTTATATACATGTTTTAAAATATCCTTTTCCATTATGATTTATCACAGGATATTGACAATAGTACCCTGTGCCGTATAAAAGGACCTTCTTGTTTGTCCATCCTATGTATTGCATCTGCCAGTTTGCATCTGCCAGTCCCAAATTTCCTGTTCATCCCTCCAGCCCCTCGGCAACCACTAGCCTAGTCTCTTATGTCCCTGATTCTGTTTCTTTTAAGATTATTAACATGCTTTATCTTTTAACAGTAGTGAACACAAGTGTTTACTGAATCCAGTCATGGGAGGAGCTAAAATTTTTCTACTCTGTTGTACAATTTGTGGACAGTTTTTTTCCTTTGGATTTATTCCTCTAAGTAAGGACAGGAGTTTTGTGATAAAACCATTATAAATGGTCAGATTTTAGCTGAGTTCACTTAAAATTGCTTTCCTTTTAGTGTAGCTTTTTTTCCCCTATATTAACATGCAAATATAGGTCATGGAGATTTCTTAGGCCTCATTAAACTGTACTCTGTAGTTCCCAGACTTTAGTTCTCTGCATTATTTTTTCCATATCAGTTTGATCTGTAAGTGATGGGGGGGAGGACAAAATGATTAAAATAACAATTATTTTTTAAATGAAAACTAGAATAGAGGTTTTACATGGGTGGCAGCAATCTTGTCTCGATTATGATCTTCATTCTTGCTCTGTCTCAGGCCCCCCATGGATAAATGCCAATTCTTTCCATCTGCGTTGCTGTCTCATGCGAAGTATTTATAAATTCATTACAACTGTTCCAAACTATCAAGGGCAATTAAATGCAGCAATAAACTTTGTCAATACTGTTACTATGGTTAACCAGCTGCCTAGAACATTCACCACCATGGATTTAGCTTCAGTATGTTAACTAGCAAACCTGGTAACAACCACTGGTGAGGAGCCTTGATGAGATGATTGCTTAATTAATCTTTGAATTGTTTAATGAAAATGTTAAATAGGTTCATCCTTGAATTGGATGGTTCAGAGAGAATGTGAATTCCCTAAAGGGCAAATGTGGACAGGTTTCCTATTAAAGTCAGGCATCCAACCAAGAAGCTCTTTTAGTCATTTTGAAGTTAAAAGTGCTAGTTGATAATTTCGTAATAAGTCGATGACATTTCTAGTGGCTACATATGAGAGATTATTACCATCTTGCCTGAAGATCTTTGTTCCTTTGGAAAAGAATCTCATATTACAATTCTTAAATAGGTACTGGCTTTTATTTTCCATCAGACTCCATGGGATATGGCATAAATTAAACTTGGGGCACTTATCTTTAACAAGCAGACTTGGCAGGGATGGGAAATAGCACATGCCAGTGGTGTCACTGTTCAATCAAGAATCTGTTAGGTTAGGGAAAATTGTAGGCAAAACTTTATATAATTAAACCAGAGGAAGCTGGTTTGTTTTTTTAATTGAGAGAGACCTGTTTACTGTGCATTGGTCTGTCACCTGGGGGGGTGACAGGTGACAGACTCCACAACGTGGGGTCCCTGTAGGTCAGGGCTTGTACCCGTGCCCATGCACACTAGTAACTAGTGTTGCATAGGCTTTCCTTTCCATTCAAAATGTGAACTAAACTACTTATTAATGGAAACATGAAAGGCCCTGCCCCCAGGGGTGGGTGTGCGCAGGGAAGGAGACTTAAGCAGCACAGATAAGGTTCAGTTCAGTTCAGTCGCTCAGTCGTGTCCGACTCTTTGCGACCCCATGAATCGCAGCACGCCAGGCCTCCCTGTCCATCACCATCTCTCGGAGTTCACTCAGACTCACATCCATCGAGTCCGTGATGCCATCCAGCCATCTCATCCTCGGTCGTCCCCTTCTCCTCCTGCCCCCAATCCCTCCCAGCATCAGAGTCTTTTCCAATGAGTCAACTCTTCGCATGAGGTGGCCAAAGTACTGGAGTTTCA
>SJYT01006504.1:0-22780 GCA_006410635.1 Cephalophus harveyi | reverse complement strand
CAGTAGTAGATATAATGGTCATCTGAGTTAAATTCACCCATTCCAGTCCATTTTAGTTCGCTGATTCCTAGAATGTCGACGTTCACCCTTGTCATCTCTTGTTTGACCACTTCCAATTTGCCTTGATTCATGGACCTGACATTCCAGGTTCCTATGCAGTATTGCTCTTTACAGCATCGGATCTTGCTTCTATCATCAGTCACATGCACAACTGGGTATTGTTTTCGCTTTGGCTCCATCCCTTCATTCTTTCTGGACTTATTGCTCCACTGATCTCCAGTAGCATATTGGGCACCTAATGACCTGGGGAGTTCCTCTTTTGATATCCTATCATTTTGCCTGTTCATACTGTTCATGGGGTTCTCAAGGCAAGAATACTGAAGTGGCTTGCCATTCCCTTCTCCAGTGGACCAAGTTCTGTCAGCCCTCTCCACCATGACCCGCCTGCCTTGGGTTGCCCTGCAGGCATGGCTTGGTTTCATTGAGTTAGATAAGGTAGGGGTGCCTATTTTTGATGTGGCTGGTAATTAATTGCTGGCCATTAACTCCTTTCTGCTGTTTCCCCCACCCACACTCCAAAAACCATCTGTGTGGAAATTTCTTTCCTCTTTGTGTGGGAAGAGAAAATTCCTCTGTTGATGATACGGAAGATGGGTAGGAGGTACTTCCTTGATCTTGATCATGTTTTGTATGCATAAGTTGAGAGTTGCTTCAATTATGAAAATGGCTTTTCATGCTGTTGGTACATAATGTAGAGTAAGCCTTTTTGGTATTTTAACTGTGAAGAGCTTAAATACTGGGAATTGAAATGAACCTGCTGAGCATAAGTGATATCAGCCTTTAATGACTAACAGTGAGTTCATAAAATATAAGTTTAAATAAGAACTCTAAGTGCATACATACTTTAAGCTGTAGATAGCTTAAGCTGGTTTAAGACTTCTTCAGTCGAAAACAGTTTTTAAAACATTGAAAATGAGGAACTAAAAACATTATATTGAATCAGAAAGACTTCAACCTAATCTTAATCACAAGCAGGCTAAAATTATATTTTTATTTGAAATAAAATCCCAAATGCCAGAGGCTTTCTGGATAACACTGAAGTGTAACATTACTGTTTCATAACTCATAGTATTGTCCTAATCCTGGTATACTTTGTCTTAGATGCGTATCCTTTCTAGTACTTAGCATTATGATGTATTCAAATAGATCAGAGAAGTGAAAGTTAACTAGCGGAGTCAGCTGTTTTTCTTTCTCACATTCCTATCATTATAGACATTTTACATAATTCTTGGTATTCAGTTGACAATGTTGAACCAAGCTTTGTCCTGTGGTTCCCGGAAATGGCTTCCTGCAAAGAACCACCGTCCCCCACAAAGTTAAAGAGACTCGTGGATAACCCGCTTGTTTATCCATGACAAGGCTAGACTTAGATCCTCCAAATTCCCACTCTCTGTCTCATAAGTGATTAGCTGAACTGTTGGTCCCCATAGCCAATTAGCACTACACGTCCACTAGTTTAATCTAACGAAACTTCAGTCAGGCTTTCTTTCCCCTCCCCACGAACCCCTGGATCTTGACCTTCATCTTGAAGAACAAGGAGCCATCCCTCATTACACACCCTCCTGAGAATCGCCTACCTTGCCTAATGCAGAGGCGAACACTGCCTGATCAACGCTCCAGTCGCACCACCCATTCATCCCCAGTGCTCACTCTTGTCCTCTCCAGCCCTGTTTCTTGTCCCATCAAAGAAAAGCCCTCTTCTGGGCCTTCCCTGGTGGTCCTGTGGCTAAGACTCCATGCTCCCAATGCAGAGGGGCCCTGAGTTTAATCCTTGGTCAAGGAACTCGATCCCACATGCAAGTGGTAATGCCAAAAAAAAAAAAAAAAGTGGTAACCTCTTTGAGAAATAGAGGCTTGAATACAATGAAATTTGGTGATTTGGGCAAAAATATTTCATGGGTGGTGGTGTGTACTTCCAAGAGGAACATGTACTATCTGCTTATGTTTTTGTTTGTGATAATACCAGGCATTGACTATTATTATCTATATCCATTACTTATTATATGTTGAAAATATACTGATTTAATTATATTCTATCATTCTTTCTCCATTTATAAATTGGAAGCCTTTCATAAGGAGAAACTTTCCTCATTAACTGTTTGATTACAATAAGATATAATTCATATAGGTAAAAAGCTAAGCACTTATAGTTTCCTTCTATTCACCAGTCACCACCACCCCTCAAAATAACTGTTTTTTTTTAATTGAAGTACTGTAGAGTTGATTTACAATGTTGTGTTAATTTCTGCTGTACAACTAAGTGATTTGGTTATATATTCTATATATATATATTCTTTTTCATTATGGTTTATCACAGGATATTGAATATAGTTCTCTGTGCTATACAGTAGAACATTTTTGTTTATCCATTCTATATATAATAGCTTACATCTGAGGGTTTTTAAAATATAATCAAATACTCATGCATTTACACATCTGATCTGACTAAATCCAGTGGAGTTATTATTCCTGTTGATGCACAGTTAGACCCATCTGGACAAAGGGAACCTTTTGCAAAATGGCTACTAAACTTTTTTGACACGACTCCATTCTTTAAGTTTCCCTATTTTCTAGTATAAGATGTTTCCCGATTATTTTGTACATTTCTTGCCATTTTTGGAGAATCAGCCATTTCTTGAAATGTCCATCTTTCTTTTAGTGAGGGTGGTATTTAAAGACCAAGATCTTGCCTCTAGGCCCTTTCAGTGGAGAGATCTAGGAAATACATATATTTCTTTAGAAAGATGAAATACATTTTATGAGTTTACACTTAGAACTGATGCTTACAATTCAATTCACAACTACAAAGTTTCCACTTAATCTTTTCTATCTTACAGCAGTATCGTTTTTCTTTCATATTAAAAAGTATGCTTTCTCCCACTGCAGCCACTTTTATTTAATATACTATTGAAAGTCCTAGCAAGAACAGTTAGGTAAGAAAAAGAAAGAAAAGGCATCCAAATTGGAATGGAAAAAGTAAAACTGTCTCTATTTGCAGATGACATGATAGTATATATAGAAAACACTGAAGATGCTGCCAAAAGAAGCTGTCAGACCTAATAAACACATTCCATAAAGTTGCAGGATGCAAAATCAAGGCACAAAAGTCAGTTGCATTTATATATAATACAACAACCTATCAGATACAGATTTTTTAAAATCCCATTTATAAATGCATGAAAAAGAATAAAATAAGGAATTCCTTGGCAGTCCAGTGGTTAAGACTCCATGCTTCCACTGCAGGGAACAGATTCAATCCCTGGTTGGGGAACTAAGATCCTGCAAGTTGCATAGTGTGTCAAAAAAAAAAAAAAAGAATAAAATACCTACAATAAATTTAACTGAGGAGGTGAAAGATCTATGCACTGAACACTGTAAGATATGGATGAAATTGAAGACACAAATGGAAAGATATTCCATGCTCAAGGATTGGAAAAATTAGTATTATTAAAATGTCCATTCTAAAGTGATCTAAGAGTCAATGCAGTTCTTCTCAAAATACCAATGGCATTTTCCACAGAAATAGAACAAAATTCTAAAGTTTGTATGGAATCACAAAGACCATTAAAAATCAAAGCAATCTTGAGAATGAAGACCAAAGCTATAGGCATCACACCTCCCGATTTCAAACTATATTATAAAACTACAGTAATCAAAACACATGGTATCGGCATAACACAGACACATAGATCTGTGTAACAGAATAAAGAGCTCAAAAATAAACCCATGCATACACAATTAATTTACAAGAAATAAGTCAAGATTATACAGTGGGGAAAGGAAAATGGACTAAAAGACTT
Organism: Cephalophus harveyi; assembly: GCA_006410635.1. Taxonomy (NCBI): domain Eukaryota; kingdom Metazoa; phylum Chordata; class Mammalia; order Artiodactyla; family Bovidae; genus Cephalophus; species Cephalophus harveyi. The sequence goes on along the minus strand of SJYT01006504.1, from coordinate 18,920 downwards.
AAATGTGAAACTTGAAACCATATAACTCAGAAAAAGAAACCCAGTTGCTAAGCTTCTTGATGTGAATCTTGGCAACCATCTTTTAGATATGACATCAAAAACAAAGGCAACAAAAGCAAAAATAAACAAGTGATTCGACATCAAACTAAAAGGCTCTGCACCGCAAAGGAAACCATCAACAAAATGAAAATGCAACTCATCAACTGGGAGAAAATATTTGTAAATCATATATCTGATAAGGGGTTAATATAAAGAATATAAATGATACAAATCAATAGCAAAAAAAAAAAAACCTAAATAATCAGATTAAGAATGGGCAGAAGATTTGAATAGACATTTTTTCCAAAGAAGATATGCAAATTTACATGAAAAGAAGCTCAACATCATTATTCACCCAGGAAAACGCAAATCGAAATCATGAGATATCATGTCACACCTGTTAGAATGGCTATTATCAGAAAAACCAGAAATAAGTGTTGGCTCGAGTTTAGAGAAAAGGAAACCCTTTTTCACTGTTGGTGGAAGGTAAGCTGGTGCAGCCACTACAGAAAATAGTATGGAGTTTCCTCAAAATACTAAAAAGTATCATTATCATATGACCCAGCAATTTCATTTCTGGGTATTTATCTAAAGGAAACGAAATCACTATCTTGAAAAGATATCTGTAATCCCATGTTCATTCCAGCATTATTTATAAGAGCCAAGACATGGAAACAACCAACGTGTCTATCCGTGGATAAATGGCCAAAGAAAGTGTAGTATATGTAACACACTGTTATTCAGACATTAAAAAGGAACCCTATTATTTGCAAAAACATGGATGAACATTGAGGGCCTTATGCTAAATGAATATTTAGCATCAAGGGCGAATACTATATAATCTCACTTATGTGTGAAATCTTTAGAAACTTGTTAAAGCAGACAAAAAACTCATAGATACCAAGAACAGATTGCTGGCTGCCAGAGACAGGGAGTAGGTAGAGGTGGGCAAGATGAGAGAAAGTGGTTCAAAGGCGCAAACTTTCAGTTATAAGATAAGTAAGCAACAAGGATACATTATGGGGACCCCAGTTAACAATACTGTATATTTGAAAATTGCTGGAGAGAGTAGATCTTTAAAACTCACCACACACAAAATTGTAACTGTGTGGTGATCAGTGTTAACTAAGCTTACTGTAGTAGTAATTTCAGCTGAAACTAATACAATGTTATTTGCCTGTTCTGCTCACTCAGTCGTGTCTGAGTCTACAATCATGAACTGTAGCCCGCCAGGCTCCGCTGTCCATGGGGTTTCCCAGACAAGAATTCTGGAGTGGGTTGCCACTTCCTTCTCCGGGGCATCTTCCCAACCCAGGGATCGAACTCCTGTCTCTTATGTCTCCTACACTGGCAAGTGGCACCACTAGTGCCACCTGGGAAGCCTGATATATCTCAATAAAAAAAATTCTGCTTCCCAGGCTATGGTTTTTCCAGTGGTCATGTATGGATGTGAGAGTTGGACTGTGAAGAAGGCTGAGCACCGAAGAACTGATGCTTTTGAACTGTGGTGTTGGAGAAGATCCTTGAGAGTCCCTTGGACTGCAAGGAGATCCAACCAGTCCATTCTGAAGATCAGCCCTGGGATTTCTTTGGAAGGAATGATGCTGAAGCTGAAACTCCAGTACTCTGGCCACCTGGTGCGAAGAGCTGACTCATTTGAAAAGACTCTGATGCTGGGAGGGATTGGGGGCAGGAGGAGAAGGGGACGACAGAGGATGAGATGGTTGGATGGTATCACTGACTTGATGGACGCAAGTCTGAGTGAACTCCGGGAGTTGGTGATGGAGGGAGGCCTGGCGTGCTGCGATTCATGGGGTCGCAAAGAGTCGGACACGACTGAGCTGAACTGAACATCAGCATAACGTCATTTACTCCCTGCCCTCAGTAGCGAATGTAATACCTCAGAATATTGATAAACATACTGCTGTGTCTCAGTCATCTCCAACTCTGAGACCCCATGGGCTGTAGCCTGCCAGGCTCCTCTGTCCATGGGATTCTCCAGGCAAGAATACTGGAGTGGGTTGCCATGCCCTCGCTCCTCTAGGAAATTTTCCCAACTCAGGGATCGAACCCAGGTCTCCCTCATTGTAGGTGGATTCTTTACTGTGTGAACTGCCAGGGAAGCCCAAGAATACTATACTGTCCAATAACCATTATGTTGGACAGATGAAACTAATACAATGTTATTTGCCTGTTATGCTCAGTCACTCAGTTGTGTCTGAGTCTACAGTCCTATGAACTGTGGCCCTTCTCCAGGGTATCTTCCTGACCCAAGGATCGAACCCGAGACTCCTGCATTGCAGGCAGATTCTTTACCAGCTGAGCTACCAGGGAAGCCCCACAAACACTTACTACATGATTGCTAAAATAGGTTTGCATTTTTTTCAGTTTTCATCATTTTTAACCTATCTGAATCTTTGTTTTAAAAGCAATTTTTAAAATACAGCCTAATTTTAAAATTTTGCTTTGTTAATCAGTCTGAAAAGTGTAAGTGGCTCAGTTGTGTCTGACTCTTTGTGACCTCATGGACTATACAGTCCATGGAATTCTCAAGGCCAGAATACTGGAGCAGGTATTCCCACTCCAGGGAGAAGCCTTTCCCTCTCTAGGAAATCTTCCCAAGCCAGGGATAAAACACAGGTCTCCTGCATTGCAGGCAGATTCTTTATCAGCTGGGCCACAAGGGAAGCCCAAAAATAGTGGAGTGGGTAGCCTATCCCTTCGCCAGTGGATCTTCCCGACCCAGGAATCGAACGAGGGTCTCCTGCATTGCAGGTGGATGCTTTACCAACTGAGCTATCAGGGAAGCCCATCTGAAGGCTTTTTTAATTTTTATTGGTAAATCAAGCTCATTAACTTTTGACTGATATATTTGCCTCATATTCTTTGGTTATGTAAACTGTCTTAATCACTGTGTTTAGGAAAGTTTGTATTTTTGTCCTTTAAATGAATGCTTCCTTTTCATACCCTTATTCCACTTTTTTGGATACCATCAATCTTTTTTTTTTTTTGGCAGTACTGGGTTTTCATTGCTACACGCAGGCTCTGTCTAGTTGCAGCGAGTGGGACCACTCTCTAGTTGCACCGCACGGGCTTCTTGTTGCGGTGGCCTCTCTTGTTGCGGAGCACAGGCTCGGGGGTGCACAGGCTCTGGGGTGCACAGGCTCGGGGGAGCACAGACTCGGGGGAGCACAGGCTCAGCAGCTGTGTGCCTGGGCCCAGTCGCACTGTGGCAAGTTGAATCTTCCTGGACTAGGGGTCAAACCCGTGTCTCCTGCAGTGGCAGGCAGAGTCCTAACCACTGGACCACCAGGGAAGTCCATATTCTTTGCTTTGAGCAATCTTGACAGTAGCAAAGTAACCTCTTTCCCTATCATTCAGCACTTAATTTGAATATTATGTTTATTCACAATAAATATTATAAAGTCATCAGTTAGCTTTTCTCCTTTCCATATGCTCTCCATCTTCTCTATATATTGATGGTTGGGCTCCACACACAGTGTCAACTCCTAGTTCCTCGTACACCATCTCCCATATTTCTATCATTTAGTATTAGTTCTGTGCATTAATATTTCCCATCAGTTCTTATGCCCATGTCTCATTCATCATTTTAGTTGGTTCAAGCTTGTTCTCAAAAAGATTCCTCATGGGAATGATATTCCCTAGATTCTAATATATTCATAACAACGTGTCTGTGGACATTCTTTTTGAAGGCCAGTTTGTCAGTTTACAGTGCTTGGCTTACATTTTCTTCTCCTGGCTGTTTTAAATTTGCTACCCCTTGCCTTCTGGTGTAAAGCATTGTAGTTCAGAAGTCTGACATTAGTGTGAAGTTTTGTCCCTTAAAAGTGACTTGATTGCCAGTCTCTGGTGAGTATGTAATTTTGAAAATGACACTCTGTCTCTGCAAGCTTGAGAGATGGGTTAAACCCTCCCTCCTCTGAATTACAGCTGCTGTGGCCTCTGCTGAGTTAATAACCTGTTTATGCCTCAGCTGCAAAGTGGGGATGGCAGTAAGATGATTCTGAGGACTCTTTGTAAAGGACCCCAGCCTTTCCAGGAAGCCTGCTGTGCCGACAGGTTCCCTCTGAAGAGGACTTCTCTTTCTGCCAAGTTTTAAAACTTAAGACCAAAGTTTTTGGCGCCACCGACAAATGACAGTCAATAGTGACTCATTTTTCAGTAACTTTATAAAATGCTTTTGTGACTGGAAGCAACTTAAAGAGAAATTAGCTTAATATTGAAGAAAAATGGTGTATCTTCTTTTCTGTTATAGTCCTTGTATTTTAATAGGATTTTTTTTTTTTTTGCATTGCTCCTTTCAACTCTTGCCCTTCTCCACGTTCTTAAAAGACTCCCAATTAGTGCAGTCCCTTGAGTTCTTTAATACTGATCAAATGATCAATATTTAGCCAGCTTTATCAATTCTTTGGGGCAGACCCATTAACTAATGGAAATATCCTGTTAGCATGAAGAGTGGCCTAACAGTCACCAGAAATTTGTTTGCTAGATTCTATCTCTCGTGCACAATTTCTTACCAGTTATCTAAATTTCCAATCAACAAAGCACTCTGCTGGATGTTCCCTAAGGATGCATTTCTATTATTCAGAACAAGAATAATCTCAAAATGTGTTTCTGATGAGCAGGGTTTCTTCTGCAGTGGGCTGACACAGTGACAAGCATCTGGGAACTCATAGCATCACTGATAGCTTGACATCGCTTCAGAGCTTATGCATCTAACAGTCTGATGAACAAGTTTTAACCTTGGAGGTCTAAGGACCTTGGAGGTCCCACTCTGGAAAAGGGGAAAGTTCCTAACCTTGGATGGATGAAGCAGCCCCTTCCTGACTCCATTTTTCTTTCTCACTTTATATGAACTATAAAAGTTCTCACTGGGGGACTTCCCTGGTGGTCCAGTGGGAAAAGAATCTGCCTCGCAGTGCAGGGGATGTGGGTTCAATCCCTGGTCGGGGAACTAAGACCCCACGTGCAGAGGAGCTACTAAGTCCTTGTGCCACAACTAGAGGGTCTGTGTGCCACAGCGAGATGTGCATGACACAACTAAGACCCGGTCCAAATGAATAAATACTAAAAAATTAAATTAAAAAATTCTCACTGGAACTNGTCGGGGAACTAAGACCCCACGTGCAGAGGAGCTACTAAGCCCTTGTGCCACAACTAGAGGGTCTGTGTGCCATGGCGAGATGTGCATGACACAACTAAGACCCGGTCCAAATGAATACATACTAAAAAATTAAATTAAAAAATTCTCACTGGAACTAATCTTTCGAACAAGTGGGGCACTGATTGGGCCCAGGGGTTGCAGATGTACTCTGCCAATCGCCTTTTTCATGCAGGAATAACCGCACACTTCCCTGTCCACTTGTGAGCACAGCATACACGGGACTCCCCTGGTTTTGGTGAGCAGGGCCTCTGCCTCCCCTTTAATTATCAAAGGCGTGCCGCTGGGTGTACTGCTCCTTCAAACACTGCTGACCTGTGTTTCATATGCACATCTTATAAGCGGGCTTCCCTGGTAGTTCAGTGGTAAACAATCTGCCTGCCAATGCAGGAGAAGCAGGTTCAATCCTGGGTGGGGAAGATTCCCTGGAGGAGGGCATGGCAACCCACTCTGGTATTCTTGCCTGGGAAATCCCAGGAACAGAGGAGCCCGGCAGCTTGTAGTCCATGGGGTCGCAAAAGAGCTGGACACAACTTAGGGACTAAACAACAAAAGGTTAAAGAGACATTCCATGTATGGTTCCTTTGCTTGTCAAATGAAGCATCTTACATTAAGCAACCCAGCAAAGGAGCTCTTTGCCGCAAATGGGATGAACGCTGAGGACAAGAGAGCCTCACACTCTCCCACTGGGTTAGCCTCCCAGCTCCTTCACCTCCAGGGCTTCCCTGGAGGCTCAAAGGGAAGAATCCACCTACCAATCCAGGAGACCTGGGTTTGATCCCTGGGTCAGGAAGATCCCCTGGAGGAGGGCATGGCATCCTACTCCAGTATTCTTGCCTGGAGAATCTCATGGACAGAGGAGCCTGGCAGGCTACAGTCCATGGGATTGCAAAGAATCGAACACAACAGAGAGACTAACACTTTCCTATACCTCCAGAAAGGCCAGCACATGTGATTTTGGCATCTTCCCTTATCTCCAGCTCTTGTCTAACTCTTCATGGAATTCTTTACCCTTGATTCCCATGCTGAGGGATTGCCTGGTGTTTGTGACACTGCTGAACACAGAAAGTGTCAGCAGAACGAAGCCCTGCTCCTGGCGGTGCAGTCGTGGGCCGGTGGGTCTGGGCTGCCACCCGGGACAGCCAGCCTCCTCCAACTGGCAATGACCAGCCCTTTCCCCGACACCACCTCCCTGACCAGGAGAGCTGGTCTCTCATTGTGCTGTTGTTATTTTAAATTTATTTTTAATTGAAGGATCATCGCTTTACAGAATTGTGTTGGTTTCTGCCAAACGTCAGCATGAATCAGCCATAGGTATAGCTGTGTCCCCTCCCTCTTGAACCTCCCTCCCCATCCCACCCTCTAGGTTGTTATGGAGACCTGGTTTGAGTTCCCTGAGTCATAACAGCAAACTCCAGTTGGCTGTCTATGTTACATATGTCATCGTGGTTTCATCCCTGTGTGAGATACATCAGGGGAAGCCCTGTGTGCTTGACTTGGAGAAATGAGAGAAGAGAACGAAGCAGGAGGGGCTTCTGTGGGGAACTGGGAAGAGAAGAAACTGAAGAGATGGGATAGGAGGTGAGGAGGAGAGAATAACAAGGAGTCAAAGAGAGGACGACAGGAAGGGGGAGACCTCCCGTGGCGTGAGCGCAGAACGAGGTGAGACCGCGTGGTCTCTGGACAGCAGTGCCCTGGCTGGTTAAGTCAGCAGAGCTATTTAATTCCATTTTAGGGTAAAAAAAACAAGCCAAGATTCTAATTCACAGTATTAAACTGTATTGCAGAAAAGGAAATGGCAACCCACTCCAGTATTCTTGCCTAGAGAATCCCAGGGAGGGAGGAGCCTGGTGGGCTGCCATCTATGGGGTCACACAGAGTCAGATATGACTGAAGCAACTTAGCAGCAGCAGCAGCAAACTGTATTGAGGAAGGGGCTCTGGAATCCAGACTCCTCATCTATGGCAGTGTCTTTAACCCAAGACTCTGCCAAAGCTTCTCAAAAGCCTCCACAGGCACCTGCTGGGGTAGAACAACAAAGAAGCCAGCCTCTCTTTATGTCCGGAGGTGGAGACAGCGAGCTACCTTATGTGACCCTCGTGAATAAGCCTGAAGAGTGCAATGGCACTTCTGAGTTTTTCAGGCTTCGTTGTCATTTCTGGTAAAGTGGAGGCTGTCCTTCCCTGGCATGCAGACTTTTGGGGTGGGGCCGACTATGAAGTTGCAAAACAAACAAAAAATCCAGGGGCTTCCTGAGACTCCAGGGACAGTCCCCAACCTCCTCTTTCTGATGCTTGAAGTTAGGAGCCCTGTCTATAAACCACTGTGGTCCTAAACATGCTCTGTGGAGTAGATGCCTGAGTCGGGGGTCGGGGAGGGGGCACCACTGATGTTGTACAACCTGGAATACTAGTGAGAACAGGACCCAGGATCCCCACGGGGGATCATCTGCACACAACCAACCTTCCTTTCACCCATGCCCCCTTTTCCATTTCCACGATGAGAACTTTAATGTCCTTTCTGGGACTTGGATGATATCCCCTCTTGCCTTCTCAGGAACTTTCCATGGCTGAACATTCCCCTTCTCCTCAATCCTCCAACACCCCTGTACCTTCCCCGCACCCTCAAGGTCAGCTGATGAGCATATCTTGGTCTGTTTCGGCTGCCATAAGAAATTCCCATAGACTGGGTGGTTTAAATAACAGAACCTTGTCACTTCACAGCTCAGGGGGCTGGGGGGCCCCAGATCAGGGCACCAGTGGATCCAGAGTCTGTGCTGAGCATCCACTTCCTGGTTTGCACATGGCCATCTCCTCCTTTTGCCCTTGTGCAGGAGGAAGGGGGGTGAGGGGGGATGAGTGGGGAGAGAGGACACACACACACAGGCTCTCACACCTCTTCTTATAAGGCCACTAATCACATTCATGGGGGCCCCACCCTCCTAACCTAATCATTTGCCTCAATACCATCCCCTAGGGCATTAGGTTTCAACATATGCATTTGGGGAGGACACACACACTCAGGCCATAACAGCTTGCCTCCCATTTTATCAAGAAGACAGGAGTAAAAAACACAAGAATGTCCACAACTCTCCCACAGACTCTTATCTCTGTTCGCCTAGGTTTACACAGTAGCTTCCTTGTCTTTCGTTTGCCCAACAACACTCACGCCCCACCAGAATAATTCTTTCCACACAATTCTGAAGTCCTTTCCTGCCTGAAACTCTCCATGGTTCTATGCAGCCATCAGGATAAGCTTACTCTTTGACATCACATCCTAAGGCCTCCCACTCTGCCCCTTCTGGGTCTTGCACACAGGTTTTCCTTCTGGCCTTTCCTCTGCTCAACCTTCAGATGCTACATGTGGCCCCTTTCACAGCCCTGTGTGGTTTCCCACATGCTGCTCCTCTGCCTGACATCACTTCTTCCCCCGTTACGCTGTGTGTGTGCCCAGTCATGTCTGACTCTGAGACTCCATAGACGGTAGCCCTCCAAAAATGGAATTTTTGAGGCAAGACTACTGGAGTGGGTTGCCATTCCCTACACCATAAGATCTTCCTGACTCAGTGATTGAACTCATGTCTCTTGCATTGGCAGGTGGGTTCTTTACCACTGTGCCATGTGGGAAACCCTTTTACTCTAAATAATGATTATTTTTCAAAATGCACCACATCCAAGAAATCTCCTGGGATCACTATCTCTGACCAATTTTTTAGATGGCAGCTTCCTGTGCTGTTGGAGCATCTGTGACATTTTGGACATTATTTGACTCAAATGCGTGAGGATGAGCAATGAGGCATGGAGGGCCCATGAGCTGGGTAAAGATACATGTGTGATCAGCTAGAGGAGGGGTCTTGGTAGTGTGTAAGCAGCTCACAACAGCTGCTTCACCACCCCTTGGGTGAGTGCAGAGATGAAGAGGATAAGAATGGTGTTCCTGGGGAGTTTGAAGGCAGTGGACACCATAATCCGGGTTTTGAAAGATTCCTGAGAACCAAAGAACCAGTGACCAAAGGCACAGTATGAGCCACTGTCTCGTGCCCAGTGAGGAAAGTGCTCCTGAGCCAACATCCCAAAGGGAAGCTGGAAACATTCCCTGGCTGGTGGGAGCCAGTCTCCAGGCCTTTGTTTCCCAGAGGACCTGAGGGACCTTCTGGGGAAGACCTTTGGTTTAGAAATAATTAAGATTCACAAGAAGTTGCCAAAAATAAATAAATAAATAAATAAAAGCATCAGGAGTTCCTATGTACCCTTCCCCAAGCTTCTTTCCAGTGATAACATTTTATACAACCACAGTCCATTTCCACACTAGGAAACTGCCATTGGTATAATACTACTAATTAAACTGTAGGTCTCAGATGGCTACAGGCACATGAAAAGATGCTCAACATCAGTAATTATTAGAAAAATGTAAATCAAAACTACAATGAGGTATCACCTCACACCAGTCAGAATGCCCCTCATTAAAAAGGTCTACAAACAAACGCTGGGGAGGGTGTGGAGAAAAGGGAACCCTCCTACATGGTTGGTGGGAACTGGTGTGGCCACTGTGGAAAACAGTATGGAGAGTCCTCAAAAAACTAAATACAGAGTTGCCATATGATCCAGCAATCCCACGCCTGGGTATATATCCAGACAAACTATACTTCAAAAAGATACACGTGCCCCTGTGTTTATAGCAGCACTATTCACAATAGCCAAGACGCAGAAACCCAAAGGCCCATGTACAGATGAGTGGGTAAGGAATACATGTATGTGTATCAATACAATGGAGCACAACTCATATAGAAGACGAGGGAAACAGCGCCAATTGCAACGACACGGACGGACCTAGAGTTACCATAGTACTGAGTGAAGTAAGCCAGAAAGACAAATGCCATGCGATATCACTTATATGTGGAAACAAACTATGTCATAAAATCTACGAAACAGACTCAGAGACCGAGAACAGACTTGTGGTTGCCAAGCAAGGGGGAGGGAGGGTGGGGAAGGGATGGACTAGGGGCTGGGGATTCGCAGATGCAAACTGTTATATATAGAACGGATAAACAATGAGGTCCTGCTGTGTGGCACAGGGAACGCTATTCAATATTCTGTGGGAAATTTTAATGAAAAAGAATGTATACGTACATACAACTGAATCATTTTGTTGTGCAGCAGAAATTAATGCAACACCGGAAATTAACTCTATTCAAGAAAACAATTTGTTTAAAAAAAGAAAGTGTTTCAAGATTTACGGTCAAGGGCAGGGGAGAGGAAGGAGAGGGTGAGATGAATGGAGAAAGCAGCATGCAAGCATCTACACCACCGTATGCAAAACAGACAGTCAATGGGAATTCGCTGTGTGACTCAGGGAGCCCAAACTGGGGCTCCGTAACCACCTAGAGGGGTGGACGTTCAAGAGGGAGGGGACATATGCACACCTATGGCTGACTCATGTTGATGTATGGCAGAAATCAATATTGTAAAGCAATCATCAATTAAAAATAAATATAATTTAAAAAAAGAAACTTTCATTTGGTTTTACCAGCTTCAATATGCACACGTGTGTGGATATGCATATGCATAAGCGCGTGGTGCCACAGAATGACAGCATGTGCGTAGATCTGAATGGCCCATTACAGCGTGGAACCATGAGACACTACTGCAACGTCAGCGTCTCAAATGTCAGTCCTGAAACTGATCCTCACAACCAGTGAGACCGGGTCCCTCCTCCACTGTGCCTCCCTCTTGGCCAGCAAGGAACTTGAGACAGCAGCTGGCAGTGGAGAAGGGAGGGCTATGTCCAACAAATACCAGGAAACATCTGTCAAGGTGGCTGTAAACCAGGGGTGCAAATGCCCAAAGCACAGCCACAATTTGGAGAGTCTGGTGACTGCTGTTCAGCAGAGAAAACGTCTCATCACCACTGGTGAAGGCAGGTCCGGTGACCCCGGATCATCTGGTGAGGTCATCTCACCAGCAGGCTCTGCAGCTGGAGGGCACAAGGGCCACCAAGGTGCTGGCGGTCACCACTCCCCCCTCCCTGTCTGGACTTGGGAGGAGCTCTCAGGACACTTGGGATGACCTACCAGTGTCTGTGTCCCTTCCCTCCATCATGCCCCCCAGGGAGTGACCAAATTATAAGAAATGATGGCATTTCATAAAAAATGACAGCATCACCAACTCAACGGACATGAATTTGAGTGAACTCCAGGAGACGGTGACGGGCAGGGAAGCCTGGCGTGCTGCAGTCCATGGGGCCGCCGAGAGTCGGACACGACTGAGTGGCTGCACAAGGAAGTGCCCACGTGAAAGCGAACGTTGGGGTGTTCTCTGGAGCTTTGCCTGACTCTGCAGTCTGAGAGCTTTCCTCTCAGGAAGTTAAAAGCCCCAGAAGTCTTTCTATTGTGAAAGAAACTGTATTTGCCCCAAAGTACTGATAAAGTATAATTGTTTTCTTTCACAAACATTGGTTGAAAACCCCAGGCCAAACTAGGGCACTGCAGAGAAACATCCAAAGAAAAGAAAGCCCAAGAGGTTAGATGAGAAGTGATTTCATGGTAGGGACAGGGTGCCCCTGGCCAAGGATCTTGGGGGAACAGGCAATCAAGGTCACAGCTCCTCCCGTGTCCCATCCCAAGGTGTGGCCGTGGCTGACTCTGAACAGGCTAGACAGGCAGACGCGAGGGGATGGCCCTGTGGGGCCTCCTCTCCTTGGCGACAAAGGGGACACCCCCACTCTGTTCTCAGTGGGGTGTCCACCCCTCACTCCCCAAGGACCTACGGGGTCAGCATCACATGAGCTGAGTTCAGGGGCTCCTCATGGGGACCCACTAGGTACCAGCCTGGTGTCAGCCACGACGCTTTTCTAGGGCTTCTGGTCTAAGGAGGAATGGGCCTTGATATTTTCCTCCCAGAGATTTGGGGCTCAAAACACTTCCATTTCCCAGAGCACGGATCTGGGAGATCCCTTTGGTGGTTAAAACGTCAGCCCTCTGAAGACATCACCTGCCACTGTAAATGCCACTGGTGCCATCCACTAGGCTCTGAGGAGGGAGACAGAGGCAGGAACAGGTATTTGTTGCAACCTCGCTGTGTGTCAGACATCGAGCCAGATGCAGTACATGTTCTAGCATGAAGTTCTCATAAAACTGTGTCAACAAAAAAAAATTAATCAGTCGCTCCAAGAAAGAAATGAAAATTTTATTTGAGCCAAACTGAGAATTATAAGCTGGAATCAGCCTCTCAGAAAGCTCCAGGAATAATTCTACCCGTTAAGAGGTCAAAGCACACATATAAATTTTGGAGACAGAGGCCTGTACATTAAACGATGTGTTATTGACTGTTTATACAGTCTAGTGAGTAGTGGGTCATGGGGCACTGTGGCTTCTTACAGGATTAAGAAAGAATTATCTTTTAAGGAGTTGTCTTGTTGATGCTAAGGGAATGTTGCTCTTTGTGGATGAGCAGGTATTTCTGCCAGTGGGGAGGGCTGGTCAATGCATAAGGCAGATACCCAGCGCAAGGGAAGGGGTGAGAGAGGTCATCAAAGGGCAGAGAAAAAATGTTACGTTTAAATTTGTCTTGCCTTGCTATAAAATATGAATTTTATTTCACCGCTGCAATGTGGGCTCTTGCCCCCATTTTCTACCAAGCAAATGGAGGTGATTTGCTTGGTAGGCCTTCCAGGTAGAAGGCTGAAACACAGCTTGAACCCGGGTCAGCCTGCCTCCAGGTCTCCCTGCTGTCCGCTGCCTGGACACAGCTCTCAGGAAGTCATTTCACGTCATCAGATGGGAAAGGCAGGTGCCAGACCCAGCGAGGGAGCGAGGCTCCCTCATACCACTTCTTTCAATTTTCCCAGCGCTCTCGTACATTTCCTTCCTAGAGCCCTTAGCAGTGTGCGCCCAGGCTAAGGGCAATCAGGTGAGTGTTCAGGTGCTCTGCTTAGGCCTTGATTCAAACCAGAGAAGCCTCCTTTCAGCCTCACTCTCTGTCCCAGGACCCTCCCTTCTCACCCAGTCCTCTCCTCCAAGCGCTCAGATTTCCAGCGACCTTCAGATGTGATATATTGAACATCTCGAAAGGATATTCCCATTGACATTGAGCATGCCGCAGTGTGGAGCTCAGCAATAAAAAGGGGAAATTAACAGGCATTTAAATTCTGAAATTAATGATGAGAGGTCAGAGATTTCCGAACATCTGTTTCCAGCATTTTCAAGGGGGCCTTCAATTTGCAGGCAGCATTGAGCCATGCGATTATCAGCAGTTGCTGGTGACTCCCCACCGTGCCGTGTCCAGGAGCTGGGAGTGGACAGTGTGGCCCAGACACCCCACTCACGTGCTTTGTGGCTCGCTTGGAGCCGTGTGCCCACGTGATGCAGGGTCCCAGCCCTGAGTCTAGATTTCCCTAAGTGTCAGAGTTCTGGAAACTCAGCATTCAGAAAAGAAGTCCTTGTGCCAAAGAGGGGGACTTAATGTTCTCTAGGCCTGTGCCATCCAATAGGGCTGCAGCATCCAACGAGGCTGTTAATAACATTGGTTGAAAACCCCAGGCCAAACTAGGGCACTGCAGAGAAACATCCAAAGAAAAGAAAGCCCAAGAGGTTAGATGAGAAGTGATTTCATGGTAGGGACAGGGTGCCCCTGGCCAAGGATCTTGGGGGAACAGGCAATCAAGGTCACAGCTCCTCCCGTGTCCCATCCCAAGGTGTGGCCGTGGCTGACTCTGAACAGGCTAGACAGGCAGACGCGAGGGGATGGCCCTGTGGGGCCTCCTCTCCTTGGCGACAAAGGGGACACCCCCACTCTGTTCTCAGTGGGGTGTCCACCCCTCACTCCCCAAGGACCTGCGGGGTCAGCATCACATGAGCTGAGTTCAGGGGCTCCTCATGGGGACCCACTAGGTACCAGCCTGGTGTCAGCCACGACGCTTTTCTAGGGCTTCTGGTCTAAGGAGGAATGGGCCTTGATATTTTCCTCCCAGAGATTTGGGGCTCAAAACACTTCCATTTCCCAGAGCACGGATCTGGGAGATCCCTTTGGTGGTTAAAACGTCAGCCCTCTGAAGACATCACCTGCCACTGTAAATGCCACTGGTGCCATCCACTAGGCTCTGAGGAGGGAGACAGAGGCAGGAACAGGTATTTGTTGCAACCTCGCTGTGTGTCAGACATCGAGCCAGATGCAGTACATGTTCTAGCATGAAGTTCTCATAAAACTGTGTCAACAAAAAAAAATTAATCAGTCGCTCCAAGAAAGAAATGAAAATTTTATTTGAGTCAAACTGAGAATTATAAGCTGGAATCAGCCTCTCAGAAAGCTCCAGGAATAATTCTACCCGTTAAGAGGTCAAAGCACACATATAAATTTTGGAGACAGAGGCCTGTACATTAAACGATGTGTTATTGACTGTTTATACAGTCTAGTGAGTAGTGGGTCATGGGGCACTGTGGCTTCTTACAGGATTAAGAAAGAATTATCTTTTAAGGAGTTGTCTTGTTGATGCTAAGGGAATGTTGCTCTTTGTGGATGAGCAGGTATTTCTGCCAGTGGGGAGGGCTGGTCAATGCATAAGGCAGATACCCAGCGCAAGGTAAGGGGTGAGAGAGGTCATCAAAGGGCAGAGAAAAAATGTTACGTTTAAATTTGTCTTGCCTTGCTATAAAATATGAATTTTATTTCACCGCTGCAATGTGGGCTCTTGCCCCCATTTTCTACCAAGCAAATGGAGGTGATTTGCTTGGTAGGCCTTCCAGGTAGAAGGCTGAAACACAGCTTGAACCCGGGTCAGCCTGCCTCCAGGTCTCCCTGCTGTCCGCTGCCTGGACACAGCTCTCAGGAAGTCATTTCACGTCATCAGATGGGAAAGGCAGGTGCCAGACCCAGCGAGGGAGCGAGGCTCCCTCATACCACTTCTTTCAATTTTCCCAGCGCTCTCGTACATTTCCTTCCTAGAGCCCTTAGCAGTGTGCGCCCAGGCTAAGGGCAATCAGGTGAGTGTTCAGGTGCTCTGCTTAGGCCTTGATTCAAACCAGAGAAGCCTCCTTTCAGCCTCACTCTCTGTCCCAGGACCCTCCCTTCTCACCCAGTCCTCTCCTCCAAGCGCTCAGATTTCCAGCGACCTTCAGATGTGATATATTGAACATCTCGAAAGGATATTCCCATTGACATTGAGCATGCCGCAGTGTGGAGCTCAGCAATAAAAAGGGGAAATTAACAGGCATTTAAATTCTGAAATTAATGATGAGAGGTCAGAGATTTCCGAACATCTGTTTCCAGCATTTTCAAGGGGGCCTTCAATTTGCAGGCAGCATTGAGCCATGCGATTATCAGCAGTTGCTGGTGACTCCCCACCGTGCCGTGTCCAGGAGCTGGGAGTGGACAGTGTGGCCCAGACACCCCACTCACGTGCTTTGTGACTCGCTTGGAGCCGTGTGCCCACGTGATGCAGGGTCCCAGCCCTGAGTCTAGATTTCCCTAAGTGTCAGAGTTCTGGAAACTCAGCATTCAGAAAAGAAGTCCTTGTGCCAAAGAGGGGGACTTAATGTTCTCTAGGCCTGTGCCATCCAATAGGGCTGCAGCATCCAACGAGGCTGTTAAATATTTACAATGTGGTCAGTCTGAACTGAGGTGCACTGTGAGTATAAAATGCATACTGGATTTCAAAGACTTTAGTATGAAGAAGAGTAATAACCTTTTATATTGATTATGTTGGTGAAATGGTAATATTTTGGCCAAACTGGGTTAAAGAAAATATATTATTAAAGTCAGTTTCATGCAAACTAGTATGTATAGAATGGATGAACAAGGTCTTACTGAATAGCACAGGGAACAATATTCAATACTCTGTATAAACCAAAATGGAAATATGAAAAAGAATATATATATATAAAACTGAATTACTTTGATGCACAGCAAAAATTAACAACATTGAAAATCAACTATACTTGAATAAAACAAATTTGGAAAAAGTCAACATTAACTGCTTCATTCTCCTTTTTTTTTTTTTCAATATCGTTACAACAATTTAAAACGACATTGTGTGACTCACACTTCTGTAAGACACTAGCGCTTTAGAGTTTCTGTAGCTTGGTGTTCCTTAGGTGGTGGGAGGCTGTTATCACTCCTAGAAGATCTTATGGAAATTTTGGAGAGTTCTTTCGGGTCACACTGCCTGGGAGAGATGCTCCTGACATATAACGTGCTGGATGTGAGGAAGGTGGTTAGCCCCACAATTATCAGAACAGTCGATGCAACAGAAAAATTATCCATGACGTGCATCATTGAGTGTCCCATCAGATGTGAAACAGACGAAAAATTGGTTATAATGAGCTAAGCCTAGACCAAACTCCATTTTACATGTAAACACAGGTTTTTTTTTGGCACCAAGATTTTCAAGGACACAGCTACTATGTAAATCAAAGAAACTGTGCACTTTGTGTCATCTGAAACACTACCAAAAATTGTTCATTGCTTTAGAAACCCCCAGCAGTGTTGGCAACACAGCTCATGGTGTCTGAGTTGCCAGCCTAACACGATCATCACCTCCTACCGTCATTCCACCGGGAGGTGTGATATTCTGCCTACTTCATCAGATCTTCCAGTGTAGTTGTGCTTGAGCACTTGTAAATGGAAATGCAGTCCATTTTATTTAAACTACTTTCCCTTGGAGCTTTCCTGGTGGTCCAGTGGTTAAGGCTCCGTGTTCACAATGCAGGACGCATGGATCTGATCCCTGATTGGGGAACTAAGATCCCCACGTGCTGCACAGCATGGCCAAAAAAAGAAAACAGAAACCAAATACCAAAAAACAAAACAAGCAAAAAAATCTCAAACTATCTTCCCTTTGCTTCTTCTATATTACAATTAGGACTTTATATTGTTTTTTTTTTTTAATTATACATATAGAAAAAATTACAACTGAAAAGGGCTTTCATACAATTTCAAAATAAAAACAGAAAATGGCATATTGCATCTGATAGAATTACAAACCATCAGGCTTCCCTGGTGATTCAGTAGTTAAGAATCCACCTGCCAATGCAGGGGACACAGGTTTGATCTCTGGTCCAGAAAGATCCTACATGCCTCAGAGCAACTAAACTCAAGAGCCAAAACTACTGAAGCCCACGTCCCATAACAAGAGAAGTCACTGTAAGGAGAAGACCAGGCACTGCAATGAAGAGCAAGCAGCCCCTGCTCACCACAACTACAGAAATCACATGCACAGCAACTAAAACCCAGCACAGCAAAGGGGGGAAAAAAAAGAATTACAAACTATCAATCCTAGTCATGCCTCTCTTGACTCAGAAGAGTTGAGTCTTTGCCTCTTCAACACCTTCTTATTCTTTAGGTTTCAGATGAAGTGGCCCTTGCTCCAAACAGCACCAAATATCACTGCACGCTGCTTCCCCTCACCCCATCCTTCATCATGTGGACATTTCTGCCTGTGCAATAATTTTCCTTCCTAAACTGTGGGCTCAAAGAGAGTAGGTTATGCACATTTGATCCATTGTCTACACCCCATTCCCAGCTCACAGCTGAGCACACTAGTACATGCTCAATAGTTGGTGAATAAATGAACAAAGATGAGGATGAGTTGGGATCTAGAGATCCATGAGGGTGAATGGGACTGGGGGCCAGCAGCAGGGAAGAAATGGTTGATGGTGCACAGTCCAGGGCCTTGGATGCTGGTAAATGGGGAGCCCACAATGCCTAGAGCAATGAACGCACTTTTCAATCAGGTAGATGTGGCTCTGAGCCCCAGTTTTGCCTTGCACTACCTTGATCATCTTAGCAGTTGACCTATCAAAGAGTGAAGAGGGTACTTCCCTCATTTGTCGGGAGACTTAACTGCTTGGAAAGCACTTACTGCCATGTCCGGTAAGTAATAAGAACTCCATACATGTTCTTGTTATTAAAACTCTTCATAGAGATTGAGTGTGACCCTAACAGAGGCCCTGGTTGGCCCAGTGTCAGCACCCACCCCCACGTGCAGGGAACTCCTACATTTCAAGGGCCAAAAAACAAGAACAAATGACCTCATTCTAAAATGAGCAAGGGAACTGAAAAGATATTCTCCCAAGACGGCATATAAACGACCAGTAGGTATGAAAAAGGTACTCAACATTAGTAATCGTTAGGGAAATATAAATCACAATGAGATTTCACCTCAACAAATTAGAATGGATACACACAAATATTTTATATAAATATTTATATATATTATATATATTACACACACATCTAGCCATCATCTGAGCCTTCAGTGAATCATGATTTTCTTGCAATAATAAAGATCACAGATCACCATAACAAATATAATAATGGAAAAGTCTGAAATATTACAAGAATTACCAAAAATGTGATATCAAGAGAGGAAGTAAGCAAATACTGTTGAAAAAATGGTACCAATAGATTTGCTCAATGCAGGGTTGCCAAAAACCTTCAATCTGTTAAAAAAAAAATACATCTGCAAAGTGAGATAAAGCAAAGCTCAATAAAAACGAAGTCTGTCTATAGAACTACCATATGACCCAGCAATCCCAATTTCTGGGTATGCGCAGGAGGGCCTAGAGGATCTATCCCACGTTGAAGGTCAGGAACGGCGGCGGTAAGGAGATACCCCTCGTCCAAGGTAAGGAACAGCGGCTGTGCTTTGCTGAAGCAGCCGTGAAGAGATACCCCACACCCAAGGTAAGAGAAACCCAAGTAAGATG
>SJYT01006471.1:0-76563 GCA_006410635.1 Cephalophus harveyi | reverse complement strand
ACTTTATTTAGCAGAATTTGTAGATTGTATAATTTATTTATTTTTGCTTTTATTTTCCATTCAATGAAAGCTGATAGTTAGGAGATGATTGTTATTTTTAATCTGTTGCAACATACAGCATCACCAAAAGAGTTGAGAAACCATCCTTATATTCTAAATCTTTCTTTCCAAAGGACTTCTTTTCTCTGAACTCCATTTCCAACATGCTAGCTCATAATGCTTCTAAATTTCACCTGGGGCTAACACACTCACTGGGAGAAGGCAATGGCGACCCACCCCAGTACTCTTGCCTGGAAACTCCCATGGATGGAGGAGCCTGGTAGGCTGTAGCCCATAGGTTGCTGAGTTGGACACGACTGAGCCACTTCCCTTTCACTTTTCCCTTTCACGCACTGGGCTAACACACTCACTGGGAGAAGGCAATGGCGACCCACCCCAGTACTCTTGCCTGGAAACTCCCATGGATGGAGGAGCCTGGTAGGCTGTAGCCCATAGGTTGCTGAGTTGGACACGACTGAGCCACTTCCCTTTCACTTTTCCCTTTCACGCACTGGCGAAGGAAATGGCAACCCACTCCAGTGTTCTTGCCTGGAGAATCTCAGGGACGGGGGAGCCTGGTGGGCTGCCGTCTTGGGGTCGTGCAGAGTTGGACACGACTGAAGCGACTCAGCAGCAGCAGCAGCAGCAGCAGCAGCAATACACTCCCTGCTTACAAACGACTGATAGCATTTGTGAGATATGGGGAAAAATCAAAGGAGTTGATTAAACTGACATTATAGGATCCTAGATCCTATATTTTATCTCACGTAGATATAATGAGGATTATAATGAAATAAGGATTTGCTAACTATGATTTTCTGAGAAATTTGTCTCTATTAAAAGAAAATGTAGTGAGGTCATTTAAGAAAATTCTCAGGGTATTCAGATTTGGACCAAATGGTTGCCATAAAAGTTCAGTTCAGTTCAGTCCAGTCGCTGTCATGTCCGACTCTTTGCGACCCCATGAATTGCAGCACGCCAGGCCTCCCTGAGACAGATACAAAGCATGGTGTGAGTGTTAGAATAATCTCTCCTGTACTGAAGGAGAGCAATGTCAAGGGAGGCTTTGCAGAGAAGGTGACCTGAATAGACCATAAAATGATGTGGAGGAGTTTGCCAAGTGGAAAAGGTGTGAAGGGCAATGAAGTGTATACAGAGGAAAGCACTTTGTGTAAAAACACAGAAGCATTAGACACTGGTACTTTTGGCCAAATGAATGGAAATTTGATGAGATACTGGGAGAATAACTGAAGATGAAGGAATTCAGCCACATAAGGGGCAAATCAAAGAGGTTCTTGTAAACCATCTTAAAGATTTTAAAAGTATTTTTGTAATCACTTTTGAATAAATAAAAATAATATTAAATCTGCATGAATTTTAACCTTAGGTTGGGATTTATAATGTCTTACAGAAACAACTGACTCTATTAGAGTCTAAAACCTAGACTCCAGAAAAAGTATGAATGTATGTGCATGCTAAATTGCTTCAATCATGTCCAACTCTTTTTGATCCTATGAACTGTAACCCACCAGGCTCCTCTGTCCCTGGATGCTCCAGGCAAGGATACTGAAGTGGGTTGCCATGCCCTCCTCCAAGGGATCTTCCCGGCTCAGGGATCAAACAGGTGTTTCTTAAGTCTCCTGCATTGGCACGTGGGTTCTTTACCACTAGCCCCACCTGGGAAGCCCCAAAAGTATGGATATATCAATTGAAAGTCAGCTCCAATTCATTGTCCACTTTCTCACCTTCCACTGACTTCTCCAGTTGTGGTTTGGCTCTGCCATTACTACAACATCAGACTCATTTAGATCACTATCATAGATTGAATGCTGTGTTCTCCACCTCCGCCCCAACCCCCCCGCTGCCAACTTCATATATTGAAAGCTTAACCCTCGATATTATGGCATTAGAAGGTAGGACCACTGGGAGGTAATTAGATCATGAGAGTGGAGCACTCAGGAGCGGGATTCATACCCTTATAAGAAAAGACATGAGAGAGTTGGGTCCCCTATATGTGTTCTTCTCCATACAAAAAAAGCAAAATGATGGCCATCTGTAAACCAGGAAGATGGCCAGTATCAGAATCCAAACTTTCTAGACTCCAGACTGTGAGAAATAAATGATTTGGTAATTTGTCATGACAGCCTAAATTAAGAGAGCCACCACTGACCTTTATTTATAAATTAATCACATATATTTCAGTTCTTTTTGTTGGCCATTTGGGAGTATTTAACATTATATGCTACTATCTGTTTCTCTAAACTCTCTCTTCTTATGTTTTCCCAAATGCCCTACTTCCCTGATTTTCCTTGTGTCTCCCTTTCCCTTTTGCAGTCTACTTTGAGAAACCCTAATCTATCCAAAATTTTAATTTTGATCTTCATGAAGTTCTAGGTCCTTTTCTCTTTTCACCATGTCCTCTCTATTGGGGCATGTCTATTTACTTCCATGATTTTAATTACAGTTAATATCTGCATGCTGGTGATTTTCAAATTGCTTGCTGAGTCCCTTCAGTCCTTTAACATGTCCTTTGAGTCGGTGATACCACCCAACTATCTCATCCTCTGTTGCCCCCTTCTCTTCTTGCTGTCAGTCTTTCCCAGCATCACGCGCTTTTCCAATGAGTCAGTTCTTCGCATCAGATGGCCAAAGTATTGGAGCTTCAGCTTTAGCATCTGTCCTCCCAATGAATATTCAGGATTGATTTCCTTTAGGACTGACTGGTTTGATATCCTGGCAGTCCAAGAGACTCTCAAGAGTCTTCTCAAGCACCACAATTCAAAGGCATCAATTATTTGCTGCTCAGCCATCTTTATGGTCCAACTCTCATATCCATACATGACTACTGGAAAAACTGTAGCTTTGATTAGACAGACTTTTGTTGGCAAAGTGATGTCTCTGCTTTTAAATATGCTAAGTTTGTCATAGCTTTTCTTCCAAGGAGCAAATGTCTTTTAATTTCATGGTTGCAATCACTGTCTGCAATGACTTTGGAGCCCATGAAAATAAAGTCCACCAGAGTTCAAAAGTATCAATTCTTCAGTGCTAAGCCTTCTTTAAGTGAATAGATGAGAGAAATCCAAGCTAAACTATTTGAAGAAATTTTGCCAGAGATGGGCCTGGTGCTAAGTTTTAGAAAATAAGTAGAATTTGAAAACATAAATGAGGAATAAAATATATTTCACAAAAGGAGAATATTATATGAAAATTAAAAACAAAGTATTTAAAACATTTTTGGGGGGATAAAAACACATATCAGTAAACTTGTAGAAACTTTAACCTTGCTTTAGATTTCAACTGCCTTAGAAAAACATGGTAACATTTATTGGTAAAATTTCCCTAATGATAACTATTATTTAACTTGGTTATTAGTGGTGGTTAGGGACAGTGGCTAAAACCAGGGTATTGGTTTTGAATTTGCGTAGTCTGAATTAATCCCATGGGCCAGAACCATGCCTTCTTATACTAAGCCTGACTCATTTGAAAAGACCCTGATGCTGCTTTAGATTTCAACTGCCTTAGAAAAACATGGTAACATTTATTGGTAAAATTTCCCTAATGATAACTATTATTTAACTTGGTTATTAGTGGTGGTTAGGGACAGTGGCTAAAACCAGGGTATTGGTTTTGAATTTGCGTAGTCTGAATTAATCCCATGGGCCAGAACCATGCCTTCTTATACTAAGCCTGACTCATTTGAAAAGACCCTGATGCCAGGAAAGATTGAAGGTGGGGGGAGGAGGGGACGACAGAGGATGAGATGATTGAATGGTATCACTGACTCAATGGACAGGAGTTTGAGTAAACTCTGGGAGTTGGTAATGGACAGGGAGGCCTGGCGTGCTGCAATCTATGGGGTCGGAAAGAATCAGACATGACTGAGCAGCTGAACTGAACTGAACTGAACTGTCCTTCCTCAGAGGCAGGGTCCTGGGTACTGGATGAAAAGACATAGGCAAATAGATGGGTTGAGTATTCTTCTTTCTTATGACTCTTTAGAAGGATCTCTTTGGTTCTGACTTGTTAATCATTTAGGGCCCTGTGGCTTACCCCTTCTTTTTGTCAACTACAGCAAGTCAGGAACAGATTTACTTTTCTTTGAGAAATGTCATGTGCTAGTAGATGACTGTATAGACTGAATTGAATTGTGTCTTTTCCTACTCCAAATTATGTTCTTTCTTATGACTCTTTAGAAGGATCTCTTTGGTTCTGACTTGTTAATCATTTAGGGCCCTGTGGCTTACCCCTTCTTTTTGTCAACTACAGCAAGTCAGGAACAGATTTACTTTTCTTTGAGAAATGTCATGTGCTAGTAGATGACTGTATAGACTGAATTGAATTGTGTCTTTTCCTACTCCAAATTATGTATTGAGGTCCTAGCCCCACTGTATCTGAAGACAGGGTCTTTAAGTAATTAAATTAAAATGATGTCATTAGAAGGAACCCTAATTCAATATAACTGGTATCCTTGTAGGAAGAGAAAGATTTGGATTCAAATAGGTATAAAGGGAAGACCATGTGAAGACGGGGAGAAAACAGCCATTCTCAAGCTAGGGAGAGAAGCTTTCGGAGAAGACAACCCTGATGACCCTTTGATGTCAGCCTTCTAGCCTCCAGAATTGTGGAAGACATTTCTGTTGTTGATGCCTCTCAGTCTGTGGTATTCTGTTATGGCAGTCCTAAAAAAAAAGTGCTAACAGTGATAAAGAGTAGAAGTTTATCTTTCAAAGCCAATCTCTAACCAACAGCTAGGATAATGCTTTGGCTACACATCTTTAATATAACTTAAGGATAATGCTTTGGCTATGTATCTTTAAATAACTTTAAAATGAATAATATTAATTTTTGTTAGAGTCAATAAAATAAAAATGTGGTATTTGATACTAATTTATAGTTCCACATGAACTTTCAGATGTTGTTTTACTGAAGGACTATTTATATAGTAAAATGCATCCTGATGTACAATAAGCAATGTGATGTGATCTTGTGTATGTTATTATACATCTGATACAATCTAGAATTCATTTTTAAAAAAGAGATCAGAAAAGCACTGTTTGAAATCGATATAAGCCATGGATGATAAAGTTCTTTGTGTTACCCACGGATGTTAAATGGATTGTATAGTAATGTGAAAGTACCAATCCTATATTTCAGGTTGAAAAAGTCATTTTGATTTAAAACTCCTATTTTCTCTTCTTCAAAAAATTTTTTAAACTCCCATTCACCACTGAATTCTCATGCTTCATCTCAATTTCAGCCATGTATTGTGAAGTTACACAAAAATTCATTTGGCTGATTATGAGACATCCCAGTATGAGAAGACATTTTTCAGTTAGAGGAAGCTGAAACAGATTAATTTTAAGATTTTGATCATTCAAAACGGGTTTGGCCTTTGATTTAAAAAGTGGTTTTACTTGAAATGATTTGGATTGGAAAGAGCAAATATGTGACCTTTGAAAATGATGCCCTAACAACAGGAATGGACGCTGGTCCATAGCTGGGGCTGTCGCAGTGGTCTCCCCGGCATTTCTCCTGGGCAGATGTGCACCAGCAGCCGTGAAACGCCCATCCATGAGGGATGGCAGCTCGGATGCCCTTGTTGGGGCCAAGAGTTCCCCAAAGCAGCTCAGTTCTTCCCCATGTAGCTCACTCAGGATTTGGTAACTTTTGTCCAGTTTTCTCCAGCATCACTTACAGCAACAGTTCTTAATTTCCATTGCAACACACAAGACAGTTCGGCTGAATTTTCCTGTTGAAATGAAGGCATGTAGACTCAAACACATACCCACACTCATGGCCACAGCATTTGGAACCATCAGGGTGCTTAAGTCAAAGTCTACAGTATCAGCACTGTCTCCTGAAACAGGGAACAAGTACCTAAAGGCTGGCTGGACAGAATAGGGGTGAGATGGAAGAAGCACTTCACAAATAGTTTCCGATTGACAGTAGTCCAGGAGGCACTTGGCACTGAGCTTAATGCAACTTGCGTATTTGTATTCATTCATACTTACTGATGTAGGATGTCTTTTCCTCCTTTTTTTGCTTTCACTCAATCTCTTCTTTCTCGAAAAATGTAGTATGCACTTATAATAGTGAATAATTGTGAGAATAAAAAGTATAGGATAGAAAGTATACCCATTTTTACATATCTATTCCTATCATTTTATCTTGCTGAACATATCTACCTATCATCTGTTTATAAAACAGTTTGTCTCAAGCTAAATATATCTAGTTTTATATTATGATGTCTAAAATATATTATAAGCATTTGACATTTTATTAAGTCATCTTTAAAAATTAGATATTTAATGATATGTAGGTTTTTAAATCATTTTATTACTGTCTACTGTGAAACAATTGTTTAGGTTTAATTTTGTTTTGTTCAAATATTTTTAAAGTTTTTTTTTTTTTTTTTTGATGTGGGCCACTTTTGAAGTCTTTATTGAATTTGTTCCAATATTGCTTGTGTTTTACCTTTTGGCTTTTTCACCACTTGGCATGTGGGATTCCCCGACCACAGATCAAACCACCACCCCCTCATTGGAAGGCACAGTCTTAACCACTGGACCTCCAGGAAAGTCTTGTTTTGCTGTTATAATTAATACACTTGTTGTAGCAACATCATAAGTGCCTAAAAAATTCAGTGCTTGCATAATGACTGGCAGGTTTCTGGATGTGACTGCACAGGAACTTTAGTGGGACAATTCTGAGACATGATGTCAACTCCAGAGTTTCCCTGAGGGATTAGCTGAAGCTTGCCTGAAGCTGTACCTGCGATTTCACCTTGCTTTTCTTCCTCTCTTTTCCTGCTCCTGCTTCTTCCACTTTCTGACCACATTCCCTTGGGAGCACTTCCTTAATAAATCACTTGCAATAAATCCTTGTCTTGTGGTCTACTTATGGAGAACTGGATGTAAGATATCTTTTCATAAATCTATGCTTATTCTCATAAGATAACGCCTTAGAAAATTTCAACTATAAGGTGTATACATTTTTGAAGTGTTTGATGGATACTGGTAATTTGCCAACTATAAAAATTATATAGAATCAAGATCCAGCCATTAATATATGCATACTCCTTCCCGTGCACCCTCTGGAATATTATCAATTATCATTTGAGCAACTCTTTGTCTTGTCGGTGAGCAAAGAAAACTTCATTGTCATAGTTATTTGGGGTCTCTTTGGTGAGCAGTTTCTGAAACAAACTTAGTCAAACTCTCTTATACTTGCATGTGGCTATGGTATCATGCTTCTGACTTCCTCAGAGCAGTAGGCACTGGGCCAGCTCCTTTGCTCACAAGTGTCACCTTCTGTGGAGGTAGATGTAGACCCCTAGTGGCCATATTTGTGCTGTGTCAAGACCCTGATCCTACTACAGATGATGGAACTTAGAGTAGGTATCTAATTATTTAGGTCCATTAGTTTCTCTTTCTTGTGAATATAAAACAGGTTTAAAGCCAGAAAATCTAAAAATCCAGGAAACTAAAAAAATCCTTTTAGAAGTGGGACTCTGCTTAGAGCAGCACCCTAAAATGGTGATCCATAGAGCAAATGAACAATGGAATAGAATATTGGGTATAAAAATTGACTCATGCTCATGTGTGGAAACCTGATAATCAAAAAAGTGTGTATCGCAGAAAAGAGAAGTAAAGAAAGGACTACGTTATAAATGATTGTGGGTTTTTAAATCATTTTATTACTGTCTACTGTGAAACAATTGTTTAGGTTTAATTTTGTTTTGCTCAAATATTTTTAAAGTTTTTTTTTTTGTTTGATGTGGGCCACTTTTGAAGTCTTTATTGAATTTGTTACAATATTGCTTGTGTTTTACCTTTTGGCTTTTTCACCACTTGGCATGTGGGATTCCCCGACCACAGATCAAACCACCATCCCCGCACTGGAAGGCACAGTCTTAACCACTGGACCTCCACGAAAGTCTTGTTTTGCTGTTATAATTAATACACTTGCTGTAGCAACATCGTAAGTGCCTGAAAAATTCAGTGCTTGAATAATGACTGGCAGGTGACTGCACAGGAACTTTAGTGGGACAATTCGGAGACATGATGTCAACTCCAGAGTTTCTCTGAGGGATTAGCTGAAGCTTGCCTGAAGCTGTACCTGCAATTTCACCTTGCTTTTCTTCCTCTCTTTTCCTGCTCCTGCTTCTTCCACTTTCTGACCACATTCCCTTGGGAGCAGTTCCTTAATAAATCACTTGCAATAAATCCTTGTCTTGTGGTCTACTTATGAAGAACTGGATGTAAGATATCTTTTCATAAATCTATGCTTATTCTCATAAGATAATGCCTTAGAAAATTTCAACTATAAGATGTATACATTTTTGAAGTGTTTGATGGATACTGGTAATTTGCCAACTATAAAAATTATATAGAATCAAGATCCAGCCATCAATATATGCATACTCCTTCCCGTGCACCCTCTGGAATATTATCAATTATCATTTGAGCAACTCTTTGTCTTGTCGGTGATGGAGAAAACAGCCATTCTCAAGCCAGGGAGAGAAGCTTTCGGAGAAGACAACCCTGATGACCCTTTGATGTCAGCCTTCTAGCCTCCAGAATTGTGGAAGACATTTCTGTTGTTGATGCCTCCCAGTCTGTGGTATTCTGTTATGGCAGTCCTAAAAAAAAAGTGCTAACAGTGATAAAGAGTAGAAGTTTATCTTTCAAAGCCAATCTCTAACCAACAGCTAGGATAATGCTTTGGCTACACATCTTTAATATAACTTAAGGATAATGCTTTGGCTATGTATCTTTAAATAACTTTAAAATGAATAATATTAATTTTTGTTAGAGTCAATAAAATAAAAATGTGGTATTTGATACTAATTTATAGTTCCACATGAACTTTAAGATGTTGCTTTACTGAAGGACTATTAATATAGTAAAATGCATCCTGATGTACAATAAGCAATGTGATGTGGTCTTGTGTATGTTATTATACATCTGATACAATCTAGAATTCATTTTTAAAAAAGAGATCAGAAAAGCACTGTTTGAAATCGATATAAGCCATGGATGATAAAGTTCTTTGTGTTACCCACGGATGTTAAATGGATTGTATAGTAATGTGAAAGTACCAATCCTATATTTCAGGTTGAAAAAGTCATTTTGATTTAAAACTCCTATTTTCTCTTCTTCAAAAAATTTTTTAAACTCCCATTCACCACTGAATTCTCATGCTTCATCTCAATTTCAGCCATGTATTGTGAAGTTACACAAAAATTCATTTGGCTGATTATGAGACATCCCAGTATGAGAAGACATTTTTCAGTTAGAGGAAGCTGAAACAGATTAATTTTAAGATTTTGATCATTCAAAACGGGTTTGGCCTTTGATTTAAAAAGTGGTTTTACTTGAAATGATTTGGATTGGAAAGAGCAAATATGTGACCTTTGAAAATGATGCCCTAACAACAGGAATGGACGCTGGTCCATAGCTGGGGCTGTCGCAGTGGTCTCCCCGGCATTTCTCCTGGGCAGATGTGCACCAGCAGCCGTGAAACGCCCATCCATGAGGGATGGCAGCTCGGATGCCCTTGTTGGGGCCAAGAGTTCCCCAAAGCAGCTCAGTTCTTCCCCATGTAGCTCACTCAGGATTTGGTAACTTTTGTCCAGTTTTCTCCAGCATCACTTACAGCAACAGTTCTTAATTTCCATTGCAACACACAAGACAGTTCGGCTGAATTTTCCTGTTGAAATGAAGGCATGTAGACTCAAACACATACCCACACTCATGGCCACAGCATTTGGAACCATCAGGGTGCTTAAGTCAAAGTCTACAGTATCAGCACTGTCTCCTGAAACAGGGAACAAGTACCTAAAGGCTGGCTGGACAGAATAGGGGTGAGATGGAAGAAGCACTTCACAAATAGTTTCCGATTGACAGTAGTCCAGGAGGCACTTGGCACTGAGCTTAATGCAACTTGCGTATTTGTATTCATTCATACTTACTGATGTAGGATGTCTTTTCCTCCTTTTTTTGCTTTCACTCAATCTCTTCTTTCTCGAAAAATGTAGTATGCACTTATAATAGTGAATAATTGTGAGAATAAAAAGTATAGGATAGAAAGTATACCCATTTTTACATATCTATTCCTATCATTTTATCTTGCTGAACATATCTACCTATCATTTGTTTATAAAAGTTTGTCTCAAGCTAAATATATCTAGTTTTATATTATGATGTCTAAAATATATTATAAGCATTTGACATTTTATTAAGTCATCTTTAAAAATTAGATATTTAATGATATGTAGGTTTTTAAATCATTTTATTACTGTCTACTGTGAAACAATTGTTTAGGTTTAATTTTGTTTTGTTCAAATATTTTTAAAGTTTTTTTTTTTTTTTTTTGATGTGGGCCACTTTTGAAGTCTTTATTGAATTTGTTCCAATATTGCTTGTGTTTTACCTTTTGGCTTTTTCACCACTTGGCATGTGGGATTCCCCGACCACAGATCAAACCACCACCCCCTCATTGGAAGGCACAGTCTTAACCACTGGACCTCCAGGAAAGTCTTGTTTTGCTGTTATAATTAATACACTTGTTGTAGCAACATCATAAGTGCCTAAAAAATTCAGTGCTTGCATAATGACTGGCAGGTTTCTGGATGTGACTGCACAGGAACTTTAGTGGGACAATTCTGAGACATGATGTCAACTCCAGAGTTTCCCTGAGGGATTAGCTGAAGCTTGCCTGAAGCTGTACCTGCGATTTCACCTTGCTTTTCTTCCTCTCTTTTCCTGCTCCTGCTTCTTCCACTTTCTGACCACATTCCCTTGGGAGCACTTCCTTAATAAATCACTTGCAATAAATCCTTGTCTTGTGGTCTACTTATGGAGAACTGGATGTAAGATATCTTTTCATAAATCTATGCTTATTCTCATAAGATAACGCCTTAGAAAATTTCAACTATAAGGTGTATACATTTTTGAAGTGTTTGATGGATACTGGTAATTTGCCAACTATAAAAATTATATAGAATCAAGATCCAGCCATCAATATATGCATACTCCTTCCCGTGCACCCTCTGGAATATTATCAATTATCATTTGAGCAACTCTTTGTCTTGTCGGTGAGCAAAGAAAACTTCATTGTCATAGTTATTTGGGGTCTCTTTGGTGAGCAGTTTCTGAAACAAACTTAGTCAAACTCTCTTATACTTGCATGTGGCTATGGTATCATGCTTCTGACTTCCTCAGAGCAGTAGGCACTGGGCCAGCTTCTTTGCTCACAAGTGTCACCTTCTGTGGAGGTAGATGTAGACCCCTAGTGGCCATATTTGTGCTGTGTCAAGACCCTGATCCTACTACAGATGATGGAACTTAGAGTAGGTATCTAATTATTTAGGTCCATTAGTTTCTCTTTCTTGTGAATATAAAACAGGTTTAAAGCCAGAAAATCTAAAAATCCAGGAAACTAAAAAAATCCTTTTAGAAGTGGGACTCTGCTTAGAGCAGCACCCTAAAATGGTGATCCATAGAGCAAATGAACAATGGAATAGAATATTGGGTATAAAAATTGACTCATGCTCATGTGTGGAAACCTGATAATCAAAAAAGTGTGTATCGCAGAAAAGAGAAGTAAAGAAAGGACTACGTTATAAATGATACTGGGAAAACTTATATTAATACGGAAAAAAGGAAATAGATCTCTACCTCACATCATTGACAATAACAAATCCAGTGGGAACAAGAACTTAAATGAGAAAGATAAGTTTCTAATAAATTTAGAAAAGAATATGAAAGGAGGAACCAACACTTTTAGGATATAGAAGGATTTTAATACAATACACCAATAGCTCATGCCACAAAAGAGCTAAGTAAAGACTGAGAAATTTGATTACATTCAATTTAACAACTTCCATTCTTCAAAAGCAGCCATTAAGAAGAGAAAAACAAAAATCACAAAGAGGGAGAATCTATTTGATAAATATCATAATAAAGATATTATTAATATCCATACCAAATAAAATGCCTATAAATCAGCAAGAGGAAAGCAAGATAATAGAGAAAATGAGCAATAGATATACAGAGACATTTTGTAGTAGCAGTAATATATGTGGCTCACAAAAATGGAAATACCTTCAACTTCATTTTTAATCAGGAAAAAGCAAATTAGGCATAATGAAATAATATTTCACCCACCAGAATGACTGTTAAGTCTGGCAGTACTAAATATTGATAAGTATATCCAGCAGTGGTAACTCTCACAAGCTGTATTTTGGAATGTATGTTGGAATAGATTCTTTGGAAAACTATTTGAAATCTAAATCTAAATCTATTTTAAATCTAAACCATTTAGATTTTAACATTTCCATCCAAAGACTTCATAATTCTAGTTCTAGTATATAAACCTTACAAAACTTGTACATGTGTATACCTGAAGACACGTAATATCACCCTACACTGTTTTGTAATAGCAAAAAATTCTTTGGAAAACTATTTTAAATCTAAATCTAAATCTATTTTAAATCTAAACCGTTTAGATTTTAAATCTAAACCATTTAGATTTTAACATTTCCATCCAAAGACTTCAAAATTCTAGTTCTAGTATATAAACCTTACAACTTCACCTCAAAGCATCTGTAAATTTTGAATCCTTCCCTGGTGGCTTAGAGGTTAAAGCGTCTGCTTCCAATGCGGGAGACCTGGGTTCGATCCCTGGGTCGGGAAGATCTTCTGGAGAAGGAAATGGCAATCCACTCCAGTATTCTTGCCTGGAGAATCCCAGGGACAGAGAAGCCTAGTAGGTTACAGTCCATGGGGTCACAAAGAGTCAGACACGACTGAGTGACTTCACCTCACCTCAAACCTTACAAAACTTGTACATGTGTATACCTGAAGACACGTAATATCACCCTACACTGTTTTGTAATAGCAAAAATTGTGAGCAACCCAAATGCTAAGGAGCAGTAAGGTAGATAAGTATGTTCTGGTGTATTCAAATGCTGGTGTATTACAGAAAATGAAATCAGAGATACATACATCAAGAGAATACTTAGTAGAAAAAGAAAATCACAGGCCACATACTATAAATATGTCAGTTCAAAATCAGAAAAAAATACATATAAGTGTTCATGTATAATGCACAAAACTATTAATAGAATGAAAGCAAAAGAACAATGAACACAAAAAATTAGAATTGTTGTTACATCTATCTAGGGGAGGAGAAAGGTAATGAAATCAGGAAGAGCATACAGTCCTCAAAGTTGATGGTAATGTGTAATTTCATAAATTGGATGTTAAGCTCATAGGTTTGCTTTTATCATTATTTTTGTAACTATGCAAAATACTATGAGTGAAGTTGCTCAGTCGTGTCTGACTCTTTGTGACCCCATGGACTGTAGCCTACCATGCTCCTTTGTCCATGGGATTCTCCAGGCAAGAATACTGGAGTGGGTTGCCATTTCCTTCTCCAGGAGATCTTCCCAACCCAGGGATCGAACCCAGGTTTCCCGCATTGCAGGCAGATGCTTTACCATCTGAGCCACCAGGGAAGATCTCTGGCAAAATACTATATACAATAATATACTTTCATCCATATTTATAAGTATGATGTATTTTATAATAACCAGATAAGTTTGGGATGTAGTAAACAACAGATGACATAAACAAAGTCTACAAGGACACTGCTACCACCCAAGGCATTTTACTGAGCAAGTCATTTTACTGAGAATATGAAAGTGAGATTACTCTTATTATTATTCTGTGAATAATGAATGATTATTTTTTGAGAATCTCATATATGTCAATTACTATTCTAGATGCAGTGTTCAGAGTCTCAAATGATCATCAAAATCTTAGTTCTCTTGGAGTTTTCAATCAAAATGGCATGGGGAAAGAGCAATAAGGAGCAAATTAGCTAACAGATATATGATATGTCAAGGACTGACAGCTATTGCAAGAAAAAAAGTGACCTTTTCAGTAAATAACTATAAGATTGAACAAAACATATGAAGTTTTTAATCATTTTTTAAATGATTGTTTTTAATCATTGCACAAAAGACAATGTAGGACTATGATCCTTTGGATAAGACAAGCACCCATGAGCTCAGTGACTGACCAAAATCCTCCTGGATTTCTACCTGGGATCCTTTCCTAATGAAGAGCAGGGAGATGGAGCCCAAGCAGCAGAGTGGGCTGAACTTCTGGGCTGAGGAAGCAGAGGATCAGAGTTCCAAGCTGTTGAAACAGTTGAAGTTTGTGGGGCAGCACACCTAACAGGAGGCAGCTGAACAGAGAGGAAACCGGGAAGTCTGCGTGGGAGTTTCTCCCATACTGAGTTTCTTCTCAATGCTTGTGGCCAAGCACTGAGCTGCATATATGATGCATATGACTGCTGAAAAGCTGCAAAAGAGGTCAGCTGATTTTAGAGGTCCTGCAATTTTGGAAGACATTGAAGTTGCAGCCCAGTCAGAGTGGAGAGACCATGCTGAGCAGCTGAAGCTGGCAATGACATAGACCTTAGAATGCCCACACTTTAGGAAAAGTGTCACAGCTTACAGTAAAGGACACATCTCAGTTCTAAATTCCAAACCAAAAGAAATCTGCCACAACAAATAATAAAATGAAGTCTGATAGAACCAAAATAACACTTCAGTAATTTGACTGCTTGCTGGAAAAAGTCAACACACTTTAAAGGATGAAGTCATAATTTAGACACCTACATCCATTATCCACAATCTAGTGCATACAATACAAATTACCAGACCTGAAAAGAAATAGTAATATATCACCCATAGTCAATAAAAATAGTCAATCAAAATTAAATCCAAGAATTTACAAAGATTGTAAAGTACTGTTATGTGTATATTCAAAGACTTAACAGGGAAAATGGTTATAATGAATGAATAGCTTGGAAATCTCAAAAGAGAATAAAAACTCCAAAAGAAAGAAAAATTTCAAACTAAAATACAGTATCTTAGAAGAAAAACTTATATTGCACAGGAAAGCATCAGTGAGTCTCAGGACTGATTTGGATTTAACCAACATGAAGAAAAAAGAGAGAAAGATGATTACAATAATAAACAACTTCAGTAACCCATAGGATATATTCATTAGTCAAATATACATACAATTGGACAAGAAAGAGAATAGATAAAAGGAGCATAAAACACTTAAACAACAGCCCAAAATTTCCCCAGTAGGGTGAGATGCATAAAATTGACACTCAGCAAAGGCCAGTCAAAGTAAGACAAAGAAGACCACACCAGATGTTCAATATGTAAACTACTGGAAACCTAAGATAAAGAGAAAATCTTCAAAGCAGCAGAGAAAAACTTACCCATTACTTTCAAACTGGTGGCAAACGTCTCATCAGAAACACTAAAGGTCAGAATCAAGGGGAAGATATCTTTAAAGTGTTGGACGAAAAAAAAAAAACAGTCAACTAAAGTGCTATATTCACCAAAAATATTCTTTAAGAGTAAAGACAACCAAAGAAATTTTCAGGTAATTAAAAAATAAAGAATTAACAAACCAGCAATAAGAGAAATGCTAAGGTTAAGTTCTTTATATTTAAGGAAAATATATATCAATTGGAAACGTCAATATATAGCAAGTAATGAAGAGTATCATACATGGTAATCATGTGAATAAATATATAATAGTAAGTGTTTTCATTTTTCATAATTTCTTAAATATATGTGACAGTTTTGAGCAAAAATTATACCATGTTGTATTTTTAGGATCTATAGAGATAATATTAATATAAATATATGTAATATAGGGTATGACAAAGTTGTATATTTGTTCCAATGAATGTTTCTGATGGAGGATGAGAATTAAAATTTTCTATGCCATCATTTTGCTAACATCACTCCTCCTAATTTCAAGACTTTTCAACAGAGATTTTAAAATGTGATGTTTAAAGGCAAAGTACAAAAATATATCCCTAAAAGTTTATGACTTAAACATTGTAATTTTTAGGGGCCAGTGGTTAGATACATTTGTGTTTCTTTCAATGCTATTAAAATGTCTTTCCACAATAAATAACATTTTGAAGGAATATTACCAAGTAACTACAAAATCCCTAAGCTTGAAATTCAACAGAAATCAATTAAAGATGTGTATAAGAGACAGATGTAATATAGGGTATGACAAAGCATATAGATGGAGTAAATGGAACCATACTGTTGAAAATGTCATTTATATGAAGTAAAACAATATTAACTCAAAGAAGATTATGATAAATGTTGTATATCCTAAAACAACTGTAAATGAGGAAAAAGGAAAAAAAAAAAAACCAAAATATAGTTAAAAAGCTAATAGAATAATCAAAACCAAATACTAATATTTGGTTAACCACAGAGGAGACAGGAAAAGAAAAATGAAGAAATAAAAACAAAGTTGGACAAAAAAATGAATAGCAAAATGATAGATTAAAATCCAATCATATCAATAATAACATTACATGAAAATGAACTAAAATTAAAGGCACAATTTAAAGATAACAGATGGACAGACTTAGAACTCACAACTATCTCCAGGTTGTCTACCAGAGAAATTTTTGTTTAAAAACTCAAGCAGCTTTATTTGTTCTGTTATTCAGTCTCTGCTTTCAAGATGCTGCTTTAAAATGTAAATCATCTCTATCTACTCTTAGCTATATTAATGATGACATCAAATGTTATGCTTCTAGCTCCATCCTCTTTTTGTGCTATGGTACGCCCAAGAGTGGGCTTCCCTGGTTGAGCCAGGATTCCCTGGTAAAGAATCCACCTGCAAAATAGTAGACACAGGAGACATGGGTTCGATCCCTGGGTTGGGAAGACCCCTTGGAAGAGGGCATGGCAACCCACTCTAGCATTCTTGCTGGGACAGTCCCATGGACAGAGGAGCCTGACAGGCTACGATTCATGGAGTCTCAAAGAGTCAAATACGACCAAAGTGTGTGAGTACACACTTCTAAAAGCACACTTTTATTTATGTTCTTGTCACCTCAGAAGGAACATTCTTAAGGTTGAGCTAGTCATCCGGTCCACCTATACAAATTTCCCTTTCCATTCTCCCTTGTATATTAATGGAATTATTAGTTTCTAATTATATAGGTACAAAACCCTGAAGTCAGCTTAGATTTTATTACCTTTTAATAACTAAATCACATTAAAATTTTTTCAAAACGTCCTGTTCCACTGGCATACAATTTAGGTCATCTCTATCTGATATATTTTGTACAACAGCCACTGAGTGTTTAAGCAGACAAGATAGATGTCATCTGTATGTGCTTCTCCAATTTCTGCACATATTTTAATTTTTACAATTTTACTCATGTTCTTCTTGACTTCCTTTTCTGTTTTCATGAATGGAAGTCATTAAAACGGTCCCGGATAGCTGTTCTTAGGTATTTAATTGATTTCTGTTGAATTTCAAGCTTAGGGATTTTGTAGTTACTTGGTAATATTCCTTCAAAATGTTATTTATTGTGGAAAGACATTTTAATAGCATTGAAAGAAACACAAATGTATCTAACCACTGGCCCCTAAAAATTACAATGTTTAAGTCATAAACTTTTAGGGATATATTTTTGTACTTTGCCTTTAAACATCACATTTTAAAATCTCTGTTGAAAAGTCTTGAAATTAGGAGGAGTGATGTTAGCAAAATGATGGCATAGAAAATTTTAATTCTCATCCTCCATCAGAAACATTCATTGGAACAAATATACATGTACAAAATACCTTTATAAGAGCCAAAGATTCAGGTGTGGTATTACAGCATCTGAAATAAGAAAAGATATATTGACGAGGGTAGGAATAATAGATCCACATACTACCATCATCCATCTTCCAAACATGAATACCCTGCAGAGATATACACCCTCCTGGTGAAGAAGGAAAAGGAAGTGAGGCCTCAGCTTCACTACAGACTTAGAACCACCCTGCCTTCACATCAGGCTGATTTCTCTCCACAAGCTCCCACAAACCCAGTCCCCTCGCTCACCTGGTGTCTCTCAGATCCAGTGATCTCATGCGGCTTCTGCAATTCTTGGTGGCTTCCCATCACCGGGCTGCCAGTAGGCTCCCGCAAGTGCCGTCACCGGGCTCACTCTGGCAGCCTGCTAGTTCAAGCCCTACGAGGATCCCATGGCCCTCAGGCTCCCAGTTAGCCCTCAGGAAGCCAGGCTTCTGACTGGGCCCAGCAGGACCCCAAGAAACAGAATGAAAACTATCTATAGTTTAACACTATTATTTAAACTTATTTTAATAATATATGTTCTATTTTCTTTATTAACATATATTGTATTTTCAAATCTTTTCTTTCTGGGAATTCATAGAACCCTTAATGATAGGTGGCTGAAAGCACTATCTTGTCCTGATTTGCTCTGGTTTCTTCTCTCTGAGATCAGTGTATGTTTTATCTGTTTGCTTATTTGAACACAACCACATTGATACACTGGGCTTCCCTGGTAGTTCAGCTGGTAAAGAATCTGCCTGCAGTGCAGAAGACCCTGGTTTGATTCCTGGGTTGGGAAGATCTCCTGGAGAAGGGATAGGCTACTGGATAGGCTTCCAGTATTCTTGGGCTTCCCTGGTGGTTCAGATGGTAAAGAATTCTCCTGCAATGCAGGAGACCTGGGTTCGATCCCTGGGTTGAGAAGATCCCTGGGAGGAGGGCATGGCAACCCACTCCAGTATTCTTTTCTGAAGAATCCACATGGATAGAGGAGCCTGGAGGATTGCAGTCCATGGAGTCACAAAGAGTTGGACGTGACTGAGCAACTAAGCATGCACACTGGTACATTACGGGAGTTCTCAGCCACACTGTAGTTTCAGAGCAACTACACTTTGAAAGGGAATCCTGATCACTGTACATCCTTGGCTTTATTATGGAGACTTTGAGGAAGTTCTGTCTTTCTGCAAAGCACATTACCCAAAATTTGCCACATTTTTTCTCCTCTCATTTTTCTTCCTCCTCCTCCTTTTTTCTTCTCTTCTGTAATTAAAGCAATTTGTTTATTTTATTTTTGCTGCAATGCCCAGCATATGGGATCTCATTTCCTGGACCAGGAATCGAACCCCATCACTCCCTGCAGTGGAAGTGGGAAGTCTTAACAACCAGACCACCAGGGTAATCTCTAATTTATTTTCAAAGGATTATTCTTGCTTGCTCTTTCTCTGGCTAGAAAATGAAAAAAGGTGCCCTACTGCTGCCAAAATCTTCGAGCTTATTGATCCTTTTTGTGAAGTACAGTAAGCTTAGTTCTGGGACTGAGACAGAGTTTTGCATCTTGGCTCTGATAGAAGCCACACCCACCACATGAACTTAGAATAAGTACCTTCTGACAGCTTCAAGATTCCAGAGTATTCTTACAATCAGGGGCTTTGGAAACTTGTCTGTAAATGTGTGGTTTTCATTTTTGTGAATAATTGTCTTGTTGAATTCCCCTAATATATGGAAGAGTTATGTGTGACAAAGAGCCAGCCTATCACAGTTATGACAAGGGGAGCCACGGAAAGGGACTTTGTGTGAGCTGGCTCCATTGTTTCAGCCGGTGCGCAGCCCATCCCTGTAGAGGCTTGTGGAGCCGGTGACAGCCTGAATGAGAAGGAGGAACTCAGATGCAGAGTCAGGGTCTGGTTTGCTTTTCAGTTTTCAACTAAAGGCAGGGCATGGTCCACGTAAACAGAGTCATTGGAGGGCTGTGTCATAAATAAATATATCTGAGAATAGCTTTCCCTTTTCCATAGGAGCACCAGGTCTCCAATATACATTTTTTGATTTTACAGGATTCCCACAAACTTTACTTTTTTCTTACTGTTCCCTTCCAACTCTTTGTTTCCCAAGAGACAACTTTACTTATTCAAAATAGCAGGAATATACCCAGAGCTAGAGCAAGAGGTTGAAATGGGAGATGAGGGCTTGGAGAGAAAATGAGAAGAGAAATAAGATTAAAAACCAACATCCTATGTAAAAAAAGAGAAAGAGCCTAGAGCAAAGGGCCTACATCTCTGCTCCCTCCACTTCTCCACACCAGGCTGATTCCTGCATCCCAGCTGCCAAGTGCCTCATGGCTGAGCTGCTCTTCCTGTGGAGAAATTTTTACGCTTAACAGCTAGTCTTTGAACAATAATATGTGCTTTTTATGAGTTATGTTATTACTTTAATGTAATGGGGAACTGAGTGTCATTAATTCAGCTTTGGATAGGAGAGTTATTAATACCGAATGTGATGCTGGTTTTTTAATTTATGAGCACTTTTCTTTTAACTCTGAGTTACAGTGATCTCCACACTGCATTTCAAGTATTGATTTGGAATCTGGAAGTTTAACTTATTGCCTTAATCGGAATCTAGGGTATTTACACAGCATTTGCCTTTCCCTGGTAGAATGTCTCTGAATGGCTCTCCTCTGGCATCTCTCTTCTTTTCTGTTCCTTGCCTTTCTTTGGGTGTTTAACAGCTCCCTCAGGGCATTGCCAATTATTTATGACATACTTCTCCTTGTAAGATCTAGTTGGAAAACCTGTTCCTATGGAAACTGCTGTTTTCCAAGAGGATGGTTCCAACTTCAAAACAATATCATCAAATATGCAACAGCACATAGATCTTTCAATGGCAAGCATATTTTAATGATTTGTACAACCAAATCTAAAAACCTGAACATTAAAAAAAAAAAGGGGGGGGGACAAAAATGTATGGAAAGCACATCTGATTGAGTGAGAGATGAGGTGATTCTCTGATGAAAACTTCTGGGAATTAGTTTGACTTGACATATTTAGGGATGCCTGGTGAGAACAGCTAGGCTTTGAAATTATACTTATCAGGGACCTGTGACTTTTGTGAACTAGATTTAACAGAGATGGGCTAAACCTAGGTTTTGACATTTCTCTGCTTTTAGTACATCTTTAATATTATCGAAATCTACCTATTGAAATCTGCTCATTCAAAGCTCAGTGCACTGGCAACACAGAGCCAAACACTACATTTTTCTATCCAGAGAATTTATTAGCTTATTACCCAGCCATAGTTTGTTTCCTTTGTCCCACTGCTCGTTTATTTCAAAGTGGAGGAAACGAAAGACAGTATTACCCTGAATGATAACTCCTTATGGAGAGCTTTGTTAATCAGGTACTAATGCAAAATTACTCTACATATATTTTTGATTGATATATTTTCTTTTGTTTGTTGAAAGACAGCCATTTTCTTTCACTGGATTCAAATCCAAATTTTGCTGGTTACCATGGCAATATTTTTGAAGTCAGTATCACTCTAATGTTCCATCATGCCCTATTATGATACAACTTGGATTTGTTGTAGACTTCATCTGTGCATCAATTATGCTGGAGAATTCTGAGGGTGAGGGGTGGGGAAAGAGAGAAAAAGAGATACAGAGGATTAGAATATTGCATAAGAATATAAAAACTAGCCTATATAACTTAAGAATAGTATCTGGTGTTGAAGGGGACAAGTTATTCCTTTAACCCTTATCCATTGGTAATGATATATAAATACAAGCATAATTAAGTCCATTGTCAGAAATATTCCTGTTTCTTGATTTTGAGCCAAAATACTACCCAAAACGTGTATAAACACTTAAGGTGAAAAATCATCATGTTCAGATTAAAGGTGCCTTGTTAGAATCCTTGCTGAGAAGTTCATGTTTCAAGACTTTGGCTTGCTCACTCCAGGACATGACCGATGATTGGACGTTTCTCTTTTAATGTGTATCATTTGTGAGTAGTGTTAGAAGCATATGGGCTTCTTCAGGGCAGATGGCACCAAATGTAAGAAGTAAAAAGCAAGAAGTAAGAAGATATCTAC
Source organism: Cephalophus harveyi (assembly GCA_006410635.1). Taxonomy (NCBI): domain Eukaryota; kingdom Metazoa; phylum Chordata; class Mammalia; order Artiodactyla; family Bovidae; genus Cephalophus; species Cephalophus harveyi. Next base: position 54,739 of record SJYT01006471.1, on the reverse strand, counting down.
CTGTACCCAGATCTGTGGTCAAAAGGAAATGTCCATGTTTAGACTAGGAGTCTGATTTATATGTAGTCAGACTGTTTCATCTTTGCCCTGTTGCTCAAGTGTTCATTATTTATCACCTTTTATGAACTTCATACAGCTCCTCACTCCCTTGAAGACTAAAACAACATTTGCACTAATTTGTAAAACTTAAGAAATTATGTAATTATAATATTTTGTAGCTGAGTGAACATCAACCATGGAGTGTATGTACTTCTGGAGTGATGTTGGTTCTTGGGGGGTAAAAAAAAAATTTAATCTTTTTATATATTTATAAATATTAGATTAGCAAATATACACTCAAAGGTGGTAAAATTTCATGGGAGAGTGACTGTTATATCTACAAATTACTCCTTAGGGAAATAAGAATGAAAAAAGGCTGAAAAACACTGCTTCAATGCAAGTCCCAAGTAGGTTAACTAACCTGACCACTTTACACAGCTAGTTAGAGGAGATACAGCTCCTGGTCTCAAATCTCTAGACTTCCTCACAAAATTTCTAAATTTATTCAGTAAACATCACATATCTGTAATGTGTTACAAACTGTGTTAAAATTTGAGACACAAACCCCAAAATATCATAGTCCCTAACATGAAAGAGACGCTGGAAAATGTCTGGAGATTACAGAACATTGTGGCAAGGACTCTGATGGCAGTGGACTATCATACGGATCCCCTGCTCTATCTAGTACGGTGGAAGAACTCATTAAATTTGTATACTGATTTACCTTAATCTGTCCGCATTTCTATGAGCTTGACATTGGTTTCTCAGGTGGATTTGTCCTTTGGGAAACACGTTATGTGCTTTGTTAGGGTGTAAGAGAAAGAGTGGGCTTCCCAGGTAGCGCTAAGAAAGCACTTGGGTGTTCTTCTTAAATTGGGGACATAAGTGTGTTGTCATAAATCTTAGGTCCTGACTTTCAGTAAGCAGGGGATGGATTGCTCTGTTTAATCAGTTAAATTTTAGCCTACTTGTGCTCTGATGCTTGAGGCCTTCTCCTTGGAGATACGTTTTTGATCTTATGGGGGTCCATCAGTCGCATGTCAGTAGGAATTTTGCTCATTGGGATGATGATGAAAACTTGCATGTTAATCACTGACTTCAGGGGAGACCCAGTAGAGAGGAACGTGGCTTGTCCCTATTGAGTGCAGTCAGATCAATAAAAGATGGGCAGACAAGAGGGAACTAGGGGCTCGTTCTTGAGTAATCTGTTTAGTCAGTGGCTCTTTGGAAGTAATTGGGGACTCTGGATTTGCTTATTGTATAAGAATACATGAAGACCTCTTAGATAACAAACAGAAGATGTTTATTCAGGGTTTGCTATGTCAAGGGGGGTCACTTGGTTTGGCAGAAACTCAAAGATAGACTGGGTAATAGGAAAGCATTAAAAAACAGTGGTGGTGGGAGGACTTCAGGCTTGCTCTGCTTGGAGCTTATTGGCATAGGAGGTGGGCAAATTAGAAGCAAGGCATCCATGTGATTGGTTTAGGGATCATATTTGACTTTTTGATTGGTTCTGATTTGGGCGGCAGACAAAAATGAGGTAAACTGGCATTGACTAAGTTCTGACCTTTGGGGCAAAGAATTATTACAGAAGCTGTGGTTTGGCTTCCTGAACTGATTGCTAGGAGATTATAAGTCAAATTTCTATTGTCATATAAGGTCTGGTGAGTGTATATTCCATCTCTCAGCTGGTATGCACGTTCCCCTGCTACAGATTACATATTAAGCTGTTATCAGTCACTTTAAAAAATATGTGAATAAAACCTCCTTGGAACACTTTTGAAAAATGAGTTGGCCAGGAAAAATGAAAGAAAGGCCTAGGCTGAGTGTTTCAATAAATCTGGGAATAACTATGACATGAATTTCCTGAGCTATCTGGAACTTGTACAGCTTCCTCACATCTATTTTCCCCAAGGTGATTAGAACTAAAAGTTTAAAATGAAAACATCTCATGTACTTATTTTCTTCAACATCCAGTAAAAGAGCAGTTGGGGAGGCTGTGTCATTATTTACAGCAGTTATGGGAAGCCTGGAAGTGAATAGAACTCTTGGGTTAGATTTAAAAGCTGGCTGAACCTAAAGGGTACAAAAGGGAACCCTTGCTCACTGTTGGTGGGAATGTAAATTGGTGTAGCTACTACAAAAAACAGTACAGAGGTTCCTCAAAAAATCAAAATTAGAACTACCATATGATTCAGCAATTCCACTTCGTGGTATAGATTTGAAGGAAATGAAATCACTATCTTGAAGAGCTATCTGCACCTCCATGTTCAATGCAGCATGATTTATAATTCCCAAGACATGGAAATGACTCGAATGTCTATCAAGAGATGAAAAAAGAAAATGTGATATTTACAATGGAATATTATTCAGCCCTAAAAGAAGGAAATCCTGCTGTTTATGACAGCCTGGTTGAAACTTAAGGGAATTATGCTAAATAAAGTTAAGTCAGACAGAGAACGACAAATATTGGGTAATCTGATTTACATGTGCAATCTAAACAACTGAACTCATAGAAACAGAGAATTGAATGGTGGTTGCTGGGGCTGGGCATTGTGAAGGGGGCAATAAGTGAAGTGGTTAAAAGGTACAAACTTACAGTTTTATAAAAAATAAATTAAACTGGTTGAATCCTTGAAGCCAGAGTAGAGAAATGAGGGAAAAGGAAGGAAAATTAGCATTTGTTGAAAACTTGTTTTATATCAGGTACTATGTTGGAACTTAGCAAATGTCTCATGTAGTATTCCCATTTTACAGATGGGAGGAAATGAGACGTAGAAAGTAAATGAGTCATAGAATGTAAATGAGTTCCAGATTATAGAAATTGTAACTGTAGGATCCAGTATTACTACTGTCTATATCAATATGACTATTATTTCAGGAGATTCTTTCCCTGGGATATAAAAGTTGCAAATAACTTTATTATTTATTCCAGGAATTTCCTAAAAGATTCATTAACTCATTAATATAAAGTATCAGTGAATTATTAACTCCATAACACTCTTTGAACCCTCATCTCAAAATCCTCACCTTGCTCTTATTACCATTCTTAGACTATCACACCAAGATCTTTACACAGTCCTAATCAAGTCTCTCCACCCCTGTTCCACACAGCCATCGAAAAACCTGCCTTAAAACAGACTTCAAAATCTCAGTAAATCAGACCTTGATCCTCTATTTTCAAGACTCTTGATAGAATTTGCAGGCTTTTATAGCAGTAAGCAAAAAATTCTACTTTATCGTATCTGGTTGATCCCTCCATTCAATACTCATCCTGAATGTTTGTGCAGCTAATTGTGTAATGTCCTTTCCTTTCCATGCTTAAGTGATACATTCTTTATTGATATATTTTCTTTGTTCCATCTCTACCTTCTTTGTCACTGGAGACCACTTAGATGTGCCACACTGACACATAGTGAGACAGACAGACATACACATATACAGAGTCAAAACCCTCATCTGGTGTGGCAGAAACCAACACAATTCTGAAAAGCAATTATCCTTCAATTAAAAAATAAATAAATCTAAAATTAAGAGAAACAAAACAACAAAAAAGAAACCCTCCTCTGCATTTCAGTGTAACTTCAATCATGAAGTTCCCGTGTCACTGCTCTCTCTTCTTCCTGGTTTGTGTGGGTGAAGTCTTAAACAGCAGTGGACCACAGTCTTGCTGTTACAATAATCCATCTGGGGGTTTTTAAAAAATCCATACAACCTGTTATTTTATCTGTGATAGAGCAGAACTTTTACTACATAGTGATATCCAAGTTGCAAAGTGGTATTAACATATATCTATTCTGATTATTCATTCCGAGGACACACTAAATAGGTATACTGAAGTAAATAGTTGATGGGAGTGAGAAAATAGCAAGTCTTGATGAGCAAATACTAGTTGAACTTGACTTTTCAAATTAGTTCACGAGTGATGACTTGAAAGCCAGATCAAGTGAGGTAGATGAGGACAAAAAGTAGCAGAAGACGAAAAAAATGACATCATTTTTATCCTAACTTTTGATGTTTTATAAAACAAGTGTGTGCACGCTAAGCCACTTCAGTCCTGTCCGACTCTTTGCAGCCCTATGGACTGTAGCCTGTCAGGCTCCTCTGTCCATGAGATTCTCCAGGTAAGGATACTGTAGTGGGTTGCCATTCCCTTCTCCAGGGCATCTTCTGACCAAGGAATGAACCTGCATCACTCATGTATCCTGCATTGGCAGGCAGGTTCTTTACCACTAAAGCCACTTGGGAAGCCCAACAGATAAGTGCAACAACCCCAGTTCTGTTTGGAACTTTTATTCTCAATAATAAAGAGTGGGGAATAGAGTGGAAGATGTGTAGAAAGTTAGACACTATAGATAAATGTGGATTAGAGCCCTGAGAATTACTGGGTGATGTAAGGTATTAGAATTCTAGAGGTGGTTTTTGAAGAAACTGAATGTGTAAATCAAAAGTTGTATTGTTTTTCAGTAAAATCTATAGTGCTGCTACAGGTTGCATATCTTTTAATAAAGCCTTCAGGCAACAATGGGTTAGTTTTTACAAGGAAGAAATAGAATATTTGCCTCTCTGGGGCACCCTTAAAGAGCCATGTTGAATCAGAACAAGTGAATCCAAGTTATAACAAATTCCACAGTGTGCAAGTATTGGAAGTAGTTTGTTTATGCTAAGAAATTAAGGACATAAAATTATATTTTGGGTGGAAGGAAATCAGTGGTAAATGTCAGATAATGAGATTCTAGCATCACAACATTTCAGGATTGTTTTGAAATCTATTATGGGTAATGTGTAATCCAAACAGGAAGACAAGAAATTAGGTATTACAAAGCAGGAGATTTCCTGTGGGGTATGTATTGAGATGAGAGAGTAGTCTTTTCCAATTTGCATTTGGAGGATATTGTTTCCTTAGAGTGATGAAAAGGGAATGGAATCATAAATGACAATCCAAATGTCAAATGGAATCACACAATTTTGAATCCCTTGTATTTTAATCTTTAAATATTGCAGGATTCTGAACTCAAGAGTAAGTCATGGCATTAAATTCTCATCTATTCAATTTCTGCTTTTAGTGTGAAATTATGCAGTTTGTTTTGAAAATCAGAGTATTTTCCTTTGCATTTTCAACTTGATGTTCACAAGCAATATTGAATACTTTGGGTCCTAGGTAAGATCAGAATTATTAATAAGGTTGTGCTGTTTATACTATTTTTTATTGCAATTAGTAGGTGATTTTGCAGCTCTACATCTTCTGTCCTCCAACCTCTTCCCTTTAAAAGTCAGTATTTTATGAGAAAGATAGATCAGAAGGCTGAAACATACCTGCTAATAATCAAATAGGAATGATATTTGACAAACTGATTTCATTATATGATTGGCATTTCAATAAGTAAAATAATTTAGAAATACATACCTAATTTATATTTAAAATATTCCAGTCAGATGTATGACTTATTCATGGAGAACTATGAATATTAAACCATTACAAATACTTTATGTTTTATTATTATTTTAAATGATGATAATTATACCATTAGCAATCCAAGAAATCCTCCAAACTAAAATTTACAGATACAATTTGGTTGTGCTGTGAAAATATGAATTTACTATAGTAATTAAAAAAAGAAGAATATACTTTTAAACCTTGACCCATATTTGTAAAATTTCTATGAAAAAAATGAAAAACCTTACTGAATGTAATTACAAAATTTCAGTCTTATTTTTCCCTAAAAGATACAATATATGCTTAGTCGCTCAGTCTTGTCCAACTCTTTGCAGCCTCATGGACTATAGCCTGCTAGGCTCCTCTGTCCATGGGAATTCTCCAGGCAAGAATACTGGAGTGAGTTGCCATGCCTTCTCCAGGGGATCTTCCCGAGCCAGGGATCAAACCCAGGTCTCCCATGTTGCAGGCGGATTCTTTACTCTCTGAGCCACCAGGGAAGCCCAGAAAATACAATATGATATATTTCTTCCTTACTGGAGTTTCCGGAGTGTTTATAGGGTTTATGGTTGACTCAGGCACATAAACAGAGGTAATGATTATAAGTCCAGTGTTACATTTCAAAATTTCCTTCAGCAAAGTAATGGAGAAAGAAAGCTGGAGAAACTTTGCATTACATCCAAGAGAATTTCTAGTGTATTCAATATCTACATTCCCAGAGGAAAAGGAAGAGGAACTTTAAAGGAGAGATTGCAACAATTCAACTTAGCAGTTCTACATATAATTATTAAGCTGGATACAATTCAAAGCATTGTGCAAAGAATGAAAATGAGTAAATTTACTCAGTGCCCTCAAGGAATCTTTTCCTCTTTTTTCCTTCCTAATACAACAGAGATTTTCCTTTTGGGACACTCTTCTCCTTCATAATGTAGCAGCCATTTGTTTTGGGACTGATTCTAAACCCAAGTTCAAGGATTGGTCTAAAATAATCTACAGATTTCCCTGTTGGTATAGTGGTTAAGAATATACCTTCCAGTGTAGGGAATCTGGTTTGATCCCTGGTCTGGGGGCTAAGATCCCATATGCTGTGGGACAACTAAGCCCACGTGCCATGATTAGAGAGCCGCCTCGCTTCAAGGAAGACTTAGCACAGCCAAGATTAAAAAAAAGAAAAGTTCTACATCAAGGATTAGCAAATTTTTTCTATAAAGGATCAGAGTGTAAATATTTTAGGTTTTGTGGAACCATACAGTCTCTGTCGCAATGGCTCACCTCTCCCTTTGTATTACCACAGTGAAAGAGTAAACAAGTGGGTGTGACTGTGATCCTATAACACTTTATTTACAAAAGCATGCTGTAGGCCCAGTGTGTCCCCTGTGCTTTTTGTAGCAGTGTCTACCCCTGGTGTAAACCAAACTCCAGTGCTACTGCTATTGATTCAGTCATCAACAAATCAATGCATGATATTTCCTTAGTTAAAGGGATTCTTGAGAAATGGGGTCAGTCAGCTGGAAACACAAGATTTCCTTTTTCAGTTATTATGGGTATTGTATCTTGTATCTGCCGTGTGTGAATGAGCAAGTTACGTTTGTTGCCAGTGGTCTCCTTACCACTACGAAGGAAGAACCAAGACATGAGGGAGAGAAGAGGGAAAAAACTGAAGAGTTGCAGGTATTTGGAACTCAAGTTCTTCTTTAACCAATCTAGAAGTCTGTCCTACTTCATCATTGCTCAGTTAAATAAATATTTTGTGGTCTTAGCCAGTTTGTGCCTGGAAAATCCCATGGACGGAGGAGCCTGGTGGGCTGCAGTCCATGGGGTTGCTAGGAGTCCGACACGACTGAGCGACTTCCCTTTCACTTTTCACTTGCATGCATTGGAGAAGGAAATGGCAACCCAGTCCAGTGTTCTTGCCTGGAGAATCCCACTGACGGAGAGGCCTGGTGGGCTGCCGTCTATGGGGTTCCAGAGAGTCAGGCACAACTGAAGCGATTTAGCAGCAGCAGCCAGTTTGTGTTAAATGTCATTTGTAACTGAAAGATCCCAACTGATACAGGTGCATGGAGTAAAATACAAAATAACTGCCAATATTACAGGGGCTCAGAAAAGAGTCAAAAGTAGTTCTGAAAAATTTTTATTAAATGATGGCATTTGAGGCAAAGTTCTTCATTATAATTTTACAATAGAGGTGAAAGATAAGTATCAGCGAAGTGTTCATGGGTGGCAAATTGCTGGATAGTCAAATACCATAATATTTGGTAGCATTTTTGATGTTTGATAGTATTTTTGATATTTGTTATTATTTTCAAGGCAGAACAGTGGGGGATTTTTGGAGTCAGTGTGAGAAACCTGGGTAAAACCTCAGGTTGGAAACCTTAAAGGTGAACAGAAGGCTTGGTGATAAAATTGAGGTTTCCAATAGGTACTGGGAAGTGTCTGATATACTGAGATACAGCATGATGATAAAGGACAATTAATTGGGAAAATAATGTGGATTTAGAGATGTGCCAGCCATAGGGTACCAACATATAGAAGGGCACATGTAAATCTCTGGGGAACTATGGAAAGGGAAAATGGGCCTCTGATTTTATTTCCCATAGTCCCTTTGAGGGAAAATACAGATGCAATTAGGAGGAACACTAGTAAAGTTCTTAGTAATGGTGCAGGTGACACTTCCAGGAGCAAGCTTAAATGATGATAGATTACCACTAAAATCACTTTGAGTAGGGTGGACTGGCCCACCCTAGGGCTTTTATTTTTAAAAAATGTCTTATGCAAAATTGAGTCCAGGGCTGATTTGTTCATATATTGGCAACAAACCAGATTACTATCACCGGCTCTTCTCTGTCTTGTCCTTTCCCAACAGAGCCTTCAGCTTCTCCTCTGAACAATGACCAGCCCGCATTAAACTGAATATCTATTTTAAGCGGAACCAAATCATTATCCAGTCACATGTGGCCATGTAGATGAGGCCCAGTCTAGAGGTAACTGCCTAAGGGATGCTGGTTTTCATGAAGAAAATCTAGAGCTTAGAATTCATCGGACAAACTTGGACAAGTACAAGTTTATCCTGACAGTTCAGTCCCTTGTGGTAGTTATTATAAACCCACTCTGTGCAGACTCTTGCTCTGGTAGGTGAGGGGCTGCAACGGTGAACAAGACACAGTGCCTGCTCTCAGGAGTTGGGTACTTCCCTCTTGCTGATTCCCACCCGTCTCCTTACACGTCTCACCCTGTTCCATTCTTCTCAGCCCCTGCAAGTCACTTTATAAATTAGCACCCAGCTGTGATCTCAAAAAACACAGTAAGACAAAGCCTGGGGTTAATTCTGCATTTCAGCTGCCTTGTTTAGCCACTAATTAAATGTTTGTTAGAAAATCACCCTTAATAAGCAACTAGATTATATTAATTATCTGTTGCTTGGATCTTCTAGAAGGCTCATTCTCACCCTTGGCTGCATATTACAATTACCGGAGAGGATTTAATAACACCCAGGCCAACCCCCACCCTCTGAGATTTGGATTTAATTAGTTTGTGGTGAACCTGAGCGTTAGTATTATTTGAAAACTCCCCCAGGTGATTCTAACTGTGCAGCCACAGTGCGGAGGGACTCTTCTGGACTTCTGTACTGTTAAGGAATCTCTTGGAACTGGCTTGCTTTTCTCTGGTGCCACTCTGAGAAGGTGGCTATCATTATGTGCCAGGAATGGTTTATTAATAAAATTTAGCCAGTTCTCTTGGCTCATGACTCTACCTGTGATCCTCTGGTTTCTACACCAGGTTTCCTGAAATGAAAACTGCTGAAAACAGTTTATTTATGGAGTGTGGGGGAAGGGATAGGGGTAAAAAATAAGAACTTTTGTTGAAAGTTGCATAATTTAAATTTTATGACAACAACCTCCTTTGCATTACAAGGGACCGAGATTTTGAGGGGTATGACTATTTCCAATGTTATATTTATTTTTTTAAATAGTCACTAAAAAATTTAAACCTGTTGGTGGATTTTCTAAAGATAAAGTTCATCTTCAAAGAAAAATCTCATTGTTGGCAGAAAGTCTCTGTTTTCTGACTTTCTGATTCCTCTTGCTTCAATTTTTGTTCTTTCCATGTACTTTTCAGGGTGGAATCCTAGGTTTAATTTCAGGAACTTCCTCATTTCCCTGAGGTTTCTTCCTTCTCTCTTTTCTCACTTGAAACATCCATACAAATTCTCATTATGCTAATATTCTCAGTAGCTGATTATAAAAAGAAAATCAAAATGGTCATTTTACAACCACCTGTGGCACCTTATGAATTAAACTAAACCTAACTCACCCAACATTTTTTTAAGGTGGCATTTCCCCCCCCTCTATCACTCTTAGCTGTCTTCTAGTTGAAATCAGTCATTTATGGTGCTTTGCACTTTAATAGAGCTCTCACAGAACATTTTATAAAAGCCATAGAATGTAATGTTTTGGCACAAATTTGTACCAAAAACTTAACAATTTTGATGTATGAGTTCTTTACTTAGTCAGGTCAAGTAATATGGTGTATAATAAATTGATATTCCTTGTAGTGAAATATTTCTGTCATTACTACTTCCCCAAACAAACAAATGCTTTTCAAACATTTATTTATTTTCTACTTATTCCCTATATTGTAATTCTATTCACCTTTCCTAATACAAGAACATTTGAATGCTTTATATATATATATATATATATGTTTGTTATATGTTCTGACAAAAATCTGTCTTGGTCTTTGATATATGTATTTAAAATCACTGCTGATGGTGACTGCAGCCATGAAATTAGAAGACGCTTACTCCTTGGAAGAAAAGTTATGTCCAACCTAGATAGCATTTTCAAAAGCAGAGACATTACTTTGCCGACTAAGGTCCGTCTAGTCAAGGCTATGGTTTTTCCTGTGGTCATGTATGGATGTGAGAGTTGGACTGTGAAGAAGGCTGATCGCCGAAGAATTGATGCTTTTGAAGTGTGGTGTTGGAGAAGACTCTTGAGAGTCCCTTGGACTGCCAGGAGATCCAACCAGTCCATTCTGAAGGAGATCAACTCTGGGATTTCTTTGGAAGGAATGATGCTAAAGCTGAAACTCCAGTACTTTGGCCACCTCATGCGAAGAGTTGACTCATTGGAAAAGACTCTGATGCTGGGAGGGATTGGGGGCAGGAGAAGAAGGGGACGACCGAGGATGAGATGGCTGGATGGCATCCCTGACTCGATGGATGTGAGTCTGAGTGAACTCCGAGAGATGGTGATGAACAGGGAGGCCTGGCGTGCTGTGATTCATGGGGTCTCAAAGAGTCGGACACGACTGAGCGACTGAACTGAACTGAACTGAACATGGCAACTAAATGTCCATCAACACAGTGCATGGGTAAAGAAAATGTGGAAAATATATACAATGGAATACTACCTCGGTCATAAAAAGAATGAAATAATGCCATTTACAGCAACATGGATGGACCCAGAGATTATTATACTGAGTGACGTAAGTCAGACAGTGAAAGACAAGTATCACATGATATCACTTGTATGTGCAATCTTTAAAGTGATATAAATGAATTTATTTACAAAACAGAAACAGATTTACAGAAATAGAAAGCAGGCTTATGGTTACCAAAGGGGAAAAGGAAGGGGGGAGATGGATAAATTAAGAATTTGGCATTAGCACATACAAACTACTGTATATAAAATAAAGAGAAAGTTTCTACTGTATGGCACAGGGAATTATATTCAATATATTGTTCAGTCTCTAAGTCATGTCTGACTGTTTGCAGCCTTGTGGGCTGCAGCATTCCAGGCTTCCCTGTCCTTTGTTGTCTCCTGGTGTTTGCTCAAACTCATGTCCATTGAGTCGGTGATGCCATCTAACCATCTTATCCTCTGTTGCCCCCTTCTCCTCCTGTCCTCAATCTTTCCTAGCATCGGTGTCTTTTCCAGTGAATCGACTCTTCGTATCAGGTGGCCAAAATACTGGAGCTTCAGCTTCAGCATCAGTCCTTCCAGTGAATACGCAGGGTTGATTTCCTTTAGGATTGACTGATTTAATCTCCTTGCAGTCCAAGGGACTCTCAAGAGTCTTCTCCAACACCGCAGTTTAAAAGCATCAATTTCTAGTTGCTCATCCTTCTTTATGGTCCAACTCTCACATGACTACTGGAAAAAACATAGCTTTGATTACATGGACTTTTGTCACCAAAGTGGCATCTCTTCTTTTTAATACCCTGTCTAGTTTGTCATAGCTTTTCTTCCAAGGAGCAAGCATCTTTCAATTTCATGGCTGCAGTCACTGTCCTCAGTGATTTTGGAACCCAAGAAAATAAAATCTGTCACTGTTTCCATTTTTTTCCCCCATCTATTTGCTATGAAGTGATGGGACTGAATGCTATGATCTGTTTTTGGAATGTTAAGTTTTAAATCAGCGTTTTCATTTTCTTCTTTCACCCTCAGCAAGAGGCTCTTTAGTTCCTCTTCACTTTCTGCCATTAGAGTGGTATCCTCTGCATATCTAAGGTTGTTAATATTTCTCCTGGCAATCTTGATTCCAGCTTGTGATTCATTCAGTTCAGCATTTCACATTTATTTCAGGATCTTGTAAAAAATAATGGAATATCTTGTAACTGTAATGGAAAAGAATCTGAAAACAAATGAATCTCTTTGCTATACTCCAGAAACTAACATAACATCATAAATCAACTATACTTCAATGTGTGCTATGTGTGTTAAGCCACTTCAGTTGTGTCCGACTCTGTGGCCCCATGGACTAGAGCCTGTGGTGGGATTCTTTAGGCAAGAATACTGGACTGGGTTGCATGCCTTCTCCAGCGGATCTTCTCTATCCAGGGATCAAACCTGGGTCTTCCACATTGCAGGCAGATTCTTTACCATCTGAGCCACGAGGAATGCAAATTTAAAATGTATTTCTAAAATATTTATTAACTTTTAAATATTATTATCATATAAAAGTACTCTTTTTTTTTCCTGCTCTTGCACCCTTAAAAATCCTAAAAGGAAGGGGAGATTCAGTTCTTACTGACCTTTCCTAGGTGTTCAACACGTCCATGTTTTCTCAAGAAAAAAATGTGTTTGCTGGGAAGGCCATCCTTAGGAGACTGCATCAGTCTTATGTTTCTAGGATTCAGCAATGGTGTCACCTTTGTCCAAGCACCTGAGCACCGTAAGATAAGGATAATTTTGCAGGCAGCATGCCCAGAGACTAGTGGTGTTGGTGGCAGCTATATTAGGTTATTTACATGAAGTATCTGGAGAATATCCCTCTCCATGTCTGAAACATCAGCCAGAATTGCAGTGTGTCATTCCCAGAGAAGAACCAAATTTCAGGGGCATGATTTCTGGTGAAGGAGATAATAATCTAGAAGACATCCTTGTTCTCTCATTTTCATGTTTTTCTTACTTTTTGCTCTTCCCCACACCAAACCAGGTTACATTCTGTTCACTACCTGCATTGTTGAATTTAATTCCTGAATAGAAAACCAAGGTGTACCCCCAGATCTACAGACATGTAGGCTCATGTGGGTGGATAGCGCTGACCTGGGGTCTGGAAACCTGTACTTGAGCTCTGATCTCCCACTGGCTTCCACTGAGAACTTGGCCCAGTTTTCACCTAAGTCTCAATTTCATCTTTTATAGGTGTATAGATTACTTGTATGTCTGTAAGTTCTTTTCCACTTCCATGTTTCTAGTATTTTGGTTTCAGGTCTGTGTGAGTGTGATCTTTTACAGCAGGAGGATGTGTCAATAGCAGCATCTGAGAGTGAGAAAGTTAAAAATGTTGTGGATTGGTTTTAGAACCCTGCCAGGTGCTCTGTTTTTTTTCACTTCATCCAGTTTTACATTCTGATTATCCACACTTGACTCAAACTCTGTTAAAAATGGGAATAAACTTCACTTTAAGCAGAAGAACATTTCTTGTAAATATAAGCAATTGTTTTTGTTCACTTGCTAAGTTGTGTCCTATTCTCTGCAACCCTGTGGACTGCAGCATACCAGCCTTCCCTGTTCTTCACCATCTCCCAGATTCAGCTCAAACTCATGTCCGTTTAGTTAGTGATGCCATCCAACCATCTCATCCTCTGCTGCCCCTTTCTCTTTTTGCTCTTGATCTTTCCCAGCATCAAGGTATAAACAACAGCTTTTATTATAACAAACTTCTTTGTTATGAGAACTAATCACTTATTAATAAGCTGTCTTATGACTTGTACTATGATTAAATGCTTTTTGAGAATACCCTGACACATTGGAATTCACTGGGAGTAAGAACTGTGATAAAGAATTTAATTTGCTAATTGAAGTGAGGGCTGGAATTAAAGGGAAACCTTTATATTCCAAATGTGCCAATTTCAGGCTATTCCTTAGGCTCTTTGAGGTTTCTTAAACTTTAAATTTCTAACTTTATAAGAAACATGCAAGATTGAACCTATTATATTGTTAAATTCTCAAACATTTTTAACCGAGAGCAAAAGAGCATAAACCTCTAGCAATAGAGACAAACTAAGAACATTTCTAGGGCATGTTTCTAACACCAAAATGTCTGATAAATTATTAAAATACATGAGTAATAACATTTGCAATGCCCTGAGTTTTTACAGCAATTTGTATCTTTCAAAGGGCATGATATTATTTTATTTGTTCTTCTCATTTACCCTAGAATATGGGCGAAGAAAGAATTATTATTATATACCTAAAAATAGTCTTTAAAGAATAACAATAGTAGAAAACTTTTTACAGGTTCTTTACCACTAGTACCACCTGGGAAGGCCTGTTACTCTAGTTGAGGCATATCAGTACATAAAGATTTCATAGGAGGAGGGGGAGAGAAGAATGATGAATGTAGGTGAAGGGTATTCTAGTGTTGATTGTATTAGTTTTTCAACCTTTCTGTCAGTTTGGAAAACTTCAAAAAATGAATCTGGGGATAAAAATATATGAAATTATGCCATTTGCAGCAACATGGATGAACCTAGAGACTATCATACTGAGTGAAGTAAGCCAGACAGAAAAAGAGAAATATCATATGATATCACTTATATGTGGAATCTCTCCTTTTTGAAGGAAAGCTATGACAAACCTAGACAGTGTATTAAAAAACAGAGGCATCATTTTGCCAGCAAAGGTCTGAATAATCAAAACTATGGTTTTTCTAGTAGTCATGTACCATTAGAAGAATTGGACCATAAAAAAGGTTAAATCCCAAAGAAATGATGCTTTTGAATTGTGGTGCTAGAGAAGACTCTTGAGGGTCTCTTGCACAGCAAGGAGATCAAAGCAGTCAATCCTGAAGGAAATCAACCCCGAATATTCATTGGAAGGACTGATGCTTAAGCTCCAGTATTTTGGCCATCTGATGCAAAGAGCCCACTTGTTGGAAAAGACCCTGATGCTGGGAAGGATTGAAGGCAGGAGGAGAAGAGGATGACAGAATGAAATGGTTAGAAGTGCATCACCAATGGACTTGAATTTGAGCAAACTGGCAGATAGTGACAGACAAGGGAGCCTGGTGTGCTGCAGTCCACGGGGTTGCAAACAGACACGAAATAGTGACTGAACAAGAGCAACAACAATTTTTTAAAAAGGCACAAATGAACTTATTTACAAAACAGAAACACATAAATCAGAAACAAACTTATAGTTACCAAAGGGGAAACGTTGTGGGAAGGGATAAATCAGAAAGTTGGAATGAACTTGGAACAACAGTAGTGTGCATTCATGAAGAGAGATATTTGTTCCCTGTGTACCCTGAGTAGCCTGGATGAAAACCAGGAATCCTAGCCACTAGACCACCAGAGGTTAGAGGCAAAGTTCCTTTGTCTCTTATCCCCATTGAAACAAGAACATTTCAAGGAGGCAAAAACTGTAAAAACAGGTGCAGCATTTATTCTTAGACCCAGTACAGTGAATAGGAGAGCATGTAGAGAAATAGTTTATTTAAGATAGAAGCTAGGCAGAAATACACACCCAGAGAAAAAGGGTATGGGCATCCTCTCTAATGAAGACAAGCACAGTAAAGAGGTACCTTAAATCCCTGATACAGGAAAATTCTTCAGGGTCTTTGTTTACCTTTGGCCAATTATCTCATTTCTTCCCCCACACCTGACCTATTCTAGGACCCTTCTCAACATGCGTGTGCAACTTTATCCTAAGATGGATTCCACTGCAGACGCCTGTCAGGGTATGTCCACATGCTTATGGAGTGGCACCCCCTCTATTTTGACCCCCAAGGAGCCTTCCTGCACATGTGCAGACAGGGAAATTTTCCTTGGTCATGTTACCTCTTTATTTCAGCAGAGCTCAGCTCCTTCCACCAGCTTTGTCCTTGGAGTGTCTTGTGAGAACAGAGCTTCAATTTTACTCCACTTGACAAACACTAGCTGTCCAACCCAGGGAACCCATCTATCTCTTACCTCAGAATGAACACACACCCACTAGTATATATAAGATAGATAACCAAGAAGGATGTATCATATAACATAGGGAACTCTACTTAATATCCTGTGATAACCTATATGAGAAAAGAATCCAGCAAAGAATGAATATATGTGTATATACAAATATATATGTTTCCCTGGTGGCTCAGACAGTAAAGAATGCAGCAGACCCGGGTTCGATCCCTGAGTCAGGGAGATCCCCTGGAAAAGGAAGTGGCTACCCACTCCAGTATTTTTGCTGGGGTAATTCCATGGACAGAGAAGCCTGGCAGGCTATGGGGTTGAAAAGAGTCAGAGACAACTGAACGACTAACACAGACACACACACACACAGATATATCCAGAGGCAGATGTAATGAAAAAGACATTTGATGAGATGTATTGGCCCAAACTATTGACTGAAACACCTGCTGAACTTAGCCAGTTCAGAATTTCTCAGCAGGAGTTTGGTATTACAAGCTGTCAAATACATTCCCTTGTGCTGGGAAGAGGGTTCCCAGGATATCAAGGAAAGGACTTTAGTCTGAGCAGTAGTAAATGCCTAACGACCTTTCCATCCTTTTTGCTTACTTTCATTTGCAGTTTAGAAAGCTGGTGAAATGTATGCTCTCATTTATTCTAATATTAAAACCTGAGTAAGAACTCATCCTCCACTTTGAAGAGTGGGCTTTCTCACTGGCTTCTCTAGGGCAAATAACACCAGCTTGGTTCCTCCATCCTACTTCATTGCTCTTTTTAAATTTAGCTCCATAACCACTGTATCTATTTCCTTCTTTTTCACTTCTTACTCTGGCTCTGCCTCCAAGATTGCAGGCAGTTCCTTAAAAAAAAATCTCTTATTATTTTTTAGGTGTTTACCATTTAGCAGTGGATGAAATGGCTAGATAGGGGCTTCCCAGGTGGCACTAGTGTTAAAGAACCTGCCTGTCAATGCAGGAGGCATAAAAGATACAGGTTTGATCCCTGGGTCAGGAAGATCCCCTGTAGGAGGGCATGGGAATCCACTCCAGCATTCTTGCCTGGAGAATCCCCATGGACGAAGGAACCTAGTGGGTACAGTTAATAGGGTCACAAAGAGTTGGACATGACTGAAGCGACTTAGCATGCACACACGAGATGGTTAGATAGCATCACTGACTCAGTGGACATGAATTTGAGCAAACTCCAGGAGATGGTGAAGGACAGATGGTGAAGGGTCTGATGAGCTACAGTCCATGGGGTTGCAAAGGGTTGGACACGACTTAGCAGCTGAACGACAATTTAGTACTTATATCAAACTGTGCCACCAGCATTATTTGGCTGATTTTGCTCAAATTTCAGTGGAAGACTGACCAAGCTTAAATGAATCACTTGAGCATATTCTATCAGAGAAATATCAGGAATAAGTGGGATACAAAATGTGAAGTTTGAGTGTTCTACAAAGTATTGACATAGTAAACTGCTATTCCATTTGAATGTGGAAGACAGCTACCCTTCACTAGAAAATGCTTAAAAAAATAAAACACAGACTTCTTTTACCTTGGACTGCAAGGAGATCCAACCAGTCCATCCTAAAGGAGGTCAGTCCTGGGTGTTCATTGGAAGGACTGATGCTAAAGCTGAAACTCCAGTACTTTGGCCACCTCATGCAAAGAGTTGATTCACTGGAAAAGACTCTGATGCTGGGAGGGATTGGGGGCAGGAGGAAAAGGGGACATCCTCGTCCCGACAGAGGATGAGATGGGTGGATGGCATCACCGACTCAATGCACATGAGTTTGGGTAAACACCAGGAGTTGGTGATGGACAGGAAGGCCTGGTGTGCTGCGATTCATGGGGTCGCAAAGAGTCGGACACAACTGAGGACTGAACTGAACTGATACTGTCCCAAGTTATGTTGATGGTACAAAACTCTTTCAAGAATTAATATACACTACTGTCTTAAGTGACTAGTAGAAGAAGATGCTAAAGATATGTCATTTGTATCTAGAAATCATCTAAAAGAAGTAAGACTTTAAAACGACAGGAAAAGAATTGAAAAAAATGGAATCACCTACTTAGGAACTTTAATACAATATGACTTTGGTTAAAAAAGGAATATAATTATCTATCTACACAAAATTTAAATCAACTTTGGAATAAAATTCATTCTTCTATCATTTTTCACTTGAAGGAAAATATGAAACACATTTATAATAGTGAGAGAAATGGACATCAGCTCCGTGTGCTTTCTGTTGATTGTTGTATGTGGGTGTTTTCCCTGTGAGCATGCTGCCTTAGGCACTTTCATTATGTACTTTATTTAATGTTTCTTGGGATTTAATTTGACCAGTAATAAATTCAAAATCCATTTAATGTCAGATTATGTTCATTTAAGAGTCTAGTGAGTCCTGGTATTTGCTTATAAACATAAAACTCCATCCACTTAGTCAATTCCTAGTCTGATACTCTGGAAAAGAAAAATATCTTCCTTTCCTGTACCCTGTAGTAACATGATAGTGATACAAATGCTTTATTTTCCTTATGTGTAGCTATACATTGATTATTTTCCACTGCAAGTACTGTATGTTATTTTAATCTCATTAAATAAACAACCACATTTGAAAGCAGCTATGGGAAAGAGCATGTGTTGGTTTATGCAACACATGGTTTATATCTTATGTTGGCTTGTATTTTCAGAAATGAACAAGACCTAAGTTGAAACATCAAAGAGCTTTCACTCTGTAGAAAGCATGAAGTGAGCATATTCTACCAGGCTGTGAACCCAAGCTGGGGTATTCTAATTTCTGTAGACTACCATTAGGCAGTAATTTAGATAGAGTAATGCTTCAGTTCAGTTCAGTTCAGTTCAGTCGCTCAGTCGTGTCCGACTCTTTGCGATCCCGTGGACTGTAACCTACTAGGCTTCTCCGTCCATGGGATTCTCCAGGCAAGAATACTGGAGTGGATTGCCATTTCCTTCTCCAGGGAATCTTCCCGACCCAGGGATCGAACCCGGGTCTCCCGCATTAGAGGCAGACGCTTTAACCTCTGAGCCACCAGGGAAGCCAGAGTAATGCTTAGAAGACATTAAATAAAAATAAATGTTTGTTGAATCAATAAATATGCATAAATAAATATAATGCATTACTATATAGAACTTTAAACAAAGTACTTTTGAGAACAATAACAGAGGAAGGAAGATTATACCTGATTGAAAATAAAGGGAAAGACTTCAATGGAAAAAGTACCACTTGAAATTGAAAAGTGAGTAGATCTAAAATAGGTAGGGAAGTTAGAATGAGGTGGGGACATTGTCCAGGGGAGATGCAATTATGCACAATGGCTAATGGCAAGTGGAATGATGTAGAAGTATTAGTCTGTGTAAGATATAAGTGGATGAGCACTTATACAGGGTGAGCATGCAGTAAATGTTGAACAAGTACACACGTGTGTATGCTGTCATGCCAAAATTCAGCTTGTTTAGAGATAATAATGATCTTTCAAAAGAGTATTTTTGTGTACCGTGTGGTTTCATAAAATATTTTACTGAGATGTTAAAACTGGTTTTGAGTATCTCTCCACTGCTAATTTCCTACTTTTTTGCTTTTGTTTGAGGGTAATATGTGGGTAGGTTTTAATTTCTAACTGATGGTTTCCTGAGGCTGTCCAGGGATTCCCTGGTGGCTCAGTGGTAGAGAATCTGCCTGCAAGGCAGGAGATGCAGGAGACACTGGTTTGATCCCTGGGTTGGGGAGATCCCCTGGAGAAGGAAATGGCAACCCACACCAGTGTCCTTGCCTGGAGAATCCCGTGAACAGAGGAGTCTGGCGGGCTACAGTCCACAGGGTTGCAAAGAGTCGGACACGAGTGAGCCCGCGCCACCACGGAGGGTATCCGAGTGCCTGTAAGAAGGGCCTCTTAATCTGAAAACTGCATGAGTACGTTGAATGTTTCAGGGAAATATGATTTGTGGGGTCTCCTAAGAACAGAGCAATCTTTGATTTAGAAATGAGGAATTGCTGGGGAGTCAGATGAAGCCATCTCCAGGACATAGCGCAGACGGCTGTAGGCAGCCTGGTGTGTTGTAGGAAACAGAGGTTTTTTAAAAGTCAGCCAGTCCTGGCTTCAAGCCGTGATTCCGATTCCCACAAACAATGTTATTTTGAGATAGTTGCTTAAACACTTTGAGCTTCAATTTCCCCCCCGGCTTTGTTAAATAACGCAGTTGTTCCTGCTTCCCTAGACTGTTGTGAGGATTAAATGAGGTAATGTTTACGTGAAGCATCTGACCCCTGTGAGTGCTCAGTACTCCCTAGTGGGCAAACTCTGAACCAATTATGTCATAACATTTCCCTTAAAAAGTGGAATGCAAGCACATTGAATTCTTTCCATGTTGCCATTCCATCAGTTTATCCTTGTATACAATATTTCTTAGAGATGTTTATAATTTATCTGTCTCTCCAGAGTCTTATTCAAGATGCTGTACCCAGGAAGAACCTAAGAAGTACTTCTTAAAAAAATAATTTCCCATCAACACATCATTCTGAGCCTACTCTGATTCCAAACAACTCTGAATCATATCAATATCACTGACAAGTTTCCTCAGCATCTTGAATCACCCATTTGAATTGATCATGTGTCAACCCCGAAAACATTACCCCTGATAGCCTTATTAGGTAAGCAAACGCCAATCATGTGATTTACTGTTTAAAAAAGACAAAATATGAAAATGTCTCCCTTACATAGGCTTCGCTTGCTTCACTGATTTTTTGCCAATTTCAATTTCCATGTGTTGTTTGGGTAAAAATCATATATGCCCCAAGTCAGCAAGAAGCAAGCAGGTATCTGCAGTACATTGAGTTTCACTTAAACTTGCTGTTGACCTTTCTACTTGCTCTTGGATCACAATGTTCTTTTTCTAATATGGTTAATTATTTCAACCACTTATTTAAAGTTCCCTTTCTGGATATCTTTGTGGAGCAAGAAACTAGTATTGCTAGAGTTTAGTTAAACAGAAGCTAGTATAGTAGAAATAGGGGCAACATTTTTCTTTATGCTGAACAAAAGGAAGTCTCTGAACTTTTAAGTCCTGAAGTGAAATTACTGGAATCTACTCCTTTAATATATGCTAAGTAGCTGGCACCAAAAGGCAGTGTTCTCGTGGAGAATAAGTGAGTCAAGGACATTTTGTTCCATCTATAGGACAATACGCTGCTTTTCCATTGTAAGACAGCACCCTCATTTCTAAAAGTTGAATAGAATGCTGCTTACAAAGGAAAAACAAACATTTTCAGCTGGTTAAATTTGAGATGTTGAGTGAAGTTCATTACAATGCCTGAAGCACTTTTATTTGATCTCAAATTGGAGGGGTTTTCATATTCTAGAAGCTTTTGTTTCTCAAGGTTTTGTTGAGATATTCAAACAAACATTTAAAACTATATTTGAGACAGTACACTTAAATCTTCTTGTCCTCAAATATTAATTTAAGCTGTGGTCTAGTTGAACATATCCTTGTATTTGTTGCTATTTAGTCAGAGATGAATTATGTGAGGAATAGGAATATAAGTTCTGTGCTGTACTCAGCCACTTCAGTCGTTCTTCCTACAACTTGATGCAACTTGATGTAGCTGTTTGGGGACTTGGGGTAGAAAGGAAGATATAGCTGTGAGAAAATTCTCGAAGTTGCTATTTAAGGATTAAGAGAAAATTGATACAAAAAAAAAAAAAAAAAAAAAAAACCACACAGAAAACCAACTCTGCGGGAAGCAAGTGCAGTGGTAAATGCACGTCTTCCCAAGGTAAGGAGGATCTGGGTTATGCAGGTGGTTTGTCCTGATTTCCTCACCTATTTATTTGCAACTTTTTTCTGTCTCATGTCTTGTATTTTTGGAAATCATATTGAATCTAAAAATAAAGCAGAGATACAAATGCATGGTTAAAATCAGTTCCTATTGTCTATTAAACAAAAGTAATTAACAAAGTAAGTTTATTCTTTCTTATTTATTCTGTGAAAGCTTTTCAACATGAGCCTTTTAAAAGGCAACACTGAACACATAAAATAATGTCCTCAATTACCCTTGCTAAGAAAAAATAAAAGTGCTGTACTTACTTTGACAATTTCAGATAAAAGTCAAGGGCAAAATATTAAGTCACATTGTTGTAGAGTCACTTTCACTACATTGTATAAGGCTAGTAGAGCGTTCTGGTGAAATGATTGGATAGATGGGTAAAATCCTGAGAATTATGAAGAATGAAAGTTAACATTTCTGTAACAGTTCTCAAAGTGTCATTATCCCTAAGTTAACAGCATGAGGTATCATCTAGGAACGTGTGAAAAATATGATTTTCAGTCCTGCCCTAGAACTACAGAATCATGGATGCTAGATAATTCTGACACATGCTCAAGTTGAGAGACATCATCTGAGATGATTTCCTATAGGGATAACCTCAAATGGGCTTTTACCTCTACCCTACTGTTTTTAATCATTAAAGAATAATATAAACATAGTAAAGAAAGCTTGGAGATTATAAAATCTAAGGTGAGAAATCAGAGGAGGAGGGGGAAGAGGAGAATGATGTTGGTGTCATCCTACACACCCGAATGCAAGAATTTTGACTGTGACTTTTCTTTAAATTTTTTTATGCTTAGGATTTTTTCACAGTACTAATATATATATTTCTGTATATACACATGTTTAGTCACTCAGTCATGTCTGACTCTTTTGTGACCCCATGGACTGTAGTCTGCCATGTTCCTCTGTCTATGGAATTTTCCAGGCGAGAATACTGAAGTGGGTTGCCATTTCCTACTCTAACGGATCTTCCAGACCGAGGGGTGAA
The DNA here is from genome assembly GCA_006410635.1 of Cephalophus harveyi. NCBI lineage: Eukaryota > Metazoa > Chordata > Mammalia > Artiodactyla > Bovidae > Cephalophus > Cephalophus harveyi. The sequence continues at coordinate 32,016 of SJYT01006471.1, read as the reverse complement.
ACCCACAGCTCCCACGTCTGCTGCATTGGCAGGCGGATTCTTTATCACTAGCGCCGCCTGGGAGCGCCCCCTATATATTATAACCTGCACTGTAAATGTAACATTGTTTCACATTATTGCCTGGATGTTTAAATCTCATTTTCAGGTCTTCAAAAAATCTCATTCATTTAACTATCTGCCTATGGTTGGATATTTGGATTTTACAATTATAGATTCCTGATGCTGGGAGGGATTGAGGGCAAGAGGAGAAGGGGAGGACAGAGGATGAGATGGCTGGATGGCATCACCTACTTGATGGACATGAGTTTGGGTAAATTCCCAGAGTTGGTGATGGACAGGGAGGCCTGGCGTGCTGTGATTCATGGGTTCGCAGAGTTGGACACTACTGAGCGACTGAACTGAACTGAACTGGTAAATATATGTGTGTATATTTTCTACATTTAAAAATGTGTCCTCAGTCACTAATCCTATAAGTAGACTTCCTGGGCCAAAGTAGATGAATATACTATAAGATATTCTGTTGGTTAGATTTTAAGCATTATCTTGACTTTCTAGGTCCCCCTTATTTCTGAGTCATGGAGCTTTAACTCAGGAGGCAAGCCTATGTCAACCTTTGCCTGTTTGTTTCTTCATATATTCTATATGTTTCTAACTATATTCTATATTTCTAAAGTTTGTAGCAAATCTTCCTAAAGTTTGTCCCAAGCCCAATCTTTATTCTAGGTTTTGAGTTCTACCTGTACCATTCCCCATACTTAGGTGTTCAAAGTTTACATTGAATTAGCAATAATCATGCCTTAGATCAATTTATTGGCTATGATACTGCCACTGCATAAAGCTCAAAGGTTTGAAAAGAAGTTGGGTGTGAGGCCAGAACCTCAGTAGTTTTTACATGTAGAGATGGCTGGATGGTATCACTGACTTGATGGACATGAATCTGAGCGAACTCCGGGAGTTGGTGATGGACAGGGAGGCCTGGCGTGCTGCGATTCATGGGATCGCAAAGAGTCGGACACAACTGAGCAACTGAACTGAACTGAACTGATTATTGAACCTGAAAGTCTTCATATTTCTTTGCAAGTCTCCCTTCAACAGTATTCATATTTCTGCCCCCCCCCCCCCCCATCAATTTACTTCCATGTTCATACTGAAAGGTTGCAGCCCCATTTCAATACCCAGTGGATTGTAAGTGTCTTTCTTCAGATACAGTGGTGCTCTTCTTTCCATTTTTTAAAATTAACATCTTTTCAAGATCTTGTTTGACCCTTTCTTTCCTTTTTAAAAATATATTTGCAGAAGAGGTGTATTTGTAATCAGAGTATGGCTACTCTCCCAACCTGGTTTTAATATTTTTCTTTACCTACCTACTCATTGGTGGATTTGTAACTAACTAGGAAGCCCACAAGTCTTGTTTCCATGTATTTTACTAACTTCCTTTTAACTATTCTGTGTCCTTATTTTTTTTTAATGTCTTTCTGCCCTGTCCTGTTATCATTCCATTGTGGATATGTTATACAGGAAAACTTGGATGGGTAAACATCATCATGCTTCATGCCATCAAATTCTGGCTAAACTGTTTTACCCAGATTTGCCTTCCCTAGAGCTATAAGACAGTAGGTTTGAAATCTGGAGTCAGAAAAAGATATTCAGCAGACAAAAGACCCTCTGCTTATTATTTCTATGGATAGATTCAGAATGCTTTTGATTTTGGTTGCCAAATCAATATACTTTTAAAAGTCATCTTTCCCTTACTTAAAGTGCAGTTAAAGAAGCTACATTCAGTCTTTCAGTCAAGTGCAGAAGTACCATTTAATGAATTTCCTTCCACAGAATCCTAAGAAATTGAATGTAACCTTGGAAGTATTTAAATTTGTGCCCAGGGAATAATTTACATGCCTGGAGAAACTCGATCAAGATCCAACAGGAATTTAGGAAATTGACTCAAGGCTAGGCTAATATAATAATCCCACCAGTGTTCTTTTACCCTACTTCCATGTATTTACAATGTTCTCAACACCTTACTTATTTTGTATCATGTATCTTCAAATCGTATCCAGAGAAAGAACAGAGTTTCAAATATAATTACACAGGTCATTCCATTTTTTTTTTCTCTTTGAATATGGGCTGAGAGAGCCAGTGGGTGATTAGAATTAGAAAGATGGATTCCTCAATAAAATAAGAGTTTGTCAGTTAAGTAATCCTTGTCCAATACCTATAAAAAGTAGAAATAAATTAATTAACCAGTAAATGTTCATGTATTAATAGTAAGTAAAGAGAAAAGCATCCATAGGCTCCAAAGTTCAGAAGAGGCCTAAAAGTGTTCTCAGAGAAGAAACACATGAAAGTAAGTGAAACCTCATTCAAAAATCAGTCCATTCATTGTTTCAAATAGCAGCTTTATGTAAATCTGTTTTAGAAAGAGATCTATGAAAAAGTGAGAACATTTAACTAGTTCTTTCCAATATCTAAGCACTTTTATGAAGTCCTGTCTTTGAACTCATTTACAACTTGTAATGATTTTAATTTAGAGCCTTATGCTCTTTTCCGCTATGACCCTGCATGCCAATCTTGTTCTATCAGACATGTCTGTGTAAGACTTTAGCTTAAAGGGTATAGGATTTGAGTTTTTCTCACTGAACTTCTAGGTCTCAGGAAAATCAAAGCTTGTAGCTAAATATCAGGTTCTGTGTCTCAGAACATTTCAAATATAATTATGTTGGGGGTTATCTATCCAGAGTACATAGAAGCCACTGACTGTGGGAAGGTTATAGAAGGAAAAGAATGGTAACTGCATAAACTTTACATGAGAGTCTCATGTTAACCCAAGTAATATGTTGTGGTACGTATAAGTGACACTGTGTCTATCATGGGCTTCCCAGATGGAGCTACTTGTAAAGAACCTGCCTGCCGATGGAGATTTGAGAGATGTGGGTATGATCTCTGGGTTGGGAAGATTCCTTGGAGGAGGGCATGGCAACCCACTCAGGTATTCTTGCCGGGAGAATCCTGTGGACAAAGGAACCTGGCTGGCTACCATCCACGGGGTCGCAAAGAGTTGGACACGATTGAAGTGACTTAAGACACATGTGTTTATCATATTATAAGCATCCTTTTAGTTAATGATGGTCATTTTTTTTCTCCTTTACTTATATGTGAGTAAAATCTGAGAGAGATGGTAGCAGGATTACTGTATTGTCATTTTATGACTGTTCAAACACTACTAGTTTTTATGGGACTATAAGAAGTGTGAAGAACAATTTTTTGCTACAACAAATGTGAGTCACTATGAACACTGCTGTCTTGTTGGTTGAGTGGACCTGCAGGTGAAGAAAAGAGACAAAGAAGGGGAGAGGCAGACTTTTCCCTTTATCTGTATAATGCTCCTTAGTATTCTACTCTCAGAAAAAAAGATGGGTATATTCTATTGATCTCCAGTAGCATATTGAACAACTACTGACCTGGGGAGTTCCGCTTTCAGTATCCTATCATTCTGCCTTTGCATACTGTTCATGGGGTTCTCAAGTCAAGAAAACTGAAGTGGTTTGCCATTCCCTTCTGCAGTGGACTACATTCTGTCAGACCTCTCTACCATGACCTGTCCGTCTTGGGTGGCCCCACATGACATGGCTTAGTTTCACTGAGTTAGACAAGGCTGTGGTTCATGTGAGCAGATTGGCTAGTTTTCTGTGATTGTGGTTTCAGTGTATCTGCCCTCTGATGCCCTCTCTCAACACCTACCGTCTTACTTGGGTTTCTCTTACCTTGGACGTGGGGTATCTCTTTATGGCTGCTCCAGCAAAGCACAGCCACTGCTCTTTACCTTGGACGAGGGGTATCTCCTCACAGCCGCCCCTCCTGACCTTGAACATGGAGTAGCTCCTCTCGGCCCTCCTGTGGCCAAGCAGCTGCTGCTCCTTGGATGTGGAGAAATAACTCCAGAAAGAATGAAGGGACGGAGCCAAAGCAAAAACAATACCCAGGTGTGGATGTGACTGGTGATAAAAGCAAAGTCCGATGCTGTAAAGAGCAATATTGCATAGGAACCTGGAATGTCAGGTTCATGAATCAAAGAAATTGGAAGTGGTCAAACAGGAGATGGCAAGCGTGAACGTTGACATTCTAGGAATCAGCTAACTAAAATGGACTGGAATGGGTGAATTTAACTCAGATAACCATTATATCTACTACTGTGGGCAGGAATCCCTCAGAAGAAATGGAGTAGCCATCATGGTCAACAAGAGTCCAAAATGCAGTACTTGGATGCAGTCTCAAAAATGACAGAATGATCTCTGTTTGTTTCCAAGGCAAACCATTCAATATCACGGTAATCCAAGCCTATGCCCCAACCAGCAATGCTGAAGAAGCTCAGGTTGAATGGTTCTGTGAAGACCTACAAGACCTTTCAGAACTAACACCCCCAAAATATATCCTTTTCATTATAGGGGACTGGAATGCAAAAGTAGGAAGTTAAGAAACACCTGGAGTAGTAGGGAAACTTGACCTTGAAATACAGAATGAAGCAGGGCAAAGGTTAATAGAGTTTTGCCAAGAAAATGCACTGGTCATAGCAAACACCCTCTTCCAACAACACAAGAGAAGACTCTACACATGGACATCACCAGATGTTCAACACCAAAATCAGACTGGTTATATTCTTTGCAGCCAAAGATGGAGAAGCTCTATACAGTCAACAAAAACAAGACCAGGAGCTGACTGTGGCTCAGATCATGAATTCCTTATTGCCAAATTCAGACTTAAATTGAAGAAAGTGGGGAGAACCACTTGGTTTCCCTGGTGGCTCAGAGGTTAAAGCATCTGCCTGGAATGAGGGAGACCCAGGTTCGATCCCTGGGTTGGGAAGACCCCCCTGGAGGAGGAAATGGCAACCCACTCCAGTACTCTTGCCTGGAGAATCCAATGGAGGGAGGAGCCTGGTAGGCTACCGTCCATGGGGTCACAAAGAGTTGGACACGACTGAGCGACTTCACTTCACTTCATTCAGGTATGACCTAAATCAAATCCCTTATGATTATACAGTGGAAGTGAGAAATAGATTTAAGGGACTAGATCTGATAGAGTGCCTGATGAACTATGGACAAAGGTTCATGACATTGTACAGTAGACAGCAATCAAGACCATCCCCATGGAAAAGAAATGCGAAAAAGCAACACGGCTGTCTGGGGAGGACTTACAAATAGCTATGAAAAGAAGAGAAGCAAAAAAGCAAAGGAGAAAAGGAAAGATATAAGCCATCTGAATGCAGAGTTCAAAGAATAGCAAGGAGAGATAAGAAAGCCTTCCTCAGCAATCAATGCAATGCAATCGAGGAAAAATACAGAATGGGAAGGACTAGAGATCTCTTCAAGAAAATTAGAGATACCAAGGGAACATTTCATGTAAAGATGGGCTCAATAAAGGACAGAAATGGTATGGACCTAACAGAAGCAGAAGACATTAAGAAGAGGTGGCAAGAATACACAGAAGAACTGTACAAAAAAGGGCTTCATGACCCAGATAATCACGATGGTGTGATCACTCACCTAGAGCCAGACATCCTGAAATGTGAAGTCAAGTGGGCCTTAGAAAGCATCACTACGAACAAAGCTAGTGGAGGTGATGGAATTCCAGTTGAGCTATTTTAAATCCTGAAAGAAGATGCTGTGAAAGTGCTGCACTCAATATGCCAGCAAATTTGGAAAACTCAACAGTGGTCACAGGACTGGAAAAGGCCAGTTTTCATTCCAATCCCAAAGAAAGGCAATGCCAAAGAATGCCCAAACTACCACACAATTGCACTCATCTTACACACTAGTAAAGTAATGCTCAAAATTCTGCAAGCCAGGCTTCAGCAATATGTGAACCGTGAACTTCCAGATGTTCAAGCTGGTTTTAGAAAAGGCAGAGGAACCAGAGATCAAATTTCCAACATCTGCTAGATCATAAAAAAAGCAAGAGAGTTCCAGAAAAACATCTATTTCTTCTTTACTGACTATGCCAAAGCCTTTGACTGTGTGGATCACAATAAACTGTGGAAAATTATGAAAGAGATGGGAATATCAGAGCACCTGACCTGCCTCTTGAGAAACCTATATGCAGGTCAGGAAGCAACAGTTAGAACTGGACATGGAACAAGAGACTGGTTCCAAATAGGAAAAGGAATACATCAAGGCTGTATATTGTCTCCCTGCTTATTTAACTTCTATGCAGAGTACATCATGAGAAACACTGGGCTGGAAGAAGCACAATCTGGAATCAAGATTGCCAGGAGAAATATTAATAACCTCAGATATGGAGATACACCACCGTTTTGGCAGAAAGTGAAGAAGAACTAAAAAGCCTCTTGATGAAAGTGAAAGAGGAGAGTGAAAAAGTTGGCTTAAAGCTCAACATTCAGAAAACGAAGATCATGGCATCTGGTCCAATCACTTCATGGCAGATAGATGGGGAAACAGTGGAAACAGTGTCAAACTTTATTTTTTGGGGCTCCACAATCACTGCAGATGGTGATTGCAGCCATGAAATTAAAAGACGCTTACTCCTTGGAAGGAAAGTTATGACCAACCTAGATAGCATCTTGAAAAGCAGAGACATTACTTTGCCAATAAAGGTCTGTCTACTCAAGGGTATGTTTTTTCCTGTTCATGTATGGACGTGAGAGTTGGACTATGAAGAAAGCTGAGTGCTGAGGAATTGATGCTTTTGAACTGTGGCATTGGAGAAGACTCTTGAGAGTCCCTTGGACTGCAAGGAGATACAACCAGTCCATCCTAAAGGAGACCAGTCCTGGGTGTTCATTGGAGGGACTGATGCTGAAGCTGAAACTCCAATACTTTGGCCACGTCATGCTAAGAACTGACTCATTGGAAAAGACTCTGATGCTGGGAGGGATTGGGGGCAGGAGGAGAAGGGGACGACAGAGGATGAGATGAGTGGATGGCATCACCGACTTGATGGACATGAGTCTGAGTGAACTCCGGGAGTTTGTGATGGACAGGGAGGCCTGGCATGCTGCAATTCATGTGATCTCAAAGAGTCGGATACAACTGAGCGACTGAACTGAACTGACTGACTGATATTCTATTGATAGTGGTGAGGATTATTACACTTGTAGCCACAAGACATTCCTCATTAGAGTGAGGAGAAGGAAAATGAAGGGTGGGGAAAAGGAGCGGAGAGATTAGTGATGGACAGCAGCATTGATGCACTGAAAGCTTTCATATCGTTAAGCTGCTGATTTATTCATTTATAATGCATTCATATTCGCTATGGTTAGGGAGAGCTCCCTAATGAGCCTCTGTATCATCTACCACTAGTAACTTTATCAATTTCACTCATTTATATATATATATATATATATATATATCTGCTTTTTAAAATATAATTTTGTTCATTCATTTACAGCTGTGCTGGGTCTTTGTTGCTACACGGGTTTTACTCTAGTTGTGGCGAGTGGGGACTACTCTCTAATTGCAGTGCATGGGCTTTTCATTGCAGTGGTTTCTCTTGTTGTGGAGCACAGGCTCTAAGGTTTGGGGGCTGTAGTAGTTGCAACACCTGGGCTGTAGAGCACAGGCTCAATAGTGTGGCACACCGACTTAGTTGTTCTGCGGCATGTGGGATCTTCCTGGATCAAGGATCGAACCTGTGTCTCCTGCACTGGAGGGCAGATTCTTTACCACTGAGCCTCCTGCAAAGCCCTACATGCCTCTTTTTGAACTCTTACAGGAATAGATCCTCACTCTTTACCCAGGTAGGCTGTTACTGTGCCATAAACAATAAACGTTTGTCTACTCTTTACAATAGTAAATTAAAACACCTAAATCCAAACATAGACAAATAATTTGTTCTATCATTTTTCTCCAGGGGGTTTGATTAGGTAGTTTTTTTAAAAGAGATATGTGTTTAACAAACCTTGACATTCAGGTTTAGCACGTGAATTAGCCATTCTGGCCACAGCTTTGATGTACATAGATGCTAGCTCAGCACTGGGAGACTGTGTGGAATGAGATTCACTGAGACAGTTCTGGGCAGAGCCAATGACCTGGAAAACTCACTCCTGACCTGTCTGTCTGTGGGTATCTTTTCTCATAGTGGTTACAATCACAGTGATCAGTGTTTAATAATTCTTCAAATATATACCCAAATCCTTCACATTGGCTCTAAATATTAGCATGCAGTTTTCCAAAAGGAAAAAAAGAAATTATAATTTAATAAATAATTCTAGTCTAGAAAGCAGCAAAAGTGGTTCTTTTTTTTTTTTTTAAAACAAACAGGTTGAAAGAACATAAACAGCTGTCATAGAGTGAGAAAGCTTTTCTAGATCTGATGTGTAAAATGTAGGGGCATTAATGTATATTTAAGAGGCCACAGTGAGCCAAGGGGTTAGAGCATGACATGCTGAATCAGACATACTTGGTTCAGACACTAAGCCTTATTTTCCTCATCAGTAAGACAGGGTTAGAACAGTGAAAGCATTCTGAGGATTAAATGAGGATGTGTGTGAGGCATTGCAGAATCTCTTCCTGTGTCCAGACACAGCAGCGCTAGCATCAGCATCATTATAAATATACTGTTTACACGGTGCTCTGCCTTCTAGACTGAAGCACTCAACAGTTTGCTACATATTCTCTCTATAAACTCAACTTCTCAATGAATCTTTGCAGCCAGAAAGAATTTTTCAAAATGAAAATATAGCATATAGCTTTGCATGGAAACCATAGGTCTGGGAGAACAGGCTTTCAGCTAAGTTTTCATCAGATCGTAGAGTGATAGTATACCTACTGTTAACACCAGTTCTTTATGCCTGATCAAAGAGTCAATATCTGTAAAACCTTGTACTCTTCTTAATGTACCAGTGATGAATGCTATGAATGTGAGACATTTTTATATTCTTTGATGCTTGCTCCTTGGAAGAAAAGCTATGACCAACCTAGACAGCATATTAAAAAGCAAAGGCATTATTTTGCTGACGAAAGTCCATCTAGTCAAAGGGTGGTTTTTCCAGTAGTCATGCACGTATGTGAGAGTTGGACAATAAAGAAAGCTGAGTGCCGAAGAATTAATGCTTTGGTTTTTTGTTCTTTCTATTTATTTATTTTTTGGAGGCTAATTACTTTACAATATTGTATTGGTTTTGCCATATATTGCTATGAATCACCACCAATGTACCTGTGTTCCCCATCCTGAACATTCCTCCCACCCCCCTCCCCATCCCATCCATCTGGGTCATCCCAGTGCACCAGCACCAAGCACCCTGTATCATGCATCGAACCTGGACTGGTGATTCGTTTCACATATGATATTATACATGTTTTAATGCCATTCTCCCAAATCATCCCACCGTTGCCCTCTCCCACAGAGTCCAAAAGACTGTTCTATACATGTGTGTCTCTTTTGCTGTCTCACATACAGGGTTATCGTTCCCATCTTTCTAAATTCCATATATATGCATTAGTGTACTGTATTGGTGTTTTTCTTTTTGGCTTACTTCGCTCTGTATAATAGGCTCCAGTTTCATCCACCTCATTAGAACTGATTCAAATGTATTCTTTTTAATGGCTGAGTAATATTCCATTGTGTATATGTACCACAGCTTTCTTATCCATTCATCTGCTGATGAACATCTAGGTTGCTTCCATGTCCTGGCTATTATAAACAGTGCTGTGATGAACATTGGGGTACACGTGTCTCTTTCACTTCTGGTTTCCTCAGTGTGTATGCCCAGCAGTGGGATTGCTGGGTCATATGGCAGTTTTATTTCCAGTTTTTTAAGGAATCTCCACATTGTTCTCCATAGTGGCTGTACTAGTTTGCATTCCTGTGGTGTTGGAGAAGACTCTTGACAGTTCCTTGGACTGCAAGGAGATCCAACCAGTCAATCCTAAAGAAAATCAGTCCTGAATATTCATTGGAAGGACTAATGCTGAAGCTGAAACTCCAATACTTTGGACACCTGATGCGAAGAACTGACTCATTTGAAAAGACCCTGATTCTGGGAAAGATTGAAGGCAGGAGGAGGAGGGGACAACAGAGGATGAGATGGTTGGATGGCATCACCAACTCAATGGACATGAGTTTGGTAAGCTCCAGGAGTTGGTGATGGACAGGGAGGCCTGGCATTCTGCAGTCCATGGGGTCACAAAGAGTCGGACACACCTGAGCAACTGAACTGAACTGTCTTATTCACTCAAACAGAAAAATAGTTATTAGATTTTTTTTTCTAGGGATAAAGCTTAGCCTTATATTAGGAGAGCTAAAAAGGTAATGGGAATAGAGTATGCATCCATTATCATAAGAATTTGCATAATTCTTCTTTTTCCAAATAAAATTATTTTCCAAGTGTTAACATTTGTCTTAATAGGAAAATATCCTTTTACACCATGCATAGATCTCTTCTTTGAATAAGTCAGAGTGACGACGGATATGCAGAAGATAAAGCCTTAGTTATGGTTACACTAGATCCTTCCACTGATGAACAGAAAAGAAACACAAATGGGAAAATGGCCGCTACCATATAGGCAGTAAATTAAATAGCTATTTCATCATGCTCAGGCTACTTAGATTTGATTATACACCAGTTTGATAATTACACAGTTAAACCCATTACTAATAAAGGTAGCCCTTAGGTGCTGAAGTTCAAAGTTCTTTAGAAAAAGGAAGGTAAATGAGCCTAAAAGATGTTCAAGATATCAAAAATGGCAATGATAATTTTAACCATAGCTCTCTTTCTATGGCTTAAGCTTATATGCTGTAATAAATGTGGCAAATGTCATTCTGGTCTAAATCAGGATAATTTTGGCTCACTTCATTGACTTGGAACTTAGACTGGAAATCTGTACATTAACTGACTGAACTCACATAGTGTCTTTATTGACATTCAAGACAATGGTATAATTTTTCCTTCAAAAGAATGAAGCCTTATTGATCTCATTCAATCCCTTAGAGGGACTGAGGAATTGAGTGATAGTATAGTGAGGCTATTCCTGTCACCACTGCTTGCCTCTGTCTGCACAGGAATCATACCTTAAGAGAATGAGGTTTGAAATGCCATTGGGAAATCATGGCTGACTGAAAAATTTTGCATGTAAGAGGTCAACAGGTTCATCCATGGCATACAAGTTTTTCAGGTGGAGGGCTTATCAACCTTTTTTTAAAAAATGTCAGAGCAAAAGCACATGTAGAAAATAATAATATTTCCTTCAGTAAATCAGAGAAAATTTGGGAGTAATTATATAAGGTATGATGATGAAAATAATTCAATTTTTTATAAAACAAATGTTAGAAAAAATATTACATCTTTAATTGGAAAAATGCATCTATGTAAAAATCTTGAAATGCCAAATGAGAAACTTGAGCTTGTTTCAGTGAACATAGCTGTAATTTTTGTTGGGCTTTTATACTGGAAATGACCACAAACGATTTCTGATTAAGTTTTTAAGTGAGGATATCTTCAAAAATTTTTTTGTCTTCAAATTTTGGATAGATATTATCAACAAGAAAATTTGTCCCCACAACTAGGTAATAAAAGTATAAAACTATTGTTATAGCAATTCAAAAACTTATCACAGTTAAAATTGGATTGAAAGAATGTAACTAGTATTTATTTTCTTTCATTGACAAACACAGTGCTAAAATTTTTGTGATAATGAAAAATGATCTCAAATCTAAATATTTAAAAATAATAATGGCGCTCTGATTTGCAAAATGTGCGTACATTGTTAGAGTGGCCACCTTATGTGAGTCTAGATTCCACTGTTCAGTTCAATTCAGTTCAGTCGCTCAGTCGTGTCCGACTCTTTGCGACCCCATGAATCGCAGCACGCCAGGCCTCCCTGTCCATCACCAACTCCCGGAGTTCACTCCGACTCATGTCCATCGAGTCCGTGATGCCATCCAGCCATCTCATCCTCTGTCGCCCCTTTCTCCTCCTGCCCCCAATCCCTCCCAGCATCAGAGTCTTTTCCAATGAGTCAACTTTTCGCATGAGATGGTCAAAGTACTGGAGTTTCAGCTTTAGCATCATTCCTTCTGAAGAAATCCCAGGGGTGATCTCCTTCAGAATGGACTGGTTGGATCTCCTTGCAGTCCAAGGGACTCTCAAGAGTCTTCTCCAACACCACAGTTCAAAAGCATCAATTCTTTGATGCTCAGCCTTCTTCACAGTCCAACTCTCACATCCATACATGACTACTGGAAAAACCATAGCCTTGACTAGACGGACCTTAGTCGGCAAAGTAATGTGTCTGCTTCTGAATATGCTATCTAGGTTGGTCATAACTTTTAATTTCATGGCTGCAGTCACCATCTGCAGTGATTTTGGAGCCCCCAAAAATAAAGTCTGACACTGTTTCCACTGTTTCCCCATCTATTTCCCATGAAGTGATGGGACCAGATGCTATGATCTTCGTTTTCTGAACGTTGAGCTTTAAGCCAACTTTTTCACTCTCCTCTTTCACTTTCATCAAGAGGCTTTTTAGTTCTTCTTCATTACAAAGTCACAAATAAGCAGAGAGGATCTAGACTGCATGAAGATCTCAACTTTTAGACACTGCCTGGAACTATACGCACGAGGAGTTTGCCCAGTTGGCTGTAGGTAGGGTTGCTGTTATGTGTGATTCTCTTTGAGTGCCTCTAGTAGTAACACCTCCCTTTTTGTCCAGGTGGCAAGTTACTCCTGGGCTCTGCACAAGAGTCTTAGGACAAAACAATAAGTGCTGGCTATAGCTAGGAGTTCTCACCACCTGAGGAGACCATGGAGAATACTATTTTAACTCACTCCTTTGGGTTGCTCTTGGAGGAGCCCCAGAAGTGCAGTCTAATGACCAGAGGCAATTGGCTTTGGGATCCTAACCAGCCCCACACTCTGTTCAAAGGCTGCCTAAATCCAGAGGGGATGCATATCTCACAGCACCCCTCCAACTCTGTTTTATGAAGATTCACCCTAGAGTCTGAAGCTAACTGATCGAATATCTATATAGACTAAACAGAGGATGGCAGTGAAGTGTGCTTCCTTTCCTAAGAGCTGGGAGATGACTATCTGTGTTGTGCTGTGCTTAATTGCTCAGACGTGTCCAACTCTTGAGACCCCATAGGCTGTAGCCCAGCAGGCTCCTCTGTCCATGGGATTCTCCAGGCAAGAATAATGGAGTGGGTTGCCAAGCCCTTCTCCAGGGCATCTTCCCAACCCAGGGATCGAACCTGGGTCTTCTGTGTTGCAGGCAGATTCTTTACCTTCTGAGCCACCAGGGAAGCCCTGGGAGATGCATTATAGGAGAGTGCATAACATTTATCTTGTTATCATATTTTCAGTTCCTAATTCATAAAAGGAACTCAGTAAATTTATTTTGAAAGAATGAGTGAATAATGAAAGATGTGAGTTTGTCCACTGATGGTTAAGACTAGTCAAGGTGATGATTGGAAGGATAATGAACCTCTAGTGCCAGTAATGCTACTGGAATAGAAGCTTAATTTAGTTACTCAGGAAATAATCATTGAATTCTTACTATGTGCCAGATACTTCTTTGAGTGCTAGAGATCTATAAGTGAGCACAAGAGTCATAAATCTCTCATGGAAAATAAAGGACACAGAAATATGTAATATAAATAAGTTCAAAATATATGTTGTGTGATTGTGAGAGAAATGAAAAAATAAGGTATTAAAGAGGAATATGGAAGGCTAGAGAATTTAATTTTAAGAAGGGAATTATGGGAAAGTGGAGCTTGAACAAAGTCCTAAAAGAAGTGAGAGAATAAATCATGGAGATAATGTGTGGGGGAAGTGTATGCCTGGTACATTGAACATCAAATGCAAAGGCCCTGAGACTGGAGTGTGTTGTTGTGTTCAAGAAATAATAAGGAGACTAGTCTAAGTGGAATAAAGTGAGTGAAGAGGAGAGTAACAGGAGACAGTGGTGGTCCTGATCATATAGACCCAGTAGGCTTATTAGCAACATTTTCTTTTAATCTGAGTGAAATGAGATGCCACCACAGAGGCAGAGGTGCTGAGCAAAGGAATGATCTGAATGAGGTTTAATAGGACCCCTCGAGGTGCTCTGTTGAGAATCAACCAAAAGAGCAAAAAGAAGAAGCTACCAGTGAGGAGGCTTTTTTGATAAATCAGGTGAGAAGATAGTTTAACTTTAAAAAATGGTACCCACCCTTTCAAGTTGGGCTTTCCTAGTGGCTCAGTGGTAAAGAAACTGCCTGTCAGTGCAAAAAATATGAGTTGGATCTCTGAGTTGGAGAGATGCCCTGGAGAAAGAAATGGCAACCCACTCCAGTATTCTTGCTTGGAGAATCCCACGGACAGAGAAGGCTGTAGTCCATGAGGCTGCAAAAGAGTTGGACATGACTTCGTGACTAAACAACAATAACAACTTTTTCCAGGCAGGCCCCGATAAGGGTCTTTCTGCCTGGTGCCCTTCAAGGCAATAAGATGAAATGGAATTTGGTTCAGAGACAATGTTTCATTCTTTGATCAAAGAACATGCTCTGCCCAGGGGTCCATGAGTAGGACTGCCTTATGGAGATCTCCAGGGTTTGCGCAGCCGCAGTGCTCACAGCTCCAGAGTGCAGTGCTGGGCGCAGTGCACATGGCCCACTGCTGCTGCCGTCTTGAGCTGAGATGTTGTGTGCAGGGCTTCTGCCTATGGCTCACCAAGCTAAAGTGCTGGGCTAGCCATTTCTCACTAGGAACTGTGGTCTGAAGTGATGGGCATGAGGCCTCCACATGCAACACCTTGTGAGCTAGTGTAACAACAATAAGCACTAAGGGAAAAAAAAAAAAAGGTTGGAGTTTATTTTATTATTTTATTTATTAACTCTATTTCCTAGAAATTGTTAATGGGTTTTTCCAGTGACAAAGTCAGATATGGTGTGTGTGAGGAGGAGTCAGACTCAGGATCTCTGTTAGAGGTGGAGCTCAGAAGATTTGTGGTTGGAGTCAATGTGGGGAATGAACGATGAAAGGAGTCAAGGATGGTCTCTAGATTCTTGTCTGAAGCAATGGAAAGAATGGAAAGAGTTATTCTGCCATGAACAGCTTAACCAATATGAACTAACCTAATGAAATTCTGTATCAGAATGGAACTCAGAGACACAGTTTTGGCTATGTGTCTCTAATAGTTCCTTCTTTAAAAAAAAAAATAATTTATGAAGAATGACATATGCAAAAGTGTAGAAAGTAAAATAATAAACTGATGTCAATAAAGATTGACATTTTGCCAGTTCTGTTTCTTCTCTTCCCCATCTACACATTTCTGATTTTTTGGAGTATTTCAGAACCTGTTAGACATCATGTTATTGTTGGAGGAAGTCATTGAGAAGAGATGACCATGGTTGACGGGTGAGCTAGAGGCTCAATAGGAAGCTCCTTATGCCCTTACCTGACCTTGTAGTGTATGTTCTGCCCATCATGCCCATACTCAGAGGACTGAATTCATTATTAAACCCAGTTAAGCTCTCTATATAAACTTAAGTTTCTGGCAGCTGGATGTGGAGATCTTTTCATTTTGAGGTCACCCAAGACAAGCCTCAGCTGCAAGTTCCCTTGCTTACTAGAACTGCCACCTACAAATCTGGAATGGTCTGTCTCTTCTTGTTCACTCTGTACCAGGTCTAGTTTAATATTTCACCCAGGAAACTCCCCGAGTTGTGACTCAACAGTAATTTCCCTCCTAAATCACTTGGTATGCTTTGCTTAATTGATGACGAATTTTTATGTACCCATCATGACACAATTATTCCCAGAAAAGTTAGCAATGATTTCTTAGTATTTATACACAAGCCATTTTCAAGATTCCCTGATTGTCTGAAGATCATCTAGCAGTTGTTTTGTATAAATCAAGATTCAAACAAAAAGCTCCCATCACATTTGATTGTTCAGTTCAGTTCAGTTGCTCAGTCATGTCCGACTCTTTGTGACCCCATGGACTGCAGCACACCAGGCCTCCCTGTCCAACACCAACTCCCAGAGTTTACTCAAACTCATGTCCATTGAGTCAGTGATGCCATCTAACCATCTCATCCTCTGTCATCCTCTTTTCCTCCCACCTTCAATCTTTCCCAGCATCAGAGTCTTTTCAAATGAGTCAGTTCTTTGCATGAGGTGGCCAAAGTTTCAGCTTCAGCATCACTCCTTCCAGTGAATATTCAGGATTGATTTCCTTTAGGATTGACTGGTTGGATCTCCTTGGGACTCTCAAGAATCTTCGCCAACACCACAGTTCAAAAGCATCAATTCTTTGGTGCTCAGCTTTCTTTATAGTCCAACTTTCACATCCATACATGACTATTGGAAAAACCATAGCCTTGACTAGATGGACCTTTGTTGGCAAAGTAATGTCTCTGCTTTTTAACATGCTGTCTAGGCTGGTCATAACTTCTTCCAAGGAGCAAGCGTCTTTTAATTTCATTGCTGCAGTCACCCTCTGCAGTGATTTTGGAGCCCCCCAAAATATTTAGTCTGTCACTGTTTCCCCATCCATTTGCCATGAAGTGATGGGACCATATGCCACGATCTTAGTTTTCTTAGTTTAAGCCAACTTTTTCACTCTCCTCTTTCACTTTCATCAGGAGACTCTTCAGTTCTTCTTTGCTTCCTGCCATAAGTGTGGTGTCATCTGCATATCTGAGGTTATTGATATTTTTCCCAGCAATCTCGATTCCAGCTTGTGCTTCATCCAGCCCAGCATTTCTCATGATGTGCTCTGCATATAAGTTAAATAAACAGGGTGACAATATATAGCCTTGACGTACTCCTTTCTCAATTTGGAACCAGTCTGTTGTTCCATGTCCAGTTCTAACTGTTGCTTCTTGACCTGCATACAGATTTCTCAGGACAGGTCAGGTGGTCTGGTATTCCCATGTCTGGAAGAATTTTCCACAGTTTGTTGTGATCCACACAGTCAAAGGCTTTGCCAGAGTCAATAAAGAAGAAGTAGATGTTTTTCTGGAACTCTTTTGCATTTTTGATGATCCAACGGATGTCAGCAATTTGATGTCTGGTTCCTCTGCCTTTTCTAAAACCAGCTTGAACATCTGGAAGTTCATGGTTCACATATTGCTGAAGCTTGGCTTGGAGAATTTTGAGCATTACTTTGCTAGCATGTGAAATGAGTGCAATTGTGTGGTAGTTTGAGCATTCTTTGTCATTGCCTTTCTTTGGGATTGGAATGAAAACTGACATTCTCCAGTCCTGTGGCCACTGTTGAGTTTTCCAAATTTGCTGGCATATTGAGTGCAGCATTTTCACAGCATCATCTTTTAGGATTTGAAATAGCTTACCTGGAATTCCATCACCTCCTCTAGCTTTGTAGTGATGCTTCCTAAGGCCCGCTTGACTTCACATTCCAGGATGTCTGGCTCTAGGTGAGTGATCACACCATTGTGGTTATCTGGGTCGTGAAGATCTTTTCTGTGTAGTTCTTCTGTGTATACTTGTCACCTCTTCTTAATATCTTCTGCTTCTGTTAGGTCCATACCATTTCTGTCCTTTATTGTGCCTCTCTTTACATGAAAATTTCCCTGTATTTCTAGTTTTCTTGAAGAGATCTCTATTCTTTCCCATTCTATTGTTTCCCTCTATTTCTTTGTATTGATCACTGAGGAAGATTTTTTTATCTCTCCTTGTTATTTGATTGTTAAGCCTTCTAATTCTCTTTTTTTTGGTGAGTCCCTTTCCTTTTTTTCTCTGTCTTTGATTTTTTATTTATATATATATATATATATATATATATATTTTAAACAGAAACTGGATCCTTTGTCCTGCAGAATGCCCCACATTATGAATTTGGCTGATTATCTTTCCCTGACGGGACTTTTAAAAATCACTGTCTACCTTTCTATTTTTTAAAAAATGAATTTTTTTCTTAGGATTTGATTTAGCTTTAGTATTTTTGTTCTAAATATACATAGGTGGTGCTGGTTATGTCCTATTGCATCATTAGGTTTTTTAACCCTCTGATGACTATTACTTAGATCTATTATTAATAAAATTGGAATTGAAAATGGTGATTTTTAAAAGTGTATCATTTTTCCTGTACTTTTATCAGGCACTCTGTGGAAAAGAACTTACCATTATCAAATATTTGTTAACCCTGAGATAAAGTTTTAAAGGAAAAGCAGGATAAATATTTGATATTTGTCCTTTATTTGTTTATTTTCGGAATATTGAATTGGTCTATTGTGATAAACAGTGACTTCTACTTTTAAAAATCATCATGATTCACAGGTTCTTATATTTTGATGTGTTGCAATCCACTGTAATTACTTTTTACTGTTTTTTGTTTGTTTTGGCTCATTCACTTACTCTATCCTTGGCCAGTGGAAGCCCTTTTAATTTGGCTCCTCTGTTTCTGTGTCGGAGAAGGCAATGGCACCCCACTCCAGTACTCTTGCCTGGAAAATCCCATGGATGGAGGAGCCTGGTGGGCTACAGTCCACGGGGTTGCTAAGAGTCAGACACGACTGAGCGACTTCACTTTCACTTTTCACTTTCATGCATTGGAGAAGGAAATGGCAAGCCACTCCAGTGTTCTTGCCTGGAGAATCCCAGGGATGGCGGAGCCTGGTGGTCTGCCGTCTATGGGGTCGCACAGAGTCAGACACGACTGAAGCGACTTAGCAGCAGCAGCAGCAGCAGCATTTCTGTGTCATTAGTTCATTAGTCTTTGCTAGTTTTCTTGCTTTCTGGCACAGGACAGACAAGGTTAATCATGTTTTTTTTCTTCACCAGGTAGAAATCAGCCATTTCTCTGAAGGCCCTTAATTTTTGCTAACATAAAATAATTGTCAGAGACTACAAGCTGTGTGGTGGGTGTCCTCATTTTATAGACTGTTATTGCCTTTGGGGCCAGTTATAAGGAAAAAAAGGACAGTGATCTTGGGATTTGCACTTTCTGACAGACCTCACTTCAGGCTCAGTACTTACTGGTATTTCATTCAGGACAGATCCAAGTGTTTCTCAGTGAACAGCATGCCAAGTCCTGGTCTCTAAGCCCCAGGAATATCCCACAAACACTGCTGCTGCTGCTAAGTCACTTCAGTCATGTCCGACTCTGTGCGGCCCCATAGACAGCAGCCCACCAGGCTCCCCCATCCCTGGGATTCTCCAGGCAAGAACACTGGAGTGGGTTGCCATTTCCTTCTCCAATGCATGAAAGTGAAAAGTGAAAGTGAAGTTGCTCAGTCGTGTCCAACTAGTAGCGACCTCATGAACTGCAGCCTACCAAGCTCCTCAGTCCATGAGATTTTCTAGGCAAGAGTACTGGAGTGGCTTGCCGTTGCCTTCTCCGCAAACACTGCTAGTCACTGTTAAATTTAACTACTTTCAGAAGGAGTTACTGTGTTTGGTTGAGAACCATTGAAGATTATGCCTTCCCCCAGCTTCATTTCCATGCTCTCTCTCTCTAAAAAAAAAAGTATTATTTTGACATCACAGTTTTGTTAATATGGGGAAAAACATGCCCCAAGCAGAAAATTTGGGCATCTGGAAATTAGATAAATTAAGTTACTCATTGCAAAATTGGTATTACATTTCATATAGTAGCCTGTGTGAATTTGTTTAATGTTGATGCTCATTGAAAGACTGATTATTTGGGGATATGCTGATATGTTTTATTTCACTTTCTAGATATTCAAGACAGAAGTGGAACCTGGGTTTTGGTGAATTTAACAAGGTAACTTTACTTTTTAAGACTAAATGTATTTTCTCTTGACCCTCAATTTAACTTGTCTTGTATATATTTTTATTCACTTCATTCCTGGTGCTGGTGATAAACATTACAGAAATGATAGAAAGAATAACATGATGTTTGTCTATTTGTAATGAAGATCTAATTCTACAACAATTGTTCCTTGGATCAATGACAGCAGATTTCCCTCAGGTTTTAGTTAGTATTCATTTGGCTGGTGGCCAAGAAATTTAACTAAGCTAGCCTAAACAGAAAGGAGAATTTATTGGTTCATGTAACTGACAGTCTAGGATTACGATGAGCTTCCTTCAGACATGGTTTAATTCAGATGCTTAAATAAAGTTATTAGGATCAAATTTTCTGAGTCCATTGTCTCTGATTTTCTCAGTGAGTTGCTAGCATTTCTAGGTTGGATCCATTTGATATTGCAAGATGCATGCAGTTGGGCTGAGTTTTACCTCTTACAAATCCCAGTTGTTGGTGGGGTAGTGGGGAGGGAATAGATTTCTGGAAGCAGGAGTAAACATATCTGTGTATCTGATTGGCTCTGACTGGATTACCTACCCATTCTTTAATTTATCACTTTGACTGAGAGTACTGGTTCCTGTGATATATTTAAATCTATCTGGGTCTGTTCATGGAGAAAATCACAGGGGTCTGAGGGAAAAGGAATGAGGAAGAGGTGGTTTGGGTGGATGGTTACCGTTTCTAGGGGGTCATGGATTCTGGAACCAAATAGTAGTTAACCACTTTACTTCCTGAAACTTATTTTTAAAAGCTTTGAGAATAAAACTAAACAAAAACAAAACAACTCCCCACAACAATGGAGCCTTTTATTTGGAAAAGTCAATTTATTTCAGTTTTAAAATTAAAAGCACTTATGGCCTATAGGCTCAAAGATTTTAATAAGAATTTGATATCATTCAAAGTTGAATGAGAACTACCTTTCTTTTGGGTTAGTAGTCAAAAAAAAAATTAACCATTGTAGTAGGTAAAAGTGGAATCTCATTGTGATATTAATTTGAATTTCTCTGATAACTAATGAGGTTGTACATTTATTGACCATTTATATATTTTGCCTACTTTTATATTGAGTTGTATTTTTGTTGATTTGTGTGTGTGTGTATGTGTGTGTGTGTGTGTATGTCTGTGTGTGTCTGATGGATCATTTTGGGAAAAAGATGCCTTGTGGAGTTTATGGCTTGTCTCAGCAGGCAAACCACTACACAGACCCCTAGGGTTTTGGAGCAAGACCATGTCATATACTGTGTAGTATTATAAGCCTTTTAATAAACAGCTTCTGGTATGTTCCTAAAGAGTGGAGTAGAAACATAGCAACTGATCATGGGATACCAAGTAACTGTACAGGCATAACCTATCATAAATTTGATTTTTTAGACCCACCAAGTAATAAGGTTGACTGGGCAAGCAGAAACCCATTTTATGATGGAAATGATAATTCTGGGATCAAATATGAGTACAAAGAAGCAAGTTGAATGAGCAGATACCCAGTGTGTTAGTCCCTTAGTTGTGTCCAACTCTTTGAGACCCCATGAACTACCACCCGCCAGGCTTCTCTGTCCATGGGGTTCTCTAGGCAAGAATGCTGGAGTTGGTAGCCATTCCCTTCTCTAATGGTTCTTTCCAATACAGGGATCAAACCCTGGGTCTCCTGCATTGCAGGTGGATTCTTTACTGCCTGAGCCAGCAGGGAAGCCCAAGATACTCAGAAGTCAATATTATTCACCACAGTTCCACCAATGTTTCTCCCTCAGCTCTTATTACCATATGAGTGATTCTTGACCATAATCTCACAGAGGCAGAGAAAAATCTGAGCTTGGTTCACCAATGGGTCAGTTCAGGCGTGTAAACCAAAAATGAATGAAGATCTCATGAAAGCCTCTCTCAGGTGTAAATTCAAATGTGAGTGGTGAGGAGAAATCCTCAGATGAGCAGAGCCGTTGTTGATGCATCTGGCCACTAGCTTTGTGTGGAAGGAAAATGGTTCAAGGTTAGAATATAATGGAATGATTACAATAATTAAGATCCTATAAGAAGAAATACTAGAAGGTTGAGGACAAGAAGTTCTGGATTAGATGCATGTGAATAGACACTTAGGAGTGGGCACAAAGTTTGAAGATTATCATATCATATGTTAATACACAATAGAGTACCTTGAGACTACCATCTATCCATTTCCCCCACCCCCTGGCCCTTGGAAACCACTATTCTATTATCTGTTTCTATGAGTTTGCTTTCTTAAATTCCACATGTAAGTGAGATCATATAATATTTGTCTTTAACTGTCTGATTTCTTTAACATACCAAAATGCTTCCAAGGTCTATCCATACTGTTGCAAATGGAAAATTTCCTTCATATTTATGGCTGAACACACATAAATACAGACATATATGTGCTTATATATATATTGTTCATTTTCTTATCCATTTATCTGTTGATAACTGGACAACTTTGGTTGTTTCAGTGTCTTGGATATTGTGAATAATGCTGCAACGAACATGGGATGCAGATATCTTTTTGTGATAGCGATCTCATTTCTTTTCAATACATACCCAGAAGTGGGATTGCTAGATCATATGGTAATCCTATTTTTAATTTTTTGAGGAAACTCTATACTGTTTTCCATAGTAGCTGCATCATTTAACATTCTCATCAACAGTGTACCAGTGTTCTTTCTTCCTCCACTTTCTTGCCAGCACTGTTGTCCCTTGTTTTTTTGATACGAGCCATCCTAACAGGTTTGAAATGATATCCCACTGTGTTTTTGATTTATAGTTGCCTAATGATTAGTGATGTTAGGCATCTTTTTATGTATCTTTTGGCCATTTGTATGTCTTCTTTGGAAAGTGTATATTCAGGTTTTCTGTCCATTTCTTAATCATTTTTACTTAGAGAAGGAAATGGCAATCCACTCCAGTATTTTTGCCTGGAGAATCCCATGGACGGAGAAGCCTAGTAGGTTACAGTCCGTGGGGTCGCAAAGAGTCGGACACGACTGAGCGACTTCACCTGTATATTTTGAACATTAACTCCTTATCAGATACATAGTTTGTACATATTTTCTTCCATTTTATTTTGTTCATTTTTTCACTTACTGTCCAGAAACTTTTTAGTTTGATGTAGTCCCACTTGTTTAAACATTTTTGCTTTTGGTTTATATTCAAAAAGCCATCACCAAGACCATTTGTAAAACAAGTTTTCCCCTGTGGTTTCATCAAGGAGTTTTATAGTTGTGGATCTTACTCTTAAGTATCTAATCCACTGCAAATTAAATTTGTATGTGGTGTAAAATAGGGATGTACTTTCATTCTTTTGCCTATGAATATGCAGTTTTCATAAAAGCATTTATTGAAGAGACTATTCTTTCTCTATTGTGTATTATTATACTTGACTGTATATATGTGGGTTTATTTCTAGGCTCTTAATTTTGTTCCATTTGTCTATTTTTAATTCCAGTACTATACTGTTTTGATTACTATGGCTTTATAATATAGGCTGAAATCAGGGAGTGTGATGTCTCCATCTTTTTTTTTTTTTCTCAAATTGGCATTAGCTATTGGCTTCTTTTATATTTCCATCTGAATTTTAGGATTGTTGCATTTATATCTGTGAAAAATGCCATTGGAAATTTGATAGAAATTGCATTGAATCTATTCCTGGTAATATAGACATATATAATATGGGTAATATAGACATTTTAACAATATTAATTCTTCTGATTCATAAGTGCAGAGTATGTTTTCATTTATTTGTATCTTTTTCAATTTCTTTTGCCATTGTCTTACAATTTTAAATGTATAATTTTTGGTTAAATTTATTTCTAAGTTTCAAAAAAGACTTTTAGGTAGAATGATAGGCAGAATACATAGATGCAGAGATATCAGTTACCATCACTCCCAGTGACCTAATTAAGGAATCTGTACTTTCCATTCTGAAATTCTAGGCTCTAAGGATAAGTACTGAAGGTTCCCAGAAAGGAAAAGAGTTCTGCCAGAGGCTATAGCAAGAGTTCCATTTAACCATAAGTGATGGTTGCTGCATTGGGTTTATACTATCAAGGGAGCAGTAGGCAAGACTAGTCACCATGCTGGAGACAGTTCAGTTGCTTAGTTGTGTCTGACTATTTGCAACCCCATGGACTGCAGCACGCCAGGCTTCCCTGTCCATCTCCAACTCCTGGAGCTTCCTCAAACTCAAGTCCATTGAGTCAGTGATGCCATTCAACCATCTCATCCTCTGCTGTCCCCTTCTCCTGCCTTCAATCTTTCCCAGCATCAGGGTCTTTTCCAATGAGCCAGTTCTTCACATCAGGTGGCCAAAGTATTGGAGCTTCAGCTTCAGCATCAGTCTTTCAAATGAATATTCAGGACTGATTTCCTTTAGGATGGACTGATTGAATCTCCTTGCAGTCCAAGGGACTCTCAAGAGTCTTCTCCATCACCACAGTTCAGAAGCATCAATTTTTTGGTGCTCAGCTTTCTTTATTGTCCAACTCTCACATCCATACATGACTACTGGAAAAACCATATCTTTGACTAGATGGAACTTTGTTGGCAAAATGTATCAGCTTTTTTAAATTATTTTTTTTATTGAAGGATAATTGCTTTACAGAATTTTGTTGTTTTCTGTCAAAATTCAACATGAATCAGCCACAGGTAGACATATATCCCCTCCCTTTTGAAATTCTCTCCCATCCCCCTCCCTATCCCACAACTCTAGGTTGATACAGATCCCTTGTTCATGGTTCCTGAGCCATACAGCAAATTTCTGTTGGCTATCTATTTTACATATGGTAATGCAAGTTTCCATGTTACTTTTTCCGTTTACCTCACCCTCTCCGCCCATCTCCGCATGCCCATAAGCCTATTCTCTATGTCTGTTTCTCCATTGCTGTCCTGTAAATAAATTCTTCAGTAGTATTTTTCTAGATTCTGTATATATGCATTTGTTGTTGTTGAAGTCGCTCAGTCGTGTCCGACTCTTTGCGACCCCATGGACTGTAACTTACTAGGCTTCTCAGTCTGTGGGATTCTCCAGGCAAGAATACTGGAGTGGATTGCCATTTCCTTCTCCAGGGGATCTTCCCGACCCAGGGATCGAACCCGGGTCTCCCACATTGGAGGCAGATGCTTTAACCTCTGAGCCACCAGGGAAGATGATATTTATCTTTCTCTTTCTGACTCACTTCACCCTGTATAATAGTTTCTAGGTTCATCTACCTCATCAGAACTGACTCAAATGTGTTCCTTTTTATGACTGAGTAATATTGCATTGTGTATACGTACCACCACTTCTTTATCCATTCATCTGTCAATGGACATATAGGTTGCTTCTATATTCTAGTTATTGTAAATAGTTCTCCAATGAACAATGGGATCCATGTGTCTTTTTCAATTTTGTTTTCCTCAGGGTATATGCCTAGGAGTGGGACTGCTGGGTCATATGGTGGTTTTATTCCTAGTGTTTTAAAGAATCTCCATACCGTCTTCCATAGTACCTGTGTCAATTTACATCCCCACCAACAGTGCAAGAGCGTTCCCTTTTCTCCACATCCTCTCCAGCGTTTATTGTTTGTAGACTTTTTGGTGATGGCCATTCTGACCAGTGTGAGGTGATATCTCCCTGTAGTTTTGATTTGAATTTCTCTAATAATGAGTGATGTTGAGCATCTTTTCCTGTGTTTGTTAGCCATCTGTATGTCTTCTTTGGAGAAATATCTGTTTAAGTCTTCCCCCTACTTTTTGATTGGGTTGTTTGTTTTTCTGGCATTGAGTTGTATGAGCTGCGTATATATTTTGAAAATTAATCCATTGTCAGTTGTTTCATTTGCTATTATTTTCTCCCATTCTGAGGGATGTCTTTTCACCTTGCTTATAGTTTCCTTTGCTGTGCAAAAGCTTTTAATTTTAATCAGGTCCCACTTGTTTACTTTTGTTTTTATTTTCATTACTCTAGGAGGTGGGTTACAGAGGATCTTGCTTTGATTTATCTCATCGAGTGTTCTGACTATGTTTTCCTCTAAGTTCTATAGCTTCTGGTCTTACATTTAGATTTTTAATCCATTTTGGGTTTATCTTTGTATATGGTATTAGGAAGTGTTTTGATTTCATTCTTTTACATGTAGCTGTCCAGTTTTCCCAGCTCCATTGCATATTCTTGCCTCCTTTGTCAAAAATAAGGTACCCATAGGTGCATGGGTTTATTTCTGGGCTTTTTATTTTGTTCCATTGGTCTATATTTCTGTTTTTGTGCCAATACCATACTGTCTTGATGACTGCAGCTTTGTAGTATAATGTGAAGTCAGGAAGGTTGATTCCTCAAGCTCCACTCTTCTTTTTCAGGACTGTTTTAGCTATTTGGGGTCTTTTGTGTTTCCATATGAACTGTGAAATTGTTTGTTCTAGTTCTGTGAAAAATGCCATTGGTAATTTGACAGGGATCACATGGAATCTGTAGATTCTATTTGGTAGTCTAGTCATTTTCACAATATTGCTTCTTCCTACCCAGGAACATGGAATATCTCTCCATCTGTATATGTCATCTTTGATTTCTTTCATTAGTGTCTTATAATTTTCTGTGTACATTTCTTTTGTCTCCTTACTGCTGCTGCTACTGCTAAGTCACTTCAGTCGTGTCCGACTCTGTGTGACCCCTTAGATAAGTTTATTCTTATATATTTAATTCTTTTTTTGCAATGGTGAATGAGATTGATTCCTTAATTTCTCATGTGTGTTGATTTTGTATCCTGAAACTTTGCTAAATTCACTGATTAGCTCTAGTAATTTTCTGATACTATCTTTAGGGTTTTCTATGTACAGTATCATGTCATCTGCAAACAGTGAAGGCTTTACTTTTTCTTTTCCAGTCAGGATTCCTTTTATTTCTTTTTCTTCTCTGATTGCTGTAGCTAGGGCTTGCAAAACTATGTTGAATAATAGTGGTGAAAGTGGACACTCTTATCTTATTCCTGATCTTAGGGAGAATGTTTGCTGTAGGCTTATCATATATGGCCTTTACTATGTTGTGGTAGGTTCCTTCTATGCCCATTTTTTGAAGAGTTTTAATCATACATGGGTGCTGAATTTTGTCAAAGGCTTTTTCTGCATCTATTGAGCATATCGTATGGTTTTTATCTTTCAGTTTTTTAATATGGTGTATCACATTGATTGATTTGCATATATTGAAGAATCCTTGCCTTTCTGGAATGAACCCAAGTTGATCATGGTGTATGAACTTTTTGATGTGTTGCTGAATTCTGTTTGCTAAAATTTTGTTGAGGATTTTTGCATCTATGTTCATCAGTGTTATTGGTGTCTAGTTTTCTTTTTTAGTGTTGTCTTTGTCTGGTTTTGGTATCAGGGTGATGGTGGCCTCGTAGAGTGAGTTTGGAAGTGTTACTTCTTCTGCAATTTTTTGAAAGAATTTTAGAAGAACAAGTATTTACTCTTCTCTAAATTTTTGATAGAATTCTCCTGTGAAGCTGTCTGGTCCTGGGGCTTTTGTTTTTTGGGAGAATTTTAATTACAGCTTAAATTTCAGTGCTTGTAATTGGGTTATCCATAATTTCTATTTCTTTCTGTATCAGTCTTGGAAGACTGAACTTTTCTAAAAATCTGTCCATTTCTTGCAGGTTATCCATTTTATAGCCATGTAGTTGTTTGTAATAGTCTACTACTTTCTATTTCTGCATTGTCTGTTGTAAGCTCTCCTTTTTCATTTATAATTTTGCTGATTTGACTCTTCTTTTTTTTTCCTGTTAGGTCTGGTTAAATGCTTGTAAATTTTGTTTATCTTCTCAAATAACCAGCTTTTAGTTTTATTAATCTTTACTATTGTTTCTTTTATTTCTCTTTCATTTCTTTTTGCTTGGATCTTTATGGTTTCTTTCCTTCTACTAATTTTGGGGTGGTTCTGTTCTTTTTCCAGTTGTTTTAGGTATAAAGTTAGGTTGTCAATTTGATGTTTTTCTTGTTTCTTGAGGTAGAATCGTATTGCTATAAACTTCCCTCTTAGAACTGCTTTTGCAGAATCTGATAGGTTTTGAGTTGTTATGTTTTCATTATCATTTGTTTCTAGATAATTTTTTGTTTCCATTTTGATTTCTTCAGTAACCTGTTGATTCCCATCACTTCACGGCAAATAGATGGGGAAACAGTGGAAACAGTGGCTGACTTTATTTTTGGGGGCTCCACAATCACTACAGATGGTGATTGCAGCCATGAAATTAAAAGACGCTTACTCCTTGGAAGGAAAGTTATGACCAACCTAGACTGCATATTAAAAAGCAGAGATATTATTTTGTTAACAAAGGTCTGTCTAGTCAAGGCTATGGTTTTTCAGTGGTCATGTATGGATGTAAGAGTTGGACTATAAAGAAAGTTGAGTACAGAAGAACTGATGCTTTTGAACTGTGGTGCTGGAGAAGACTCTTGAGAGTCCCTTGGACACAAGGAGATCCAACCAGTCCATCCTAAAAGAGACCAGTCCTGGGTGTTCATTGGAAAGACTGACGTTAAACCTGAAACTCCAATACTTTGGCCACCTGATGTGAAGAGCTGACTCATTTGAAAAGACCCTAATTCTGGGAAAGATTGAGGGCAGGAGGAAAAGGGGATAACAGAGGATGAGATGGTTGGATGGCATCCATGAGATTGATGAGATTCATTTCATCTAATGTATCATTTAAGACTTGTATTTCCCAGAAGAAATCAAAATATGCATAGAAACAAATGAAAATGAAAACACAACATCCCAAAACCTATGTGATTCAGTAAAAACAGTGCTAAGGAGAAGGTTCATAGCAATACAAGCTTACCTCAAGAAACAAGATAAAAAATCAAATAAATAACCTAACTTTACACCTAAAGCAACTAGAAGAGAAGAAATGAAGTTAGAAACAAATGAAAATGAAAACACAACATCCCAAAACCTATGTGATTCAGTAAAAACAGTGCTAAGGAGAAGGTTCATAGCAATACAAGCTTACCTCAAGAAACAAGATAAAAAATCAAATAAATAACCTAACTTTACACCTAAAGCAACTAGAAGAGAAGAAATGAAGAACCCTAGGGTTAGTAGAAGGAAAGAAATCATAAAAATTAGGGCAGAAATAAATGAGAAAGAAACAAAGGAAACTATAGCAAAAATCAACAAAACTAAAAGCTGGTTCTTTGGGAAGAGAAATAAAATACACAAACCATTAGCCAGACTAATCAAGAAAAGAAGGGAGAAGTATCAAATCAACAAAATTAGAAATGAAAACGGAGAAATCACAACAGACAACACAGAAATACTAAGGATCATAAGAGACTACTATCAGCAACTATATGCCAATAAAATGGACAACTTGGAAGAAATAGACAAATTCTTAGAAAAGCATAACCTTCCACAACTGAACCAGGAAGAGATAGAAAATCTTAACAGACACATCACAAGCACAAAAATCAAAACTGTAATCAGAATTCTTCCAACAAACAAAAGCCCAGGACCAGATTGCTTCACAGTTGAATTCTACCAAAAATTCAGAGAAGAGCTAACACCTATTGTACTCAAACTTCCAGAAAATTTCAGAGAAAGGTAAGCTCCCAAATTCATTCTATGAGGCCACCATCACCCTAATGCCCAAAACAGACAAAGATGCCACTAAAAAAGAAAACTATAGGCTGATATCACTGATGAACATAGACGCAAAAATCCTTAACAAAATTCTAGCAAACAGAATCCAACAACATATTAAAAAGATCATACATCATGACTAAGTGGGCTTTATCCCATGGATGCAAGGATTCTTCAATATTTGCAAATCAATCTATGTAATACACCACATTAACAAATTGAAGGATAAAAACTATATGATTATCTCGATAGATGCAGAGAAAGCCTTTGATAGAATTCAACATCCATTTATGATAAAAGCCCTCCAGAAAGTAGGCATAGGAGGAACATACCTCAACATAATAAAAGCCATATATGATAAACCCCAGCAAACGTTATCCTCAATGATGAAAAATTGAAAGCATTCCCCAAAGTCAGGAACAAGACAAGGGTGTCCACTCTCACCACCACTACTATTAAACATAGTTTTGGAAGTTTTAGCCAAAGCAATCAGAGAAGAAAAAGAAATAAAAGGAATCCAGATTGGAAAAGAAGGAGTAAAACTCTCACTGTTTGCAGATGACATGATTCTCTATATAGAAAACCCTAAATAATCCACAAGAAAATTACTAGAGCTAATGAATGAATATAGTAAAGTTGCAGGATATAAAATTAACACACAGAAATCACTTGCATTTCTATACACTAATAATGAGAAAACAGAAAGAAATTAAGGAAATAATTCCATTCACCATTGCAATGAAAAGAATAAAATACTTAGGAATAAATCTACCTAAAGAAAAAAAAAGGAGCTATATATAGAAAACTTTAAAACACTGATGAAAGAAATCAAAGAGGACACTAATAGATGGAGAAATATACCATGTTCATGGATTGGAATGGCCGGCAGCCCACCAGGCTCCCCCGCCGCTGGGATTCTCCAGGCAAGAACACTGGAGTGGGTTGCCATTTCCTTCTCCAATGCATGAAAGTGAAAAGGGAAAGTGAAGTCGCTCAGTCATGTCTGACTCTTAGCGACCCCATGGACTGCAGCCTTCCAGGCTCCTCCGTCCATGGGATTTTCCAGGCAAGAGTACTGGAGTGGGGTGCCATTGCCTTCTCCACCCTATAAAGCTACCAATGGTATTTTTCAGAGAACTAGAACAAATAATTTCACAATTTGTGTGGAAATACAAAAAAACTTTGAATAGCCGAAGCAATCTTGAGAAAGAAGAATGGAACCGGAGGAGTCAACTTGCCTGATTTAAGACTATACTACAAAGCTACAGTCATCAAGACAGTATGGTACTGGCACAAAGACAGAAATATAGATCAATGGGACAAAATAGAGAGCCCAGAGATAAATCCACGCATCTATGGACACCTTATCTTTGACAAATTAGGCAAGAATATACAATGGAGAAAAGACAATCTCTTTAACAAGTGGTGCTGGGAAAACTGGTCAACCACTTGTAAAAGAATGAAACTAGAACACTTTGTAACATTATACACAAAAATAAATTCAAAATGGATTAAAGATCTAAATGTAAGATCAGAAACTATAAAATTCCTAGAGGAAAACATAGGCAAAACACTCTCTGACATAAATCAAAGCAAGATCCTCTATGACCCACCTCCCAGAGTAATGGAAAGAAAAGCAAGCAAGCAAACAAGCAAACAAACAAACAAAACCAAATAGGACCTAATTAAACTTAAAAGCTTTTGCACAATGAAGGAAACTATAAGCTAGGTGAAAAGACAGCCTTCAGAATGGGAGACAATAATAGCAAATGAAGCAACTGACAAAGAATTAATCTCAAAAATATACAAGCAGCTCATGCAGCTCAATTCAAGAAAAATAAATGATCCAGTCAAAAAATGGGTCAAAGAACTAAACAGACATTTCTCCAAAGAATACATACAGATGACTAACAAACACATGAAAAGATGCTTGACATCACTCATTGTCAGAGAAATGCAAATCAAAACCACAATTAGGTATCCTCTCACACCAGTCAGAATGGCTGCTATCAAAAAGTCTACAAACAATAAATGCTGGAGAGAATGCAGAGAAAAGGAAACCAGGATTGAAAGAGACACATGTACCCCAATGTTCATTGCAGCACTGTTTACAATAGCTAGGACATGGAACAAGCTAGATGTCCATAGGCAGATGAATGGATAAGAAAGCTGTGGTACATATACACAATGAAATATTACTCAGCGATTAAAAAGTATGTGTTTGAATCAGTTCTAATGAGGTGGATGAAACTGGAACCTATTATACAGAGTGAAGTAAATCAGAAAGGAAGATACCAATACAGTATATTAATGCATATGTATGGAATTTAGAAAGATGGTAACTGTCACCCTATATGCCAGACAGCAAAAGAGATACAGAAAGAACAGACTTTTGGACTCTGTGGGAGAAGGCAAGGGTGTGATGATTTGAGAGAATAGCATTGAAACATGTATATTAATGGATGTGAAATAGATCATCAGTCCAGGTTCAATGCATGAGACAGGGCACTCAGGGCTGGTGCACTAGCACATCCCTGAGGGATGGATGGGGAGGGAGGTGGGAGGGGGGTTCAGGGTGTGGAACACATGTACACCCATTACTGATTCATGTCAATGTATGGCAAAAACCACTACAATATTGTAAAGTAATTAGCCTCCAAGTAAAATAAATAAATTAAAAAAAAAAAA